>RYFJ01000800.1:0-134607 GCA_003991445.1 Oryza meyeriana var. granulata | reverse complement strand
GACTCTCTCTCTCATGATGTCCCTGCTGTGCGTGGTAGAAATTTTTTGTTTTCTGCTATCATAGCCTACGGTACTCCTTCAGTCCCGTCCATGTCTTCGAAGCCCGAGGAAGAAATTACGAGCATCATGTCAAGAGTGGCTTGGAGGCATCCACTACCGTTCGCCTGAGGGACACCGCTTATGCTACCATCCGTCTTAGAACAAATGATGATATACAGCTACCCCAAATCCTGAGGCAGGCGCTGCTACCCACGCTTTAGTGGAGGATGCTAAGTGCCATGGACAACGCTCGTGGCGGATGTGGTGATCGCAGCTAATGAATGGGAAGAATGAGACCGACCAAGATCTGCAGGTTGCAAAAACAAGGGGGTTGCTTGGAAGAGGGAGCTGCAACTAGCAAAGGGAGAAGCACCCCTGGAGGAGCCAAGATCTGCACCACTGCAAGGAGAGGGTCCGTTTTCCACCACGATACTGCTAGCACCAGGACTCGTGTGCTCAATGGCAGCGTCCATCAGGGTCGTTCTGCTCGGTGGCATATGTTAAATGATGTAGAAGAAGACCTAGAGGAGTCATAAGCTAGTAAGCCCTTCAGAAAGGTCAAAAGTTGTGGAATCCGCACCCATTCGGCAGTGGAGTGGGGTGATACTCAGGAAGATGAAGAGGAACCCGAGTACCATTCTGATGCAAGAAGAAGCCCATCACGCCGTTAAGTTATATCTTAGTAGAAGTTTACCCTAGAGCGTTGTGTTAGCAGTTGTGTGCTTAGGTGATGCTTGTGTGTGTGGTTTTAGATGGCAATTTATGTCAGAGGGTGGTGATGTAACTGCTTAATTAGGAGTTTTCTGTTGGTGTGGTGTGAGTCTTAAACAACATAAATAATTATTCAGTTTTGATCAATATAAGTGGAAGTTTAAATATATATACCTATCCTAAGGCCTTTTTCTTTTCTCTCTTGTTTTGATCCTTATAGATGGTGAACACTTGCAACGATAGCAACCAGGACGCCAACACTAGGGCCAACAACAATCGTGGAGGTGCTCCCAATGGACCGCCCTCTGATGATCACCTTACCATCGCTTCAAGTCCTTGCTCAATCAGACTCAACTCATGAACTTGATGCTTCAGCAAATGCAAAACTTGTAGAACCAAGGACCACAGCAACAAATGCCTCCTCCTCCTCCACCTCAGAACAAGCTTGCTGAATTTTTATGAGTGAGGCCTCCTACATTCTCAAGCACAACTAACCTAGTGGAAGCCAAGGATTGGCTTCATGCTATTGAGAAGAAGCTAGATCTGCTGCAGTGCATGGACCAGGAGAAAGTCTCGTTTGCATCTCACCAGCTGCATGGCTCTGCGTCAGAATGGTGGGATCACTTCCGAGCCAACAGAGCTAAAGGCCAGCCTATCACATGGGCTGAATTTGCAGTGGCTTTCAAGAAGATGCATATTGCAGTAGAAGTAGTGGCTTTGAAGAAAAGGGAGTTTAGGGCTCTGAAGCAGGGAAATCGGTCGGTGGCCGAGTTTCTCTACGAATTTAATCGCCTTGCACGTTATGCACCTGAGGACGTCAGCACAGACTCTGAAAGGCAAGAGAAATTTTTTGATGGACTGAATGATGAGCTCTCAGTCCAATTGATTTCTGGTGATTATGCCGATTTTTAGAAGTTCATGGATAAAGCCATCCGTCAGGAAGACAAACACAATCAGATGGAGTAGAGGAAGCACAAGATGGCTAGCTTCCGAGCCCAGTAGTCTAGCAACCAGAGGCCGCGTGTGGCATTACCCCCTCAGACCCAGCAGGGAGGCTCGTCGGCTGCACCCCGTCCTCAACGCTAGTTCTACAACAACAACACTGGTAGTGGTGTTGTGCCCAACCGTCCCCCTCCTTGCTCAACTGCTGCGCCTGCACTGATTCAGCAACCTAAGAAGGAAGCTGGAGGAAAGTTAGTAAATTGCTACAACTATGCTGAACCCAGACACTATGCTTCACAGTGCCCGAAGCCCAAGTGCCTTACGCCAGCTACACTAGGACAGACCTCTGGCAATGTGGTCAAGGCCCGGGTGAACCATGTCATGGGAGATGAAGCCCAGGCTGCACCAGATGTCGTCCTAGGTATGTTCCCTGTTAACTCAGTTTTTGCAACCGTTTTATTCGATTCGGGTGCTACACATTCATTTATGTCAAGGGGTTTTGCAAGGAAACATAGGTTTCAAATAGGAAAGTTGGATAAATCTATGATGGTTAATACACCTGGGAATCAAATGCATACCACCCAGTTTAGCCCCTCTGTGACATTAGAAATCCAGGGCACCTCTTTTCTAGCCGATTTGATTTTGATAAGGTCGGAAGAAATAGATGTCATCCCAGGGATGGACTGGTTAACCCGGCACAAAGGGATTATTGAATGTGCCACTAGAACTATTACCCTGACCCTCAGCCTCGGGGAAGTGGTTTTCCGTGCCCCTTCTATCTCACCCTCTTTGGCATCTCTAAACCAGGTAGCCATAGCAGAAATCCTTGTGTTACGAGATTACCCTGATGTCTTTCTTGAAGATCTACCTAGGATGCCACACAAGAGAGATATTGAGTTCAGAATAGACCTAGCCTTTGGCATTGCTCCTATCCACAGCGACCTTATAGGATGGGCGCAAATGAGTTGGCAGAAGTGAAGAAGCAAGTAGAGGAGTTGCTTGCAAAAGGTTATATCAGACCTAGTACGTCGCCTTGGGGTGCACCAGTCATTTTTTGTGGAAAAGAAGGATGGAACCCAAAGGATGTGCATGGATTATCGCGCACTAAATGAAGTCACTATCAAGAACAAGTACCACTGCCAAGGATCGATGATCTGTTTGATCAATTGGAAGGTGCCACAGTGTTCTGCAAGATAGATTTTCGCTCCGGTTATCACCAACTGAGGATCCGGGAGGAAGACATCCCCAGGACCGCTTTTACCACTCGGTATGGGCTATATGAGTGCACCGTCATGTCTTTTGGGTTGACGAATGCCCCTGCTTTCTTCATGAACTTGATGAACAAAGTGTCCATGGAGTACCTGGATAAGTTTGTGGTAGTTTTCATCGATAATATCCTCATCTATTCTAAGACTAAGGAAGAGTATGAGCAACATCTTCGTATAGTTCTGGAGACCCTTTGGCAGCATCAGCTATATGCCAAGTTTAGTAAGTGTGAGATTTGGCTTCCGGAGGTGAAGTTTCTAGGACATGTCATCACCGTCGGAGGAATTGCGATGGATCCAACTAATGTGGAGTCAGTGACCAAGTGGAAGCAGCCGCAGACAATCACGGAGATCCGGAGTTTCTTAGGATTGGCGGGATACTACCATTGATTCATAGAGAAGTTCTCTAGAATTGTGAAGCCCATGACCCGCCTACTCCAGAAAGATGTGAAGTTTTCATGGACTTCAGAGTGTGAGCGGAGTTTTCAAGAGTTGAAGAAGAAGTTAGTATCTGTGCCTGTGTTGATCATGCCAGATCCTAAAAAAGGATTTCAAGTTGACTGTTGTCGATGTTTTACACTGGCAATATGAATATGGGACTACTCGGAGGATGGAAACTCGGTGGATTGCAAAGGAACACAGGGAGATTTTATACTAGTTCAGGCCCTCGATGTGAGGTAATACCCTACGTCCAGTTGTGGTGTTATTCCTTTAAGGATTTGTGTTGATCTATGATCTTCTCTGCCCTCAGGGGGCGCCCTGCCTCCTCTTATATACTGGGGATAGGGGTACAAAATAAGAGTCCCAGCCGGATACGGCCAAGGGATCTCCTCTTAGAGATACAATTTACCCGACTAGGACTGTATATTCCTTATTATACAAGGCAAAATTTGCCGGGTGCTACTATATCTCTAATTACAAGACTAGGTCCATCCTCTACCCGAGTGGCCCATATGCTTGTGATGAGGTACCTGGGGCCCATGGCCTCCACAGCAGCCCCTGAGACCTTCATAGTTGAGTCACAGCTGATGCTGAGTGCTCATCCTCCACGGTGAAGATTGCCCGAGTGCATTGCTCCCGAGTACTCTTTGTCCGAGTACGTCTTCTTCCCGAGTCCTACTTCATGTCAGCTGGCAGCGAGGCTATGAAGGGCTCATTGTAGATGTATGAATAGTGTGCACCGAATAGGCGCACCTATTAGGTGTAGCCCCCGATTTTGTGCTTAATTGTGAGAACAATTAAACATAAAGTCAAAGATCTTTAACCTTGTAGTCTTTCCCGAGTAGTATACTACTGGTATATGAGACTCTTCGGTATCATGTCAATCGGAATATGATTTATAGTCTTTGCCGAGTGGCACACCACTCGTATATGGGACTCTTCAGCTTCATGTTAGCTGGAAATGTCGATGTTTTACACCGGCAATAAATATATGGGGCTACTCAGCGGATGGAAACTCGGTGGATTGCAAAGGAACACGCAGAGATTTTATACTGGTTCAGGCCCTCGATGTGAGGTAATACCCTACGTCCAGTTGTGGTGTTATTCCTTTGAGGATCTGTGGTGGTGATTCTGGTGAACCAACTCAACCTGCCCTCATGGGGCGCCCTGCCTCCCCTTATATACTGGGGGACAGGGTTACAAGGTAGGAGTCCCCATCGGATTACGACTAGGAGATCTCCCCTCAGAGATATAACGCACCCGACTAGGACTGTATATGCCTTTCTATACAAGGCGAAGTCTACCGAATCTAGCTATATCCCTAATTACAAGGCTAGGCCCATCCTCTATCCGAGTGGTCCATATGCTTGTCATGAGGTACCCGGGGCCCATGGCACCCACAGTAGCCCCCGAGACCTTCATAGTTGAGTCACAGCTGATGCTGAGTGCTCATCCTCCACGGTGAAGTCTTCCCGAGTGCATTGCTCCCGAGTACTCTTTGTCTGAGTGCTGCTTCTCCCGAGTCCTGCTTCATGTCAGCTGGCAGCGAGGCTATGAAGGTCTCGATGTAGATGTTGGAATAGTGTGCGCCGAATAGGCGCACCTATTAGGTGTAGCCCCCGACTTTGTGCTTAATTGTGAAAACAATTAAACATGAAGTCAAAGATCTTTAACCTTGTAGTCTTTCCCGAGTAGATTACTACTGGTACATGAGACTCTTCGGTATCATGTCAACCGGAATATGATTTATAGTCTTGCCGAGTAGGGAACTACTCGTATATAGGACTCTTCGACTTCATGTCAGTCGGAATGTGCGTTTATAGTCTTGCCGAGTAGGATGCTACTCGTATATGGGACTCTTCAGCGTCATGTCAGCTGGAAAGGGGGTGTTTATAGTCTTTCCTGAGTAGTATACTACTCGAAAATTAGACTCGTCGGCATCATGTCAGCCGGAAAAGGTGTTTATAGTCTTTCCCGAGTGGCGTCCCATTCGGAAGTTAGACTCTTCAGCTCGTCAGCTGGAAGAATGTTTATAGTCTTTCCCGAGTAGTGTACTACTCGAAAATTCGACTCGTCGGCATCATGTCAGCCGGGAATGAGAATTTTATAGTCTCTCCCGAGTAGTGTACTACTCGAAAGTTAGACTCATCCACGTCATGTCAGCGGGAATGAGAATTTTATAGTCTCTCCCGAGTAGTGTACTACTCGAAAGTTAGACTCATCCGCGTCATGTCAGCGGGAATGAGAATTTTATAGTCTCTCCCGAGTAGTGTACTACTCGAAAGTTAGACTCATCCGCGTCATGTCAGCGGGAATGAGAATTTTATAGTCTCTCCCGAGTAGTGTACTACTCGAAAGTTAGACTCATCCGCGTCATGTCAGCGGGAATAATGCTGCTCATGGCAACTGGTGGCCACGCATGTAGGCCGAGTACCACTGTATGAAAAATAAATCCATTACGTGGTTAGGTGTACTCGAGAGAGATACCTGCATCTCCAATTTTAATGAAGACCAGCTTGTGATCCTTGTAAGGATGTATCCTCGAGACCTGGTGGATAAGACAGATACCCAAACATATATGTTTAGCAATAAGGCTCTCATGAAGCATATCTGTTTACCTCATCGGTTCCTGTGGGTAGCACCAGCGCTATAATTTCAACTCAGCCTGCGGGCGGCCCACATGGAGCATGCTACTGTAGGAACTCATGTCTTGGTGGCTATTACCAAGTAAGCCGGCCTGAACCAACCTACCCAGCATAGCTCTATAGAAGTAGCATCCATCGCATGTCAGGATGACTATGGCGGCGTTGGTAACCGCAATCAGCCAGAGGAATCCTCGTCTGCAAGTCTTTCCGACTTATGCTCCGGATGCATCCTGGTTGCCACAGACGCCTGAGTAGGTATATTGTAGAATCTGCTCGCTCTCCCCAGGTGTGACGCGGTGCATGGGAACTCCGGATGTGCTTTGACGACATAGGTCTTCTCTGACTTCGGTAAAGCCGGATAAGGTACCCGAACCTAGCATTAGCGTAGGATTCGGCTGGCGACCCTCATGGGGCGTACCCTACTTAGCCGAGTAGTACACAGCCCCGACTGGCGCCGGAGGCCGGTTATTAGCTCGCATGGAGCGTAGCCGAGGAAGATGACGTCCCGACTGGCGCAAGTACTCGGTAAGTAGCCCTCATGGAGCATCCCGAGTGTATTTTGGCAGACTTGTCCAGCCCCCGAGCGTAGGAGGTAGGCTCGCAGCCCTGAGTTCCTGTCACGCATATCCGGAGCTGGGCCTGCAATATAAAAATATCGGATGAGTAGCATCTGATGATGGAAATAATCACCCGAATAAAATGTATTTTACAATGTATGTAAATACGTGTTCTTCCTCTTTTTGATATTAATTTCCTCGAGTAGTTGACCCCTTACGTTTAAGCACTCTGCCCGACTAGTCATAGCCCCCTAGCGTCGGGAGTTGGCTCATGGCTCTTTCCCAGGCACGCGTTTTGGGTGACTTGAGTTCGTCTTACATGGAGCAGAGTTTCACGGATCGAGATTTATGCTACTCGAGTACTTTTGTAATCATTTAAGAGCAAAAACGGAAAAAAGTAAATGCGCAGCTTGTACACCTATTAGGTGTAAGCGGCTGTGGCACTAGCAAGGCCGAGTGAGGAGATGTTTATCAGAAAGCGACTTAGCTGTTCGGTATTTGGGAGTGGGGATGCCATCCTCGTGTTTGAGCTTGTGAGCCCCCGAGCATGTCACTTGTTGTTCTGATAATCTTCAGTTGTTGAAGGTCGAAGGCGGTTGTGACCGACTGCCACAATGGAGCCATCTTACTTGCGTTTGCGATTCCCAGCTTTAGTCGGGACCGCGTCGTCGGTGTCGTCCCGCTTCTTCTGTCAAGGTAACTTGTTGTCATCGAGGGCCTCGGCAACAGTGTGGGCCGAGTCGGCGTACTTGTTTGCCATGTCGAATAGGGCCTTGACAGAGTTGGGAGGCTTCCGCGTGAATTTGTCGATGAACGAGGTGTCTTTGACTCCTTTTCGAAAGGCGGCGATGACGACCTCATCCTTGATGTTTGGGATCGAATTTTTCTTCTCAGAGAACCTCTTGATGAAGTCACGAAGAGACTCGTTCTTCCTTTGATGCAACTGATATAAGTCGTGCTCGGAAGATGGCCTCTCGTACGTTCCCTGGAAGTTGGCGATGAAGCGTTCCCGGAGTTCTCCCCAGGAGCCGATTGATTGCTTGGGAAGTCCTGTTAGCCATGTCCTCGCTGAGTCGGCTAGAGCGACTGGGAGGTAGTTAGCCATGACTTTGTGATTTCCCCCAACTGCTCGGATCGCCAGAGTGTAGACCGTGAGTCAGGACTCGGGATTGGTCTTGCCATCGTATTTGTTGATGCCTGTAGGCTTAAAGCTGACTGGCCAGTCGACCTGTCGTAGTTCCTGGGTGAAGGCCGGTATGCCTTCGTCTTCATGAGGACTCCGACCCCGACTACGGCGGCGAAATCGCCTGTAGTGGAGGCCGAAATGCTCGTTCTCGTCTTCCAGCTGGCGTTGGTTGTCTTCTTCTCGTTTGCGGTGCCGAGCAGTAATGTCTTGCCGAAGATCACGCCATAGTTGGCCTCGGAGATCCCGGTTGTCCCGACGGTCACTTCGATGTTGCCGGTTGTTGTTTGGGTTGCCGAATGACGTTTGGCGTGACTCCGTGTGCAGCTGACTAGAACCGGCCACTCGGCGTCGCTTTGAGGTAGACGAGACTGCCATTGGGGATGCCGACCGGTTGGTCGATATGAGGGTATCTCCCGACTGTTGGTGCTGCTGACATGTAGCAGCGGTAAGCCTGGCTTTTATCCTTGCGATCGTCGGGGTGGCCTGATGATCAGGCCCAAGCTGGACTGTGTCCAGTAGGGTTGCAGCAGCCACGATGTTCTGTTGGGGAGTAACGAAGACATCGTGGTCGCCGACTCGGGTTTGGAGGATTTGCTGCTGAGCGGTTTGCTCAGCCTTGCGTAGATCGTCGTTGCGGGCGTGCAGGCGTCTTGCTTCTTCCTCCTGTTGTTCTTGCAGTCGGCAGGCCTCCTCCTCTTGTGGCTCGTGTCGTCGGCATGATTCCTGAGTAGAGCCTCTGGATGCCATGAAAATTTCTCGCGGCGGAGTGAAGCTTGCCGAGCTGGTATCCGACTTGGAGTCGGAATCCGACTGGGAGTCGTAGTCCGACTGAGAGTCGTAGTCGGCATAGTTGATGGGGGTGAGTGTAACTCCGACCTCCCTAGATCCGATCTCAAGCGGCTCGGAGCCGTATCCGAGTCGAACTCCAGGGGATCGGGTTTGCCGCGTCGGATGTAGATTGTAGATATCCGCGGCGTCGCCGAGTCCGAACGGGAAGTTGACGATCTCTTCCCTTCTCGGCCCGATCTCGGCTGGCTCAGAATCGAGTCCGAGTCGAACACTGGAAGGAAGAGTTGTCCCTGGACTCGGGCGTATTGGAGATCGCCGCAGCATGTCGTCGAAGATTGCCGCAGCGTCATGTGGGCCGACTGGCGCGGAGTCAGCTAGTTCCTCGGCCGGTTGGATCGGGTCCGTGTTGGCCAGGGTGAGATTGCCGATCTGGTTGGCGACGAAGTCGAGGCTTCTGAATGCGATTGTATCTCCGGGGGAGAGTTTGCCGCCGTCGACTTCGGTTGCTGGATCCATCGAGCTTGTAGATGTAGATCGCGCCGAAGCCCCTACCTGGCGCGCCAACTGTCGATGTTTTACACTGGCAATAAATATATGGGGCTACTCGGCGGATGGAAACTCGGTGGATTGCAAAGGAACACGCAGAGATTTTATACTGGTTCAGGCCCTCGATGTGAGGTAATACCCTACGTCCAGTTGTGGTGTTATTCCTTTGAGGATCTGTGGTGGTGATTCTGGTGAACCAACTCAACCTGCCCTCATGGGGCGCCCTGCCTCCCCTTATATACTGGGGGACAGGGTTACAAGGTAGGAGTCCCCATCGGATTACGACTAGGAGATCTCCCCTTAGAGATATAACGCACCCGACTAGGACTGTATATGCCTTTCTATACAAGGCGAAGTCTGCCGAATCTAGCTATATCCCTAATTACAAGGCTAGGCCCATCCTCTATCCGAGTGGTCCATATGCTTGTCATGAGGTACCCGGGGCCCATGGCACCCACAGGAAAGGGTGTTTATAGTCTTTCCCGAGTGGCGTCCCACTTGGAAGTTAGACTCCTCAGCTTCATATCAGCTGGAAGAAAATATTTATAGTCTCTCCTGAGTAGTGCACTACTCAGAAGTTAGACTCTTCAGTGTCATGTCGGCTGGAATAATATTGCTCATGGCAACTGGTGGCCAAGCATGTAGGCTGAGTACCACTTTATGAAATTAAATCCATTGCGTGGTCAGGTGTACTTGAGAAATACCTGCATCCCCAATTTTGATGAAGACTAGCTTGTGATCCTTATAAGGATATGATGAGGACATCACTAGCTCAGATATAACTATATCTACCTTATGTATTCATCAACCAAAGGTGCATGCTTTCTACGTAAAATTTATGTATTATATATTTGAACAGCCGTTACTGCACCATGAGTTTTGTGTGTTCTCGTTTGCAGAGATACTTGCTTGGGTGAAGGGAAAGAGACCGTGTGCAAGGAATGCATGGATGATTAAAGAAGTTGATTGGGGACCAAACCAAAACCTTACCCAAGTCTACTCCTATATCACCACGTCACTTTTGGTCCATAGAAGGCAAGAGATGAAGTTCTGCACGTTTTGGATTCGGATTCGGGCCTCCTAATAGCATCAACTTCAAACGGACCTAGCCGCTGATCTAGAAGGACTTTCGGGGCCCATGAGTACTTGTTGAAAAGCTTATGGAGTCTACTTTCAGATGGTTTTGGTCCCACATCAAAATTCCTCCTGAGCTATCCGGAATCATCGAAATAAGACATGTACCTCTTCCAGTCCGAGTCTGTTTTGGGCCTTGTAATTGTGTCGCAGGCTAAGCCCAAGGGGTGTGTGCCCTAGGATGTCCCAACTCCTATATATACAGTAGCCATCATTGTTTAAAGGTGGGTTTTGCTTAGATTAATCTGTTTGTGAACAGTTTCGCTGTTTATCGGCTTGTGAGACCCCAACTTCGAGAGTATAATCATTCATCTGCAAGTTGAGTTGCAATCTTCCTTGTTTTTGCTTGTGTTCTTCGATTCGCATGCAGGGATTAGCCTTCGTGACGAGGTCAACCGGGCAGCACACTGTTGATAACGAGAGGAGACATGGTGCAGCGATTGCAGGGTTCGGGTCTTGGTGATCAGAAGCCGGATCGTGAGTGTCAATTCTCCACCAAATTGAGAGTTATCCTTATCTAACGGAAGATCGGGCACCCCATTGCCATCAGGATATATCCTCAATACCTGGCGGATAAGACAAATACCCAAACACATGTGTTTAGCAATTAGGCCCTCATGAAGCATATCTGTTTAACTCATCGATTCCTGTTGGTAACACCAGCACTGCGATTTTAACACAGCCAGCGAGCGGCCCACATTAAACGTGCTACTGTAGAAATTCATATCTTGGTGGCCCTGTACTGACTATGTAAGCCCAAGCCCATGAATTGGAAACGGCTCTATAAAAGGGGGGGAGAGAGAGAAAAGATTCCTTCATCTTCTCCAATCCACCAATCGTTTCGTCTTCCAGCTTCCGCGCCGAAATTTCGCCTCCCGCTCCACTAGGGTTCGCCATTGTTCGCTCTTCCCCATTAGAACTCGGGAGATTCCACTCCTCCTTGTCTATTCCAAACCATGCCGAGGGCTTCAGATCTCATGGATGCGTCAGATGATGTCTGGCCGACTTCAGATTGCTGGTTGGCTAAGCTGAAGCTCCTGGAGAAGCAGCTAAGGTTGCAGAGCCACGATGTCATCAAATAGCGTCCGGCTGAAGGTGAATCTGTTCGGGAGCCCCAGGACGGTGAGACCATCATTTTCGCCTCTTTTTTTCCACCGGGGTCTTTCTCTTCCATCTTCCGAGTTCTTCCACTAGCTTCTTGCTTTTTATGAACTCGAGTTGGTGAATCTGAATCCCAACTCGATTTTGTAAATCTCCATATTCGTGACTCTTTGTGAGTGCTTCCTAGGTGTGGAACCCCATTTAAATCTTTTTAGATATTTGTTCCATATCAAGCCCTAGCCCTCCAAGAGCAAAATCCAAGTGTTGGGGGGGCCGGTATCCAACTCAGGAGCGAGATGAAGAGGATCTATTTCAATATCCCTCTGAAATCTTCTCTCAAAGGCTGGCATAAGGAGTGGTTTTACTGCTCCGATCTTGAGCCAAGCCTTCCCCCTTTCATGGGTTTGCCCCCGGTGGTTATTGCCAAGTGGTCGTCTTTGCCCACCTCTGAAGAAATGGGGCAGGTTAACATACTTGTTGGTAGGATTGACAAGCTGAAAAGAGCCAGGTTCACTGGTCCATGGGTGGCCAGACATTTCTTGACTCGGTGCATCAGGGCGCTGAAGATAAGGTGTCACTTCGATTGGGACTACAAGGGCAAAGGTGATTCCAGCCAGGAATACTCCGACCTGGTGGACAAGTACAAGGTGACCAACATCCTGCTGGATTTCTTTGCCAGCGGGGTGGTCGAAACTAAAGACACAGATCGGTCTGTGGGGGCTTATAGCCGAAAGAGGCCGCACCCAAAGGCAACCCTTGCTAATGCTATCTTGTAGTTCATCTGTGGTGAATGCTTGCAGATATATGTCTAGATTGGCTCCAGAATGTGTAAAATATATTGTTGAACTGCTTGCAGTCATGTGAGAAGTTTGATGATGACTCCCGAACGCTGTCAGCCATGAAGTCGAAGAAGAGGCCGAGAAGTCCTTCTGCTGCCTAGCCCGACTCCAAGAGAGCGGGGAAGAGACCTGTTGTAGATCAGGCCAAGAAGAAAGTTATGAGGCCGAGTGCTGTAGCCGGGAGTCTGAGGATAAAAGACACCACCGGTACAGCCCCTAGGCTGCCGAGTCCCAGACCGGGACCAGCGCAGTTGAGCTCAGCATCATCGAGCCCAATATGAGTGCCGCTGAGTACAAGGTCAAGCCCAGCGCTGCCAGGCTCACCAACATCGAGCCCAAGAATGGCGCTACCGAGTACCCGGGCACCCTAGCCGGCTGCACCGCGAGCGGGGCTGACCAGGACAGAAACACCGCCACCGACTACCGTGCCCTTAGGCCTGATAGCCAGCGGCCCTCTAGTGCTAGCCTTTGGATCCCCCGGACAGAGGCTTAAGTTCTCCAAGAGGTAGGTTGCTCTGGGTCTTCTGAAAATCTTGTTTGACATGGTAGTGTTCTGATATTTGACTCGTTACGCAAGAAGCGAGCTGACATTGATCTCAAGGAGATAGTTCCAGCTACCCCCGTTGTCGAGCCAGCCCCAGCCGAGCCAGTGCCAGTGAGCACACCTGCCGAGCCGGCAACGGTCTTAGTTGCAAAAACTGATATCGCCCCGACTGCAGGACCACCAACACCGACCAACCAAGGGGCGGTCGTGGAAGCTGTCGCCCCAGCCCCTGAGCCAGCCCTCGAGGCCCCAGAGTCTACCGAGTTGAGGGCCAGAACCCCATCGCCATCCTTGTCGCCATCGTCGTCGTCTTCAGAAAGACCGAACCTCCCCAGGCTCGAAGCCCCTCCCCGCAAGTTCCCGAGGACATTCCGTTGGGTGGCCCCCGACGGAACTACGAGGAGTTACAAGCATGACGAGGTTGCGGCGGAGAAGGAGCGTGAAGACTTGCTTTGCACCGCAATCGCCACATCCTAGGGGATTAAGGTATGAATTTCACCGTATTGGAGTGTTGGTAGTCCTCCTTGCACAAGTGTTTTGATGTTTGACTCTGCTTTGCACTGTTTCTCCCCGAGCAGAAAATTGTTGACCGCTCGGAGAGGATGAACAAGGTCCTGACCCGGGTTGCCCCCCAGCTCCAAGAATTGGACCAGCTCCGGGCATTAAAGACCAAATTGGAGCAGTGCCACTAGGGGAGGGAATCTTGGCTGAAGGGAGCCGTTAATCAGCTCAGGGACGAAAATTGGGACCAAGCCAAGAAGATTGGAAGTAAGTCCTCCGGATACGTCTTCCTGACTAAGCCCTTAGTATATTTCTCCAGCTGCGTTGTTTTTCGACTGCCCAGTTGTGTCTTGACTGCCATGTTGAGTACTTGACTATTCTGATGTGCAGCCCTCGAAACCAAGCTGAAGACCCGAACAGAGGGAGAAGTCCAGCTGAAGGAGGCTGAGAGAGCCAAGGCCAGGCTTGAAAAAGACAAGGCCGACTTGACAAGGGCCAAGGCCGAGCTTGAGAAAGAGAAGGCCGACTTGAAGAAGGCCAACGCCAAGCTCGAGAAGGAAAAAGCTGAACTGGAGAAGGCCAAAGCCAAGTGGGAGGCCGACTACGAAAGTAAGTCTCCGCTCTGACAATGATCTTAACCAATCCATTAAGTACTCTGTCTGCAATTTTGCCTAACAAGTTTACTTGTCGGTGAACCCAGGCAGCTGCTAGAGCCAATGCCCAAATCCAGTTTTAGGCTTTCGCAGAGGAGATAAAGGTTGTCAAGGAGTCATGGGAGATCCTTGCCGAGTCCGTGAAAGGGCTCCTTGACGTGATGGATCCTCATTATGTGGGAACCAGCTCCAACATGGTGTCTCAGGTGCAAGCGCGCCTTAACGAAGCACCGAGTATCCTAAAGAGGTACTCGGATGAGCGTACTGTTGTCAGCATGGCCCAGACCCTGGCGATGACCAAGTCAATCTACCCCAGGGCGGATATTGAAGCCATCGGAGAGGTGTTCGCTGAGGAGACGACACCTGAGGAGGCGTTGGAGCTGATAGCCAAGGCGAGGACGACTGCAGAGGTGATCACCCAAGACCTGGGTATGTAAGAACAGTCCATCATGCAGTCAGTGTATATGATTTTTGTAAAGACATGTGTAAATATATGTGCAATGCTGCCAAGCTCTGACTTATTACTCAATTGTCATTAGCTTTACCCGACTATATAGTCTGCGCCGAGTTGGTCTATAGGAACTTAATAAAATCGTTCACCGTAAAAAGTTGTACTCGGGCAAACATAACAGAGCCGTTGCAAAACTTCGTAACTTAAGTAAAATAGGCTCGTATATTATTGACAAAGCACATATAACACATGCAGCCCCCGACTCACTACTCGGTTGAGACAAGCGGCGTAGTGAGTCAGAGAAAAACTGTACACATGGAAAGTATAAAACTCAGGTATAGAAAGGACATAGCTGTTCTATATTCCATGAGTTGCTGATGAGGGCACTGTCTTCGGTCTTTAGTCGGTAGGCACTTGGCTACGTGACCTTGGCTATAATGAACGGTCCTTCCCATATTGGGGATAGTTTATGCCTGTCTTTGGTGGTTTGTATTTTTCTCAACACGAGATCTCCGACCGAAAAGGCGCGGCCACGGACATTGTGATTGTGGTAGCGACGCAGGCCTTGAAGATACCTTGCCGACTAGATTATTGCGATGTCCCTTGCTTCTTCCAACTGATCTAGTTCGACCAATCGGGTATTGTTTGAGGTGTCTTCTGAGTAAGCATGTACTCGCGGAGAGCTGAACTCTAACTCTGTTGGTAGCATAGCCTCAACACCGTAGACTAGAAAGAAAGGGGATTGCCCGGTTGCCCCACTAACTGTGGTTCTGAGAGACCAGAGAACCGATGGGAGCTCTTGTACCCACCGGCATGCGTATGGTTGTAGTCGGTCGAATATCCTAGCCTTGATACCTTGTAAGACCATACCATTGGCACGTTCAACCTGCCCATTGCTCTACGGATGTGCCATAGACGCATAGCAAATCTTGATGCCGAGTCGTCACAGAAATCTTGAAACATGCCGCCCGTGAACTGAGTACCGTTGTCCGTGATGATGCGGTTAGGGACCCCGAATCGGTATAATATACTCATCATGAATTCCTTTGCTCGTGCCGCTATTATGGTAGCAACGGGTTTTGCCTCGATCCACTTCGTGAATTTATCCACTGCGACGAACAAGTGTGTGAACCCTCCTGGCGCTTTCTTGAAAGGCCCAACCATGTCAAGCCCCCATACTACAAAGGGCCAAGAGATTGGGATTGCTTGGAGTTCTTGGGCTGGGAGATTGGTTTGTCTTGCATAGAACTAGCAACCCTCGCATGTGCGAATGATGTCTTTGGCATCTGTTACTGCTGTTGGCCAAAAAAATCCCTGCCGGTAAACCTTTCCAACTAACGTCCTAGATGCGGCATGGTTGCCACATATGCCCAAGTGGATTGATAGCAGAATCTGCTTGCCCTCCTCCGTGATGACGCAGTGCATGAGGACACCAGATGCACTTCTTCAGTACAGGTCTTCTTCGACGACTAGGAAACTCTTGCTTCGACGTTTAATTTGTTCAGTTTGACTGCGATCTTCTGGGAGTTTAAAGTCCAGGAGGAATTTGAGAACAGGAGTCCGCCAATCTTGACATATGTTCAGTAGTTTGTCTATTGCTGGGGTAGGTTCGCCTCCCGACTGCTTTGGCACTGGTTTCTTCTTGACTGATAGCTCCATAAGTTGCTCGACAAAGATCCCTGTCGGGACCACTTCTCGCTTGGATCCCATGTTTGCCAATTCGTCTGTAGCATCATTGTATTGTCGTAGGACATGTGTTATCTTTAGCCCGTTGAACTTGTTTTCCAGCTTTCGGACCTCCTGACAATATGCCACCATTGTGTCGTCGAGACATGTCCAGTCTTTCATGACTTGGTTTACCACGAGTTGAGAATCTCCTCGCACAACCAGTCGGTGGATGCTGAGTGATATAGCAATGCGGAGCCCGTGGATAAGTGTCTTGTACTCAGCGACGTTGTGGGAAGCCGAGAAGTGGATCTGGAGAACGTACTTGAGTTTTTCACCGGTAGGGGACGTTAGTACGACGCTGGCCCTGGAACCGCAGATCCGTAGAGAACCGTCAAAGTACATTGTCTAGTACTCTAGCTTCGCTGTTGATGTAGGCATTTGAACTTCTGTCCACTCAGCCACGAAGTCGGCTAGAGCTTGTGATTTGATAGCTGTCCATGGCTGAAAGGTGATGTCAAACACCATCAACTCGAGCGCCCATTTAGTGATTCGGCCGGTGGCCTCGCGGTTATGCAGGACCCCCCGAGTGGATACAATGTGACCACCATGACTTTATGTGCTTGGAAATAGTGCACCAGCTTCTGGACAGTGATGAGTAGGTCGTACAGCAGCTTCTGGACCTGCAGATATCTCATCTTCGAGTCGGCAAGGACCTCGCTGACAAAGTAGACTGGCCATTGAATCTTCTGTATGTGACCCTGTTCAGATCGCTTGACCACCAGCACTGTGCTGACTACCTGAGTGGTTGCTGCCAGATACAGCATTAATGGTTCTTGGGGCATTGGTGACACCAACATGGGTGGTGATGTGAGAAATTTTTTGAAGTCTTCGAAGGCTTGCTGGGCTTTGGGAGTCCATTGGAAATTGTCTGCTTTCTTCAATAGCTTGAAAAAGGGCATGCCCCATTCGCCTAGTTGGGAAATAAACTAGCTGAGTGCCGCCATGCAGCCTGTCAGCTTCTGGACGTCTTTCTGGCTAGTCGGGGGTGCCATGTTCATGATTGTGTTTGGCTTTCTCTAGGTTGGCCTCGATGCCGCGATGCGAGACGATGAAGCCGAGTAGCTTGCCGGATGGCACACCGAAGGCGCACTTTTCCGGATTCAACTTCATCTTGAATCTTCGAAGATTTTGGAAGGTTTCTTCCAAATCAATGATGAGGTCTTCTTTGGACTTGGTCTTGATCACCATGTCGTCAACGTAGGCCTCCATGTTGCGCCCGATCTGAGTGTGTAGACACCGCTGGATGGCCCGTTGATACGTTGCTCCAGCGTTTTTCAAACCGAACAGCATAGTGATGTAGCAGTATGCTCCAAACAACATGGTAAAAGACGTCTTTAGGTAGTCCTCCTCCTTGAGGCTAATTTGGTGGTATCCTGAGTAGCAGTCGAGAAAGCTGAGAAGTTCGCACCCTGCGGTTGAATCCACCACCTGATCTATTCTGGGTAGACCAAATGGATCCTTGGGGCACGCCTTGTTGAGATCTGTGTACTTGATGCACATCTGCCATTTACCATTTTTCTTCTAGACCAGGACTGGGTTTGCCAGCCAATCCGGGTGATAGACCTCTTTGATGAACCCAGCTACGAGAAGCTTGGTTATCTCCTCCCGGATAGCATCTTTGCGGTCTTGTGCGAAGCGCCTTAGCCGTTGCTTGACTGGCTTGGCGTCTGTCTTGACGTTGAGGGCATGCTCGATCACCTCCCTTGGTACGCCCGGCATGTCGGATGGTTTCCATGCGAAGATATCCTTGTTGGCTTGGAGGAAGGTGACGAGCGCATCTTCCTATTTGGGGTCGAGTCCGGTCCCGACTAGAGAAGTCTTGGAGGGGTCGGAAGGGTCTAGGGGGATCTTCTTTGTGTCAGAGTCCACTGAAATTCCCGACTTCGCTGCTTTTTTGGCTGGAACTTGGTCATCCTTGACTTCGGTTGTGATGGCTTGCTGAATGCTGTTGCGTCCAACTGCCGCCTCTTGTGATTGAGCCAACTCGTAGCTCTCCTTGTCACTGGTGAAGGCTTGCTTGACATCGCTGCGGAGGGAGAGGACTCCTGCTGGCCCAGGCATTTTGAGCACCATGTAGGTATAGTGCGGTATCACCAAGAATTTGGCGAGCACCGGTCGTCCGAGTATCGCATGGTAGCGGTCTCGAAGTCGGTGACATCGAAGCAGATGTTTTCTGTGCGGAAGTTATCCCACGTGCCGAAGGTGACCGGCAAGGTTATCTGCCCGAGGGGTGTTGAAGACAGGCCGGGAATTATCCCGTGGAAGGGCGCAGTACTTGGCCGCAGTTCTGAATGAGGAATTTTCATCTCATCCAGGGTCTTGGCGAAGAGGATATTGAGCGCGCTGCCTCCGTCTATGAGGGCCTTCTTCAGCTTGATATTCTTGACGACCGGGTCTAGGACGAGTGGGTAGCGTCCCGGGTGTAAGACCCAATCGGGGTGATCTGCGCGGTCAAATGTGATGGGTGTTTCTAACCAATGCAAATATTGGGGGGCGTCTGTTGTAGAGACCGCGTTGACGTCGCATGCCGTTAGCTTCTGCTTCCACTTAGATTCGTACGCGGATAGCCCTTCGAAGATGTGGTTGAGCTCGGCTTGGGGATCTTGAAAATTGTCGGCCAGGTTCGAGTCTGGCTTGTCTTTGTCCTTGTCTGCGCCAGACGATGAAGTCTGCTCGGAGGCAAACTTCTTGAGCATGAAGCAATCCTTGGCCGCGTGCTTGCCCTTGGGATGGAAGGGGCAAGGCCCGTTCATAACCTTCTAGTATTCATTGTTCCTTGGGGAACGTGACCGAGTGTGCTCCACGTTGGCCACCTCGTTGTCCGACTTCCGCTTGCGGCTGCCGGACTTGTTCTGCGATGGCACGTTGTCAGCTTTTGCCTTTTGGTCTTTTTGCCAGGACTCTTTCTTCTCGCGAGGGCCTTTGCGACCGCCTCGGCCGAGTTGGCATATTTATTTGCCATATCGAAGAGAGCCCTGACTGTGGCTGGAGGCTTCCGAGTGAATTTTGCGATGAACGGGGCATGCTTTACTCCCTTGCGGAAGGCGGCGATGATGACCTCATCCTTGATCATTGGGATTTGGTTGGACTTCTCAGAGAACCTCTTGATAAATTCACGCAAAGACTCATTCTTCCTCTAGTGCAGTTGGTATAAATCGTGCTCGGAAGACGGCCTCTCGTAGGTCCATTGGAAGTTAGCGATGAACCACTCCCTGAGTTCTCCCTAGGAATCGATCGACCGCCTCGGGAGCCTTGTTAGCCATGTCCTTGCTGAGTTGGCCAGGGCGACCGGGAGGTAGTTAGACATGGCTTTGTGGTCACCTCCGGCAGCTCGGATTGCCAGAGTATATACGGTGAGCCAGGATTCGGGGTTGGTTTTGCCGTCGTATTTCTCGATCCCCATAGGCTTGAAGCCCGACAGCCAGTCGACGTCTTGTAGCTCATGGGTGAACCGCTCATGGTGGAGGCCAAAGCGCTCATGCTTGTCCTCCAGTCGGCGGCGCTCGTCCTCTTCGCATTGACGGCATCGGGCGTTGATGTCTTGTCGGAGGTCGTGTTGTAGACGAACTCGGAGATCTTGGTTGAACTGGCGATCGTTCTGATGACACCACCGATTGTTGTTCTTGATGTTGCCGAGTGATGTTTGCCGCGACTCCTCGTGCGGCTGACTTGAGCCGGCCGCCCGGCGTCGTGCTGATGCGGACAAGATTGCCGCTGGAGAACCCGACCAGTTGGTCGGTACAAGAATTTCGCCCGACTGCTGGTGTTGCTGACAGGCAGCAGCTATAATCATCGCCTTGATCTTGGCTATCGTCGGGGTGGCCTAGTGATCAGGCCCGAGATGGAGTGTGTCCAGCAAGGTTGCAACGGCCACGATGTTCTGTTGTGGCGTGATGAAGACGTCGTGGTCGCCGACTCTAGTCTGGAGGATTTGCTACTAAGCGGTTCGCCCAGCCTTGCGTAGCTCGTCGTTGCGAGCCTCGCGGTCGGCCTCCTCCTGTTGCCGTAGTTGGCGTGCCTCCTCTTGTTGCTCTTCTTGTAGTCGGCGTACCTCTGGTGGAGGAGTTGAAGCCAAGAAGATCTTGCGAGGAAGAAGGAAACTCGCCAGACTAGTGTCCGAACTGGTGTTCGAATAGCTGTCCGACTTGGAGTCGGAATCCGAGTAGTTGATCAGAGTAAGGAAAACTCCGACCTTCCTAGATCCAACCTGGAGCGGCTCTGAGCCATGTCCAAACTGAACCGTGGGGGATCGGGTTTGCTGCGTAAGATGTAGATCCGCGGCGTTGCTGAGCCCGTGCGGGAGATTGACGATCTCTCCCCTTCCTAGCTCGACGCGGGCTGGCTCAAGGCCTAGCGCGAGTTGGACGCCAAAGGAGAAAGTTGTCCCGAGGCTCGGTGAAGTGGAAGATTGCCGCAGCAAATCGATGACGATGACTGCGGTGTCTTGTTGGCCAACTGGCGTGGAGTCGGTTGGTTCCTTGGCCGGTTGAATTAGATCTGCATCGGCCAAGGCGAGGTTGCCGAACATGTCAGCGACGAAGTCGAGGCTTCCGAATGAAATTGTGTCTCCGAGGGAGAAATTGTTGCCGTCGACTCCTGTTGTTGTATCCATCGAGCTTGTTGAAGTAGATCTCACCGAAGCCCCTACCTGGCGCGCTAACTGTCGATGTTTTACACCGGCAGTATGAATATGGGACTACCCGGCGGATGAAAACTTGGTGGATTGCAAAGGAACACAGGGAGATTTTATACTGGTTCAGGCCCTCGATGTGAGGTAATACCCTATGTCTAGTTGTGGTGTTATTCCTTTGAGGATTTATGTTGATCTATGATCTTCTCTGCCCTCAGGGGGCACCCTGCCTCTCGTTATATACTGGGGGACTGGGGTACAAAGTAAGAGTCCTAGCCGGATACGGCCAAGGGATCTCCTCTTAGAGATACAATTTACCCGACTAGGGCTGTATATTCCTTATTATACAAGGCAAAGTCTGCCGGGTGCTACTATATCTCTAATTACAAGACTAGGCTCATCCTCAACCCAAGTGGCCCATATGCTTGTGATGAGGTACCCGGGGCCCATGGCCTCCACAACTGTGATTGATGTGGACGTGGGTGTCCCGATCTTTTGATGAGAGAGTAAGTCGATTGGATGGAGCGACATTAGCGATCCGACTACAATCGTCCAGAGACGTTGCGCCTTAGCAATCATTACACCAACTCCAGAGGTTGTTCGCAATCTTAACAGATGCATGATCAGCCCAACCACGAGGATAATTGTTCCTGTAAGCAATCGAGAACTAGCAAGAATAATATGAACAAGCAACTCAATGTACAAATAAAGATGAAGGTTTAACTCAAGAGAACAAACGGTGGGGTTCCGAAGACGAGCAAACCGGCGATCTAACCGATCACGGGATTACATGGTAAAGTAGCGGCGCTAACTTTAATCTAACAAAACCCAATCTGTTTGTGGCGGCTCTAAAGGTATTAATAGGATGGGAGGATGACCACAGGGGTGTTGGGGTCGTTCTCCAACCCTAGGATGCGTCCCTAATGAACCCAACATGATACATGGGCCTTCGGCCCAAAAACGGTGACGCAACACTTTAAACAGAAAATCTCTTGTCACTAAAATAATGATTATAGACGATTCCGAGTAGATATGAGCATGAATCTAGATCCGTTGGATAGTAGACTTGATAAGCTTTCCGTGAAGTACTAGAACTCCCAAATCGGAGTTTGTATGAAATCGTGGCGGCTGTCACAAGTTGGTGCTGTCCTGCAGTTCGAATCCAGCCTACATGAATCCCTTTCCTTGTTGATATATGATGTGAGCAAAGGTTGTATCCACATGTATCATGGTCACATCTGTGATGCATCCCAACATGGTTTGGGATGTGTGCTGATGCAGGAAGGAAGAGTGGTGGTGTACGCTTCGCGGCAGTTACGACCCCATGAGAATAACTATCCTACCCATGTTCTGCGACTTGCAGTCATAGTGCATGCCTTAAAAATCTGTAGACACTTCCTCATTGGCAACTGCAGTGAAGTTTACACGGATCACAAGAGTTTGAAGTATATCTTCACCCAACCAGATCTGTACCCTCGGCAATGGAGGAGTTGATCAAGAATTATGACATTGGAATCCACTCTCATCTGGGAAAAGCTAATGTGGTGGCTAATGCCCTTAGTCGGAAGAGTTACTGCAACACCTCAGAAGGTCAACAGCTATCTTCGAAATTGTGTGAAGAGTTTGAACGGCTAAAAATCTAGGATTAGTTAGTCAAGGTTATGTGGTAGCCTTGGAAGCATAGCCTACCCTGGTGGATCAAGTCCGAGACGCTCAGAGCAACAACCCAGACATCCTGGAGATCAAGAATAACATGAGAAGGGGTAAAGCCAGTGGATTTCTAGAAGACGAACAAGGTACTGTGTGGATTGAGGAATGGATCTATGTACTGGACAAGGAGGAACTGAAGAAACTGATTTTGGATGAAGCCCATAGTACTCAATACTCAATCCATCCTGGTAGCACCAAGATGTACCAAGATCTTAAGGAGAAGTTCTGGTGGTCTAGCATGTAAAGGGAAATAGCCAAATATGTGGTTGTTTGTGATGTGTGCCAACCTGTAAAGGCTGAGCACCAAAGGCCCGCATGATTACTGCAGCCCCTCAAGGTTCCCGAATGGAAGTGGGAAGAAGTTGGGATGGATTTCATCACGGGATTACCACGGACCACTTTAGGATTTGACTCCTTATGGGTGGTGGTGGACAGACTTACTAAAGTAGCCCACTTTATACCAGTCATGACAACTTACTCCGATAATAAGTTAGCAGAATTGTATATGGCCCAAATCGTGTGTCTGCATGGTGTGCCACACAAGATCGTGTCAGACAGAGGAAGCCAGTTTACCTCTAAGTTTTGGCAAAATTTACAAGAGGTGATGGTTATGTTGTTAAACTTTAGTACCACATACCACCCACAAACGGATGGTCAGACCGAGCGGGTCAACCAGATCTTAGAAGACATGTTAAGGGCTTGTGCCATAGACTTAGGTGGAAGTTGGGACAAGAGCCTACCATATGCCGAGTTTTCTTACAACAACAGTTACCAGGCAAGCCTTCAGATGGCCCCGTTTGAGGCACTATGCGGATGGAAGTGCCATACACCACTTCTTTGGGATCAAACTGGAGAGCGACAAGTGTACGGGACAGATATTCTATGAGAAGCAGAAGAGAAAGTGAAGATTACACAGGAGCTCTTACGAGTAGCTCAGTCTTGTCAGAATAGCTATGCGGACAATCGTAGGAGGGACCTCAGTTTTGAGGAAGATGATTATGTGTACCTACGAGTCATGCCCCTTCGAGGAGTTCACCGGTTTCAGATGAAAGGAAAGTTGGCAGCATGTTATGTGGGTCCGTACAAGATATTGGGTCGAAGAGAAGTCGCTTATAACCTAGAGTTGCCTCCCACCTTGGCTAGGGTACACGATGTCTTTCACGTGTCTCAGTTGAAGAAGTGTTTGTGGGTGCCGACCAAAGAAGCCGATCTGGAACAAATAGAGATTCATGAAGACCAAACTTACGTCAAGAAGCCTATCCGTATCTTGGAGATCAACAAAAGAAATACTCGGAACTGGGTAATAAGGTTTTGTAAAGTACAATGGAGCAATCACTCAAAAGAGGAAGCAACATGGGAACGCGAAGATGAATTGAAGTCTTCTCATCTACATCTCTTCTCCTAATCTTCCGAATCTTGGGACGAGATTCTGTTTAGGGAGGGTAGGTTTGTCACACCCTGAAAATTCCTTAAGTAAATAAATCATGTGAAAAAGGAATTTTAAAAATTATTTTAAAAGCCTCAAGGAGTGAAATAAAAAAATCAGAGGAAATTCCCAACTAAAGTTGGTCTAGATTAAATTTTATAAAATATTTTGCTTAATCCTTTATCTCCTGGAATTTTCTAGGAATTAATTGAGCAAGCAAAGTATTTTTAATAATTGAAACAAGCATTTCAACATTTTAAAAAAGAAAAGTCTTTTTAAAATCTCTCTAAGGCCACTAGGCTGAATTTGGCCCAGTACCACGCCCTCCCCGGGTGTGAGCGCAATCGGCCCAGCAGCGGCCCATCCTTTTTTCCCCTCTCTTCTGTCGCCCACAGGTGGGCCCCACCTATCGGGTCGTCGTCTACCTCCCGCCGGAGGTAGAGCCTAACTTAACGCCAAGGCTACCGCTGATTCCGCGCCTAATCCGGTCCTCGCGAGCATCCGATCCCAAAATTGGTTGAGGGGTTCTTTTCCCCTTATCTCCCTCCATCTTTTCCCCAAGATCAGGAGTCCCAACCACGTTGAATCGAGCTCGGGCTCGAGTCCGTTCGGGAGAACCCCCAAGCCCAAGTTTTCTTGAGCCGTTAAGGTCGTTCCCAAGCCAGATTCCTCCCCTTTTCCCCTTAAATAGCTCCGCCCAAGACCCAGGGATCTTTTTCGAGCTTCACTGTGGAGGCCATGGGCCACTTGGACAGAGGATGGGCCTAGCCTTGTAATTAGGGATACAATAGGACTCGGCATACATAACCTTGTACGACAAGGAAAGGATGTAGTCCTAGTCGAGCACGATGTATTCCTAGAAGGAAATCCCTTGGTTAGAGTCCGACTAAGATTCCTACTCTGTAACCCTGTCCCCCAGTATATAAAGGAAGGCAGGGCGCCCCCTGAGGGTAGGAGAAGATAGCACAATCTCATCAGAGAAACCTCAAAGGCAATACACTACAACTGGACGTAAGGTATTACCTCATCTTGAGGGCCTAAACTAGTATAAATTATTTCGTGTTCCTTTACAATCCATCATGTTTAGGTCTCACGAGTAGCCCCATATTATTATTGCCGACACAAAACATCGACAGTTGGTGCGCCAGGTAGGAGCATCGGCAAGATCATCTTCCACAAGCCTGCTGGATCCAATCACCAGAGTCGACAGCATCAATTTCTCTCCCGGGCAAACAATCACCTTTGGAAGCCTCGAGTTCATCGCCGACAAATTCGGCAACCTCACCCTGTCCGACTTGGACTCGATCCGATCAGCCACAGACCAAGCCGACTCCGCGCTGGTTGGCCCATGTAACGTTGCGGCAACCCTCGTCGACTTGCTGTGGCAATTTTCAACATGCCCGAGTCTAGGGACAACTCTTTCTTTCGGTGTTCGACTCGGACTCGGACTTGAGCCGGCCGAAATTGGGCCAAGAAAGGAGGAGATCGTCAATCTCCCATTCGGACTCGGTAACGCCGCAGATACCCTGGAGTTCGACTCGGATACGGCCCAGAGCCACTCGAGATTGGATCTAGGGAGGTCGGAGTGGTAATCACCCCCATCAACTACTCTGATTCCGACTCTAAGTCGGATAGCAGTTCGGCAAGCTTCTCTCCACCACGCGAAGTCTTCATGGCGTCCAAAGGCTCTACTTCCACTCAGGAGGCACGCCGACTAAGCGAGCAGCAGGAGGAGGAGGCCCACCGACTGCGAGAACAACAGGAGGAAGAAGCAAGATGCCTGCACGCTGAACGCGATGCCCGCAATGATGACCTGTGCAGGGTCGGGCAGACTGCTCAACAACAAATCCTCCTAACCCGAGTCGGCGACCACAACGTCTTCGTAACGCCTCAGCAAAACGTCGTAGCCGCCGCAACTCTATTGGACATGCTCCAGTTTGGGCATGATCACCAGGCCACCCTGACTATAGCAAGGATAAAAGCCATGATTACTACTGCTGCATGTCAGCAGCATCAACAGTTGGGCGATACCCTCATACCGACCAACCGATCGGCTTGTCCAATAGCGGTCTCATCCGCCTCGACACGATGCTGAGCGGCCGACTCCAGCACACGAAGTCACACCAGACGTCACTCGGCAACCCTAACAATGACTGGCGGCGTCGACATCAAAACGACCATCGGGACAACCAGGATCTCCGAGGCCGACTACGACGTGATCTTCAGCAAGACATCAACACATGGCGCCGCAAACACGAGGAAGATGAGCAGCGCCAACTAGAGGACGAGAATGAGTGCTTCGACCTCCACCACGAGCGGTTTCACCGCTGTAGTCGGAATCGGAGTCCTCATGCAGATGAAGGAGTATCGGCCTTCACCCAGGAGCTGCAACAGGTCGACTGGCCATTGGGTTTTAAGCCAACTAGAATCGAGAAATACGACGGGAAGACCAATCTTGAGTCCTAGCTCATGGTCTACACTCTGGCGATCCGAGTAGCTAGAGGAGATCACAAGGCCATGGCTAACTACCTCCCAGTAGCTCAAGCCGACTCGGTGAGGACATGGCTAATAGGACTCCCAAAGAGTTCAATCGGCTCTTGGGGAGAACTCCGGGAATGCTTTATCGCCAACTTCTTGGAAACTTACGAGAGGCCATCTTCTAAGCATGATCTCTATCAGTTGCACCAAAGGAATAATGAGTCTCTTCGCGAGTTCATCAAGACGTTTTCTGATAAGCAAAATTTGATCCCAATGATCAAGGATGAGGCCATCATCACCGCCTTCCGCAAGGGAGTCAAAGATGCCCTGTTCATTGCCAAGTTCACTTGAAAACCTCCCGCTTCTATCAAGGCCCTTTTTGATATGGCGAACAAGTACGCCGACTCGGCTGACGCGGTCGCTCAGGCTCTCGACGACAAAAGAGAGCCCCAACAGAAGGACAAGAAAGACAATGACAGGTCAACACAAAACAAATCCAGCAACCGCAAGCGGAAGTCGGATAACGTGGTGGCTACCATGGGGCATACTCGGCCACGACCCCCGAGTGATGAGGACATCAACACCATCGATACATCCTCACCTACATCTACACCTACACAAGGTCCTATGACTCGCACCCGTGTACGTCAATTAAATCATCAAGTAAGTTCACTCTTAAGTTCATGTTCAGTTTCTTTAGACCATGGAAACCTGTGTACTCTTGTGTTGCTTAGAAACCAAGGAGAACAAGGAGAATACCATCCAGGAGAGGGAGTCGCGCCGGTTGGATTTGGACTGCAGGACAGCACCAACTTCTAACGGCCGCCACGACTTCATACGGACTCCGTTTTGGATGTTCAAGTACTTCATGGAAAGCTTATAAAGTCTATTTTCCAATGGATCTGGCCTCACATCCATATCTTATCAGAATCGTCCAGAAACGTCGAAATACTACCGAGACCTTTTTCTGTCTACGGTGCTGCGCCACCTTATTTTGGCCCGTGGGCTGTGTATCAAGTTGAGCCCATTATGGGCGTGTCCTAGGGTTGGAGAACGACCCCAACACACTCTTGGTCGTCCTCCCATCTATTTATATGTCTCTAGAGCCGCCACAACAGATTGGGTTTTGATAGATTGAAGTTTTAGCCACTGCTACTTCGCTTGAAGCGCGCGTGTCGACTAGATCGCCTGTCTTCTTGTTATTGGAACCCCACCTCTTGTATTTTCAGATTGAAACTTCATATTTGATTTAGCAATTCAGTGCTTGTTCAACTCACTCTTGTTTGTTCTACGATTGCTTGCAGGACGAGAGCCCTCGTGGCCGGTTGATCGCGCTCCACAAGATCGCGTTCACCTTCTAGAATCAGTGTATCGGTCGCTAAGGCGCAACATCGTGGATAGTTGTAGTCGGGCCGTGAACATCAGTTTCTCCCACCAATCGTGATTACCTTCTCCATCGAAAGATCGGGACCAAACCTCGCATCAAGTGGTATCAGAGCTCAAGGTTGTTCGGTGAGAGATTTCAGATCCCATCTGTTATTTACCTACAGTCCAGAAAAAGCCAAAAAAAATAGTAGATTAGTTTCCATAGTCCCATAACCCTTTTGTGGCCTGTTTACTACTACTGCTTAGTTAGGGTTTGTTGAGTCTTCGGATACATCGCCGTGTCGAGTTGCTGGTCTTAGTGTTTAATTTCCTTAGAGTTTCGAGTTCTAGTCACGTTTCTGTCACCGAAGTATCACTTGTCCGACTAGTTTTGGATCCGAGTCCTAATCCTTGTGACACAGAACACAGCAGCGACTCGGATAGTACTCCTCTGGTCTGTTAATAAGCTACACACGCGAACAACTCCATTGTTTGGAGGTTTGCCCTACTTCAGAGAGAGAGAGAGAGAGTATCTTTTAATTACCTTTATACCCCTGGTGAAAAAAAACTGTGTGGGGTGAAGTGTTTGGATTGCTGTCCTCTGAGTAGAGTTAAAGTTTTGAGGGTCTCTCTGAAAAAAAAAAGAGCAAAAAAAACAGAGCAAAAAAAAAGAGGTGAGTTCTTGTTTATTGACGGTGTCCTTATTCGTGACATTCATTTGTGTGCAGGCTCGCGTCTCTAGCACGGTTGTTAGCCTAGGACCAACACGGTACCGGTTTTGAACGATTACTCAGCTTACTTATTACTAACGTGGTACTAGTATTTTTCCTTGTGCAACACTTTCAGCCATCCTACAGCTCTACATACCCATCTACAGCTTGACAGGTGTTGTTGCTACGGCACCGATACACTTTTTCCAGGGTCACCGACTTGTTGGTAGCCGTCACTATCCTGTTGAGCAAGGTAAGAATTGGTAAGAGTTTGTGTGAACAGGCTGAGAGTGAGAGCCTTGCAGCAGCCACATCCTAGTAGTGTTAGGGAGTCTATTTTTCTTCCCTTGTTTTTTTTCTTTTCTTGTTGTGTCTCTAACCATGTCAGGTTCCGGCGATGACGAGGCCATTCAATCCCCTCGCACCAGGGGTATCATACAACATTTTGAACGAAAGGTGAGGCTCTATACTGAAGGAATTGATGCAGATTTGCAGGTGACTAATGAGAAGCTAGGAGCATTGGAGGCCACACAGATTCACACCAACAATAATCTTGCTACATTGGAGACGTCGGTCGCCACACTAAACGCCAATCTTGCTGCCCTAATGAGGCGTTTGGATGACCAACAATTGAACCGCAACCACGATGATGACAATTTTGATGAGTATTCTGCGGATACAGAACACGATGACCAAGAGGCTCGTCTTCGTCGACAGTTGCGTCGCAACCACCAAGGTATGGCTGAATGTAATAATAATGATGCTTTTAGTAAGATTAAATTTAAGATACCTCCGTTTGATGGTGCATATAATCCTGATGCCTACATTACTTGGGAAATCGCTGTTAATCAAAAGTTTGTTTGCCATGAATTTCCTGAGAATAAAAGAGTTAGGGCTGCTACTAGTGAGTTCACTGATTTTGCTTCTGTTTGGTGGATAGAACATGGTAAGAAAAATCCTAATAACATACCACAAACTTGGAATGCTTTGAAACGGGTCATGCGGGCTAGATTCGTTCCTTCTTACTATGCATGAGATCTGTTAATTAAGTTGCAACAATTGAGACATGGAGCTAAAAGTGTAGAAGAATATTATCAGGAGTTGCAAATGGGTATGTTGCGTTGTGAGATAGAGGAGGATGAGGAGGCAGCGATGGCTAGGTTTTTAGGGGGGTTAAATCGGGAAATTCGGGATATTCTTGAATATAAAGAGTACAATAACATAACCCATTTGTTTCATCTTGCTTGTAAAGCTGAATGTGAAGTGCAGGGACGACGCGCGAATTCCAGGACTAATGTTTCTGCAGGGAAAGCTAATTCATGGCAGCCATCCACGACCCCTACCTTGAATCGGTGTCCTCCACCACCGTCTTCCTCCTCGAGCCGTTCCGCGCCATCGGTATCCAACTCCAACACCAAGCCACGCACTACTCCAACTAATTCAGTGAGTCGCACACCCACATCGTCAAAGGTTGGTTCAGCCCCTGCCGAGAGTACCGCGTCTGTTGCCTCTACAGGGAGAACTAGGGATATTCAGTGTCATTGATGTAAAGGGTATGGACATGTGCAGCGTGACTGTCCAAGCAAGCGTGCTTTGGTAATTAAAGAGGATGGTGAGTATTCTTCCACTAGTGATATCGATGAAGATACAAATGTTGTGCTTGCAGCTGACTATGCAGGTAATGAAGATCCTTCTGAAGTGCATATTGGTGCTGATGAGGCGGATCACTATGCAAGCCTCATTGTGCAGCGTGTGCTTACTGCACAGATGGAGAAAGTGGAGCAAAACCAGCGGCACATATTGTTTCAAACCAAGTGTGTCATCAAGGATCATTCATGCCGCATGATTATTGATGGAGGCATCTGCAACAACTTAGCTAGTAGCGATATGGTGGAGAAGCTGGCCCTTAGCACCAAACCACACCCTCACCCGTACCACATACAATGGCTCAACAATAGCGGTAAGGCAAAGGTAACCAGGTTGGTGCGCATTAATTTTGCTATTGGATCATATCATGATGTTGTTGAGTGTGATGTTGTTCCTATGCAAGCTTGTCATATTCTGTTAGGTAGACCATGGCAATTTGATAGAGATTCTATGCATCATGGTAGGTCTAATCAATATTCATTTTTACACCATGATAAGAAAATTGTGTTGCACCCTATGTCTCCTAAAGCGATTGTGCGTGATGATGTAGCTAAAGCAGCCAAAAATAAAAGTGAGAATCATGAAAATACCAAACCCGCTGCTAAAACCAATGAAATACGTTTGAAAGGAAAATGTTTGCTTGCTACTAAAGCTGATATTAATGAATTAATTGCTTCTACTTCTGATGTCTATGCATTGGTATGTAAAGATGCTTTGAGTTCACTTTCCGATATGCAGCATTCTTTGCCCTCTACTGTTGCTAACCTTTTGCAGGAGTATTCGGATGTTTTTCCAAGTGAGATTCCTCCTGTTCGAGGGATTGAGCATCAGATTGATCTCATTCCTAGTGCTTCCTTGCCCAATCGTGCACCATACAGAACTAATCCAGAGGAAACTAAGGAGATTCAATGCCAAGTGCAGGAGTTACTCGACAAAGGTTATGTGCGTGAGTCTCTTAGTCCTTGTGCTATGCCAGTTATCTTAGTGCCTAAGAAAAATGGAACCTGGCGCATGTGTGTTGATTGTAGAGCTATTAACAACATCACCATTCGATATCGTCACCCTATTCCACGATTAGATGATATGCTTGATGAATTGAGTGGTGCTGTACTGTTTTCAAAAGTTGATTTGCGTAGTGGTTACCACCAGATTCGCATGAAATTGGGAGATGAATGGAAAACTGCTTTCAAAACTATGTTTGGTTTATATGAGTGGTTAGTCATGCCTTTTGGTTTAACTAATGCACCTAGCACTTTTATGCGGTTAATGAATGAGGTTTTGCGTTCTTTTATTGGAAAATTTGTGGTGGTATATTTTGATGATATATTGATTTACAGCAAGTCTATGAATGATCATCTTAATCATTTACGTGCTGTTTTTAATGCTGTCCGTGATGCACGTTTATTTGGTAACCTTGAGAAGTGCACCTTTTGCACCGATCGAGTTTCTTTTCTTGGTTATGTTGTCACACCACAGGGAATTGAAGTTGATCAATCCAAGGTTGAAGCAATACAAGGATGGCCTATTCCAAAGTCTATTACGCAGGTGCGGAGTTTCTTAGGGCTTGCTGGATTTTATCGTCGCTTTGTGAAGGATTTCAGTGCCATTGCTGCGCCATTAAATGAGCTTACAAAGAAGGGAGTACCTTTTTCTTGGGCGGAGGCACAGAAGAACGCCTTCAATATGCTGAAAAGTAAGTTAACAAATGCACCCCTACTTCAGCTTCCTGATTTTAATAAGACTTTTGAGCTTGAATGTGATGCTAGTGGAATTGGTTTGGGTGGCGTTTTGCTACAAGAAGGAAAACCTGTTGCATATTTTAGTGAGAAATTGAGTGGGCCTTTGCTGAATTATTCTACTTATGATAAGGAATTGTATGCTCTTGTGCGTAGCTTAGAAACATGGCAGCATTACTTGTGGCCCAAAGAATTTGTTATACACTCTGATCATGAATCTTTGAAACATATTCGTAGTCAAGCCAAATTGAATCGTAGGCATGTCAAGTGGGTTGAATTTATTGAATCTTTTCCTTATGTTATCAAACACAAAAAGGGGAAAGAGAATATCATTGCTGATGCTTTATCTAGACGATATGCTTTGTTGACACAACTTGATTATAAAATTTTTGGATTAGAAACAATTAAAGAGCAATATGTGCATGATGCTGATTTCAAAGACGTGTTGCAACATTGTAAAGATGGAAAGTCATGGAACAAATTCGTCCTCAGTGATGGATTTGTATTTAGAGCTAACAAGCTATGCATTCCAGCTAGCTCTGTTCGTCTGTTGCTGTTACAGGAAGCACATGGAGGAGGGCTGATGGGGCATTTTGGAGTAAAGAAGACGGAGGATATTCTTGCAGCTCATTTCTTTTGGCCAAAGATGAGACGAGATGTGGAGAGGTTTGTTTCTCGCTGCACTACATGTCAAAAGGCTAAGTCACGATTAAATCCACATGATTTTGTGTTGGGTTTGCCTAGGACTAGGAGAGGGCATGATAGCATTTTTGTTGTTGTGGATAAATTTTCCAAAATGGCACATTTTATTCCATGTCACAAATTTGATGATGCTACTCATATTGCTGATTTGTTCTTTAGAAAGATTGTTCGTTTGCATGGTGTGCCTAATACCATTGTTTCTGATCGTGATACTAAATTTCTTAGTCATTTTTGGAGAACGTTATGGCATAAGTTGGGGACTAAGCTTTTATTTTCTACTACTTGTCATCCCCAAACTGACGGTCAAACTGAAGTTGTGAATCGAACTTTATCCACTATGTTAAGGGCTGTTTTGAAACAGAATATTAAAATGTGGGAAGAATGTTTACCTCATATTGAGTTTGCTTATAATCGTTCTTTGCATTCTACCACAAAGATGTGTCCTTTTGAGATTGTTTATGGTTTCATCCCACGTGCTCCTATTGATTTAATGCCTTTGCCAACTTCTGAAAAGATGAATTTTGATGCTAAGCAACGTGCTGATTTGATGCTAAAACTGCATGAAACAACTAAAGAAAACATAGAGCGCATAAATGCTAAATATAAGATTGCTGGTGACAAAGGTAGAAAACAATTATCTTTTGAACCTGGAGATTTCGTTTGGTTACATTTAAGAAATGATAGATTTCCAGAGCTAAGTAAGTCTAAGTTGATGCCTAGAGCTGATGGACCTTTTAAAGTGTTGTCCAAGATTAATGAGAATGCATATAAGCTTGATCTGCCTGCAGATTTTGGGGTTAGTCCCACATTTAATGTTGCAGATTTGACGCCATATTTGGGAGAAGAAGATGAACTAGAGTCGAGGACGACTCAAATACAAGAAGGGGGGGATGATGAGGACATCAACACCATCGATACATCCTCACCTACATCTACACCTACACAAGGTCCTATGACTCGCGCCCGTGCACGTCAATTAAATCATCAAGTAAGTTCACTCTTAAGTTCATGTTCGGTTTCTTTAGACCATGGAAACCCGTGTACTCTTGTGTTGCTTAGAAACCAAGGAGAACAAGGAGAATACCATCCAGGAGAGGGAGTCATGCCGGTTGGATTCGGACTGCAGGACAGCACCAACTTCTAACGGCCGCCACGACTTCATACGGACTCCGTTTTGGATGTTCAAGTACTTCATGGAAAGCTTATAAAGTCTATTTTCCAATGGATCTGGCCTCACGTCCATATCTTATCAGAATCTTCCAGAAACATCGAAATAATACCGAGACCTTTTTCTGTCTACGGTGCTGCACCACCTTATTTTGGCCCGTGGGCTGTGTATCAAGTTGAGCCCATTATGGGCGCGTCCTAGGGTTGGAGAACGACCCCAACACACTCTTGGTCGTCCTCCCATCTATTTATATGTCTCTAGAGCCGCCACAACAGATTGGGTTTTGATAGATTGAAGTTTTAGCCACTGCTACTTCGCTTGAAGCGCGCGTGTCGACCAGATCGCCTGTCTTCTTGTTATTGGAACCCCACCTCTTGTATTTTCAGATTGAAACTTCATATTTGATTTAGCAATTCAATGCTTGTTCAACTCGCTCTTGTTTGTTCTATGATTGCTTGCAGGACGAGTGCCCTCGTGGCCGGTTGATCGTGCTCCACAAGATCGCGTTCACCTTCTGGAATCGGTGTATCGGTCGCTAAGGCGCAACATCGTGGATAGTTGTAGTTGGGCCGTGAACGTCGGTTTCTCCCACCAATCGTGATTACCTTCTCCATAAGTGATGAACGGGCCATTCCCCTTTCATCCAAAGGGCAAGCACGTGGCTAAGGACTGCTTCATGCTCTTAACACCAAAATTTGGTACAGTTCGTTATCATGTTCAGTTAAGGAAAGAGGCTATATCAGCCGATGTAAGCTAATCCAGAAGAAGCCGAATTCAGGAAGGAATCGTGAAGACCACAGCATGACAGTTAACTATTTTATCTATAAATTAGGTAGCTTTAATAATTTTTAGGAAAACCTGATCTCGTGTCCGATCAGGGCTTATTAATTTTCCTTTTATAGTTAGGAAACTCCTGTTTCGTATCCGATCAGGATTATATCAATTCGGGGTATAAATACATATGCCCGAGGACCATGTAAACTATTTCTTAGATCAATACAAAGTCGGCGCATCACCACCCTTTTCAACGGGTTCTTGCTTCTCGAGCCAGGCTACATCGGTTAGGTCTGAACTCCTGCGAGAGGGTAAGTCTCGTTACTCCGACTACTTTATCGGCTAGGACTTCCTCGGTTAGGTCCGATATTCTAGCTGATCTACGGTAATCGGCTTACCACGGTGTATCTATTCTGTCTACAGCTGCATCAGTTAAGTTTGATCTCTTAGGCCGAGTGGATATATCACATCACGCATGCATAGATTTTATCGGCTTACTGGGGATTATTTATCATCAGTTTGTGCTGCATCGGTTAGGTCCGACCTACTAAACTGCCTGCGATAAGTTATTCCTGCTAGGTTGATAGATTTTATGCAAGCGTCTTATCGAGATGTATAGCCGATAAGTTATCGTATAGTACATCACAATTGCATTAGATCTATCGGCTGCATTAGTTAAGTTTGACCTACTAGATTGATAATGATAGATTATCTTTGTTAAGCCGATGGGTGTCTATGCAATGTTCTATCGGAGTGCCTAGCCGATAAGTTATCTTTTACTAGATAAAGCCGACTACATTATCTTGATTATTATTTTGATTATCTACACTATCATCGGCTTTCCAGCCGATGCACATGTTCTATTGGTAGTCGGCTGATTTATTTATTTATATCGTTATCGGTTTCCTAGCCGATACACAAGTGCTGTCGGTAGTCAGGCAGTCGGCTCGAGGGAAGTCAGCTGGTTTTCTATCTTTTTATATTATCGGTTCTCTAGCCAATATACAAGTGCTATCGGCAATCGGCTGGAAGGAGTCTATATCGACTTGTTGGCCGATTGGATCAATGATCTATCTTTTTTCTATCTCCTTGTCAATTGCTGTGTCAAATTGACTGGCATGCCCACTAACCTCAAATTTAGGACCTGCACTAGAGCTAAGCAGATCTCCCAGGCCTTCGCGTGTCTAGTGCACCGAACTAGATCATCAACTCGTCTTCAGCGCTGATCGGTGATTTTTGGTGTCAACACATGCTCAAGAAGTTTACTTCCGAGCAGGCTTCAACATCTGGCACCGATAAAAACAAGCCAGATTCAGGCACAGCCGGCGATTACCAAGATTCCTAGGCTGAGCTCAACCACATCTTTGGAGCGCCGTCTGCATATGAGTCCAGGAGGAAGTAGAAGCTTACAGCACACTAAATCAACTTGGTCTCTGCAGCAGACGCCCCTCAATACTTGCGCTGGTCAGAAACGTCAATCATGTTTGACCGCGCAGATCATCCCGATCAGGCTACTCATCCAGGACGCTATCCACTCATCCTAGACCCGGTCATCCGGAGCATCAAACTAAAGAAGGTTCACATTGATGGAGGCAGTGCTCTCAACATTCTGTTCACCAAGATGCTGGACGAGATGAAGATTCCTCATTCAGAGCTATGGCGGAGTACAGCACCCTTCCACGGGGTAATCCCTGACCTGTCTTCTACTCCACTTGGACAGATAACTCTGCTAGTTACTTTTGGCATGCGGAATAATTTATGCACCGAGAATATCTGCTTTGAGGTTGCCGACTTCAAGACCATGTATCACGCTATACTCCAATGGCCAGCTCTAGCCAAGTTCATAGCAATGCCACATTATACCTACATGATGCTCAAGATGCCAGGGTCAGCCAAAATTATTTCCCTTCACAGTGATGTCAAGCAAGCCTTCACCTGCGACAAGGAGAGCTGCGAGCTAGCTCAATCTCGAGAAGTGGCAATCGGATGCAACAGCATTCGGCTATCCGCTACAACTCCTTGTGAGGATGATCAGGTTCTGGCCAAAAAAGCAGCCAAGTCAGGAATTTCAGTGGATTCTGAAACCAAGAAGATCCCCTTGGACCCTTCCGACCCCTCCAAAATTGCTCTAGTCGGGACCGGACTCGACCCTAAATAGGAAGACATGCTCGTCACCTTCCTCCAAGCGAACATGGATATATTTACTTGGAAATCTTCTGACATGCCTGGTGTACCAAGGGAGATGATCGAGCATTCCCTCAATGTCAGGCCAGACGCCAAGTCAGTTAAACAACGGCTATGGCGTTTCGCATAAGACCGCAAAGATGCTATTCGGGAGGAGATAACCAAGCTTCTTGCACCAGGTTCATCAAAGAGGTCTACCACCTGAATTGGCTGGCAAACCCAGTCTTAGTCCGGAAGAACAATGGCAAATGGTGCATGTGCGTCGACTACACCGACTTAATCAAGGCGTGCCCCAAAGATCCATTTGGTCTACCCAGAATAGATCAGATGGTGGATTCAACTGTGGGGTGTGAACTTCTTAGCTTTCTCGACTGTTACTCAGGATATCACCAAATCAGCCTGAAGGAGGAGGACTGCCTGAAGACCTCTTCCATCACGCCGTTTGGAGCATATTGCTATATCACTATGCCGTTCGGGTTGAAAAATGCTAGAGCAACGTATCAATGAGCAATTCAGCAGTGTTTCCACACTCAACTCGGGCACAATGTGGAGGCATATGTCGATGACATGGTGATCAAGACAAAGTCCAAAGAAGACCTCATTGCCGACTTGGAAGAAATTTTTCAAACCCTTCGGAGATTCAACATGAAGTTGAATCCAGAAAAGTGCACTTTCAGTGTACCATCCGGAAAGCTACTTGGCTTCATCGTATCACATCTAGGCATCGAGGCTAATCCAAAAAAATCAACGCTATAATGAACATGGCACCCCCAACTAGCCAGAAGGACGTCCAAAAGCTGACAGGGTGCATGGCGGCACTCAGCCGATTCATCTCCCGACTTGGTGAACGAGGCATGCCCTTTTTCAAACTACTAAAGAAAGTGGAAAATATGCAATGGACACCCAAAGCCCAGCAAGCCTTTGAAGATTTCAAAAAATTTCTCACGTCACCACTAGTGTTGGCGTCACCTATGCCCTAGGAACCACTAATGTTATACTTGGTGGCAACCACTCAGGTAGTCAGCACGGTGTTGGTAATCGAGAGATCAAAGCCAGGTCATATACCAAAAATTCAACGGCCAGTCTACTTCATCAGTGAGGTCCTAGCTGACTCCAAGATGAGATATCCTCAAGTCCAGAAGCTGTTATATGGCCTACTCATCACTGTCTGGAAGTTGGTGCACTATTTTCAGTCACATCAAGTCACTGTTTTCACATCATATCCACTCAGGGACGTTCTACACAATCACGAGGCCACTAGCAGAATCGCTAAATGGGCACTCGAGTTAATGGTGTTTGACATCATTTTTCAACCACCGATAGCAATCAAATATCAAGCTCTAGCTGACTTTGTGGCCAAGTGGACAGAAGTTCAAACGACTACAAACACGGACAAGCTAGAGTACTAGACAATGTACTTTGATGGTTCTTTACGGATCAACGGCGCAGGGGCTAGCGTTGTGTTGACATCACCCACTGGCGAAATACTCAAGTATGTCCTTTAGATCCACTTTCCGGCTTCCGACAATGTCACCGAGTACGAAGCACTTATCCACGGGATTCGTATTGCCATATCACTCGGCATCCGTCAACTGGTTGTGCGCGGGGATTCTCAACTCGTGATCAGCCAAGTCATGAAAGACTGGACATGTCTTGACGACACTATGGCGGCGTATTGTCAGGAGGTCAGAAAGCTGGAAAACAAGTTTGACGGGCTAGAGATAACTCATGTATTACGACAATACAACGATGCTGCAGATGAATTGGCCAACATGGGATCCAAACGAGAAGTGATCCCGACTGGAATTTTTGTTCAACAACTACTGGAGCCATCAGTCAAGAAGAAACTAGTGCTTAAACAGTCGGAGGCTGAACCTACCCCAGCAACAAATGAAGTACTAATCATCTCTCAAGATTGGCGAACTCCAGTTCTCAAATTTCTCTTGGACGATGAACTCCCAGAAGAACGCAGTGAAGCCGAACGGATGAACCATCGAAGCAAATGTTTCCTTATAGTCAGAGAAGACCTGTTCCACAGAAGCGCATCCGGGGTCCTCATGCGCTGCGTCACACCGGAGGAGGGCAAGCAGATTCTGCAATCGATCCCCTCGGGTATCTGTGGCAACCATGCCGCATCCAGGACGTTAGTCAGAAAGGCTTATAGGCAGGTTTTTTTCTAGCCGACTGCAGTAACTGACGCTAAAGATATAGTTCACACATACGAGGGATACCAATTCTATGTAAGATCAACACATCTTCTAGCTCAAGAACTTCAAACAATTCCACTCTCTTGGCCCTTCGCAATTTGGGGACTCAACATGGTCGGGCTGCTCAAGAAAGCGCCAGGAGGGTTCACACACTTGTTTGTCGCAATGGATAAATTCACAAAGTGGATTGAGGCAAAACCCATTGCTACCATAACAGCGGCACAAGCAAAGGACTTCATCATGAACATTTTATACCAATTTGGGGTTCCAAACCGCATCATAACGGACAACGGTACTCAATTCACGGGTGGATATTTGAGATTTCTGTGACAATCTTGGCATCAAGATTTGTTATGCTTCTGTGGCACACCCACGAAGTAATGGGCAGGTCGAGCGTGCTAATGGCATGGTCTTACAAGGTATCAAGGCTAGGGTGTTTGACCGATTACAACCATATGCAGGGCAGTGGGTACAAGAACTCCCATCCGTTCTCTGGTCTCTAAGAACCACGGTTAGTCGGGCAACAGGGCAATCCCCTTTCTTCTTAGTCTATGGTGCTGAGGCTGTGCTACCAACCAAGTTGGAGTTTGGCTCTCCGCGAGTTCGAGCCCACTCAGAAGAAAAATCGAACAAAGCCCGATTGGTTGATCTTGATCAGTTGGAGGAAGCGAACGATATCACAACTATCCAGTCGACAAGGTATCTTCAAGGCCTACGTCGTTATCACAGTCGAAATGTCCATGGCTGCGCCCTTTTGGTGGGAGATCTCGTCTTGAGAAAAATACAAACCACCAAAGACAGGCATAAACTAGCCCCTTTGTGGGAAGGGCCGTCCATTATCGCTGAGGTGACACGTCCGAGCGCCTACCGACTGAAGACTGAAGACGGCGCCCTCGTCAGCAACTCATGGAATATAGAACAGCTACGTCCTTTCTATACCTGAGTTTTGTATTTCCTCTATATATGTGTACAAAGTTTTTTCTCTGACCCACTACATCGCTTGTCTCAACCGAGTAGTGAGTCGGGAGCTGCATGTATCATGTGCCTTGTTAATAAAATACGAGCTTGTTTTATCTAAGTTATGAAGTTTTACAATGATTATGCTAAGTTTGCCCGAGTATAGCTTTTAGAAGTGAACGTTTTTATGTTCCTATCGATCTACTCAGCGCACACTACAAGTCGGGTGAAGCTAATGATGACTAAGAATAAGCAAGTACTTGGCAGCATTTTACAAGATATATACATGCTTTCACCAAAGTTATATATACACCGACTGCATAATTGTTTTGTTTCTACATACCCAGGTCTTTTGCAATTGCCTCTGCAGTTGGCCTCGCTTGGCTGATCAACTCCAGTGCCTCTTCGGGTGTTGTCTCTTCGGCAAAACCCTCACCGATGACCTTGATATCTACCCTAGGGTAGATCGATTTGGTCATAGCGAGGGTTTGGGCAACACCGACAGCGACACGCTCATCCGAGTACTTTTTCAAGATGCTCGGGGCTTCGCTAAGGCGTGCCTGCACTTGGGAGATGGTACTGGAGCTGGTCCTAGCATGGTGAGGTTCCATAATGTCCAGGAGCCCTTTCATGGATCCGAAGAGGATCTCCCGTGACTCCTTGACAATCTTGATCTTCTCTGCAAAGGCGTTAAATTGTGTTTGGGCATTGGCTTTTGAAGCTATTCAAATGCATCAACAAGTATACTTGTTAGCCAAAACATGCAGTGGGAGCAACAAGAAGACAGGTTAAGGTTATTGTCAGGCAGGAGACTTACTAGCATAGTCGGCCTCCACCTTGGCTTTGGCCTTTTCCAATTCGGCTTTGGCCTTTTCCGCTTCCTTTAGCTTAATATCTTGTTGTTTCTTCTCCTCTGCTTGGGTTTTCAAGTCGGCTTCGAGAGCTGCAAATCAAAATAGTCAAGAACTCAAGATTGCAGTCAAGCTCAACAAGGCAGTCGAGAATCAACAATGCTGGAGAAGTCTACTCAGGATTTACTCGAGAGGATAACACAGAAGACTTACTTCTGATCTTTTTTACTAGAGCCCACTTTTCATCCCTGAGCTTGTCAACTGCTCCCCTCAGCCATGTTTCCTTCTCCTGGCTAGTCCGCTCGAGGTCGTCCTTGGCCACTTAGAGCAGGCTTAGTCATTGGAGATGGGGGGCGAGCTGGGTCAAGACCTTGTTCATTTTCTATAAACAATCGATAATCTTTTGCTCAGAGCAGAACAAGAGCAAAACAGAGTCAAATGGCAGAGTACCAAGTCAAACGGGAACTATCCAGAACTCAACATAGCAAGACTTGCTACATACCTGGACTCCCCTGGATGCGGCAATTGCAGCATGTAGAAGAACTTCATGCTCCCTCGATGCTGCTTGTTCGTCGTACTCATGCTCTCCGCGACTCCCTCAGGGGTGTGGGAGCCATGGGCCCCGGGTACCTCATTACCAGCACATGGGCCACTTGGATAGAGGATGGGCTAGATCATGTAATTAGAGATAAGATAGCACCCGGCAGGCTGTGCCTTGTACAATAAGGAAACATAGCCTTAGTCGGATAGGATTCTATCTCTAAGAAGGAAATCCCTTGGTCGTATCGACTGGGATCCTTACCGTGTACCCCTGTCCCTAGTATATAAAGGGAGGCAGGGCGCCCATGAGGGCACGCCAGATCATTGATCGCAAAAACACCTCAGAGGAATAACACCTAACTGGACGTAGGGTATTACCTCACATCGAGGGCCTGAACCAGTATTAATTCTCTTGTGTTCCTCTGCAATCCACCGAATTCCAGGTCGCCGAATAGCCCCCATAATATTATTGCCGGTGCAAAGCATCGACAGTTGGCGCGCCAGGTAGGGGCCGGCGAATTCTTCATCAACAGATTCGATGGATCCCATCAACGGAGTTCAAGGGAACAAGTTCTCCCAATGGAGACACCATCACCTTCGGGAGTCTTGATTTTGTCGCCGATCAACTCGGCAATCTTTCCTTGGCTGAAGCAGATCCGATCTCGCCAGCCAAGGAGCCAGCCGGCGTTGCGCCAGTCGGCCCCAGGGATGTCACCATCTCCTTCGATGATCTACTACGACAGTCCCTCACATCGCCGGACATCGGGACAACTCTCTCCTTCGGCGTCTGACTCGCGCTAGGCCTTGAGCCAGCGCGGGTTAGGCCAAGAGGGGGAGAGATCGTCAATCTCCCGTACGGATTCGGCGACGCTGTGCATCTACAACCCGCGCAGCAGACCCGACCTCCAGCGATTCAGTTTGGACACGGTCATGAACCGTTTCAGATTGGATCTAGAGAGGTCGGAGTCGTCCTAACTCCGATAAACTACTCGGAGTCCGACACCAAGTCGGATAGCGGTTCGAGCACCAACTCGGACTCCACCTTGGCAAGCTTCCTCCTCCCCCGCGAGATCTTCATGGCTTCAACGCCACCTTCCGAGGTGCGCCGACGGCAAGAGGAGCAGCAAGAGGAGGCGCGCCGACTACAACAACAAGAGGAGGCCAACCGCCAAGCTCGCAATGACGGGCTACGACAGGCTGGGCGAGCCGCCAGCAGACAGTCCTCCAAACTAAAGTCAGCGACCACGACGTCTTCGTCACGCCACAACAAAACGTCGTGGCCGCCGCCACTCTGCTAGACACGCTCCAGCTTGGGCCGGATCATCAGGCCACACCAACTATCGCCAAGATCAAGGCGATGATTACAGCTGCCACCTGCCAGCAGCAAGAACAGTCAGGCAACACTCATATACCGACCCATCGGACGGGCTCTCCAGCGGCGGAGTCATCTGCATCAGCGCGACGTCGGGAGGCTGGCTCCACCCGGCAGCGCGAAGAGTCCCGCCAAACAACGCTCGGCAATACCAACTACGACAACCGGCGGCGTCACCAATACGACCGCCGACCCAATCAAGACTCCGATGCGATACAACGCGATCTTCGCCACACCCTAAGGGCCCGGCACGAAGAACGCGAAGAGGATGAACGCCGCCGACTGGAGGATGAACACGAGCGTTCGGTCTCCACTACGAACGGCTACACCGCCAAACGAAGCCCAAGTCCTCACGATAACGAAGGCATTCCAGCCTTTATCGGGAGTTACAGGACGTCCGCTGGCCAGTCGGCTTTAAGCCTACCGGAATCGAAAAAGTACAACGGCAAGACAACCAGAGTCCTGGCTCACCGTTTACGTCCTAGCAGTACAAGCTGCTGGGGCGACAGCAGAGCCATGGCTAACTACTCCCAGTCGCATTAGCCGACTCGGTGAGAACATGGTTGACAGGCCTCCCAAGGCGGTCGATCGGTTCCTGGGGACAACTCAGGGAGCGGTTCATCACTAACTTCCAGGGACCTACGAGAGACGGCTTCCGAGCACGACCTTTACCAGCTGCATCAAAAAGAAGAACGAGTCTCTGCGTGAATTCATCAAAAGGTTTTCCGAGAAGCGCAATCATATCCAAGTATCAAAGACGAGGTCGTCATCGCGCCTTCCGCAAGGGAGTAAAGGACGCCCCGCTCATCGCGAAGTTCACTCGGAAGCCACCATCCACTGTCCGGGCTCTTTTCGACATGGCCAACAAATACGCCGACTCGGCTGAAGCCGTCGCTGAGGCCTTCGACGAAGAAGAAGGGCCCCGACAAAAAGACAACAAGGCGAATGCCGACAACGAGCCGTCTCAGAATAAGTCTGGCAGCCGCAAGCGGAAGTCGGACAATGAGGTGGCCAACATGGAGCGCAGTCGGTCGCGGCCCCCAGCGGAACAAACGGCTATCAGAAAGTCATGAGCGGGCCTTGCCCATTTTCACCCCAAAGGCGGCACGCGGCCAAGGACTGCCACATGCTCAAGAAGTTGCCTCCGAGCAAGCTTCATCGTCTGGCGCCGAAAGGACAAAACAAGCCAGACTCAGGCCCGGCTGAAGATTTCCAGGATCCCCAAGCCGAACTCAACCACATCTTTGGGGGACCACTTGCGTACGAATCAAAACGCAAGCAGAAGCTCTCAATACGCGACATCAACATGGTCTCCACAGCCGACACCCCCCAATACCTGCGCTGGTCGGAAACGGCCATCACCTTCAATCGCGCAGATCACCCAGATCGGATTTCCCACTTGGGACGATATCCACTCGTCCTGGACCCGGTCGTCAAAAATATCAGGCTGAAGAAAACCCTCATCGACGGAGGCAGTGCGCTCAACATCCTGTTCGCCAAGACTTTGGACGAGATGAGAATTCCTCGTTCAGAACTACGGCCGAGCACTGCGCCCTTCCATGGGATAATTCCCGGCTCGTCATCAACCCCACTCGGGCAGATAACCTTGCCGGTGACCTTCGGCACGCGGGACAACTTCGTAAGAAAACATCTGCTTCGAGGTCGCCGACTTCGAGACCGCGTATCATGCGATACTCGGACGACCGGCCCTCGCCAAATTCATGGCGATACCGCACTATACGTACATGGTGCTGAAGATGCCCGAGCCAGCAGAGTCCTTCCCTCCGCAGCGACGCTAAGCAAGCCTTCACCTTGCGACAAGGAGAGCTGCGAACTGGCTCAAACACAAGAAGCGGTCGGGCGCGACAGCATCCGGCAAGCCGCTACACCTGAAGTCGATCAAGATCAGTTCCGGCGAAAAAAAGCAGCGAAGTCGGGAATTTCGCGGGACTCTGACACGAAGAAGATCCCCCTGGACCCTTCCGACCCCTCAAGACTGCCTTAGTCGGGACCGGACTCGACCCCAAATAGGAAGACGCGCTCGTCACCTTCCTCCAAGCCAACAAAGATATCTTCGCATGGAAACCATCCGACATGCCGGGCGTACCAAGGGAGGTGATCGAGCACGCCCTACACGTCAAGACAGACACCAAGCCCGTCAAGCAACGGCTGCGGCGCTTCGCTCAAGACCACAAGGACGCTATCCGGGAGGAAATTACCAAGCTCCTCGCAGCCGGGTTCATCAAGGAAGTCTACCACCGGGACTGGCTGGCCAACCCCAGTTCTGGTCGCGGAAGAAAAAGGTAAATGGCGCATGTGCGTCGACTACACCAACCTCAACAAAAGAGTGACCCAGACCCATTTGGTCTTCCTAGGATGATCAGGTGGTTGACTCCATGGCGGGTGCGACTACTACTCAGTTTTTCTCGACTGCTACTCAGGATATCATCAAATTAGCCTGAGGGAACAAGACTGTTTAAAAACATCTTTCCATCACGCCGTTTGGAGCGTATTGCTATATCACAATGCCCGTTCGGTCTGAAAAACGCAGGCGCAACTTACCAACGTGCTATTCAGCGTTGTGCACACCCAGATCGGGCGCACAACATGAAGACTACGTCGACGACGTGGTGATCAAGACCAAGTCCAGAGAAGATCTCATTGCCCGACTTGGAAGAAACCTTCCAAAACCTCCCGAAGATTCAAGATGAAGTTGAACCCGGAAAAGTGCACCTTCGGAGTGCCGTCTGGAAAGTTACTCGGCTTCATCGTCTCGCAACGCGGCATCGAGGCCAACCCAGAGAAAGTAACGCCATCAGGAACATGAAGACCCCCCCGACCAACTCAAAGACGTCCAGAAGTTGACAGTGCATGGCGGCACTCAGGCCGGTTATCTCCCGACGCGGCGAACGGGCATGCCTTTCTTCAAGCTCCTCAAAAGGCGGACACTTCAAATGGACTCCGGAAGCTCAACAAGCCTTCGAAGACTTCAAACAGTTCCTCACGTCACCTCCGTGTTGGCCTCACCCTTACCCCAGGAAACCGCTAATGCTATACTGGCGGCAACTAACTCACGTAGTCAGCACGGTGCTGGTAGTGGACGATCCGAACAGGGTCATTTCAGAAATACAACGGCATCTATTTTGTCAGCGAGGTCCTTGCCGGACTCCAAACGAGATACCGCAGGTCCAGAAGCTGCTAACGGCCTACTCATCACAGTCCGAAGCTTGTACACTACTTTCAAGCACATCAAATCACGGTGGTCACAGCGTTTTCCAACTCGGGGATGTCCTTCATAATCGCGAGGCGCCACTGGCCGGATCACTAAAAATGGGCACTCGAGTTGATGGCGTTCGACATCACTTTTCAGCCACGGACAGCTATCAATCTCAGCTCTAGCCGACTTCGTGGCCGAGTGGACAGAAGCCTCAATCTCCCACCAACAGTGCAAAGCTAGAGTACTGGACAATGTACTTCGACGGTTCCCTACGGATCGGTGGCGCTGGGGCGGGAGTTATGGGGGGAAAAAATTGACATCCCCCACTTTGGCGAAAAAAAATTTTTTGAAGTACGTTCTACAATCCACTTCCCGGCTTCCCACAACGTCGCCGAGTACGAGGCACTCGTTCACGGCTCCGCATCTCCATATCACTCGGCATACGTCGACTGGTTGTGCGGAGATTCCAACTCGTGGTAAACCAAGTCATGAAAGACTGGACTGTCTCGACGATACTATGGCGGCATACTGTCAGGAGAGGTCCGCAAGCTAGAAAATAAGTTCGACGGGCTGGAAATCACGACACGTCCTGCGCCAATACAACGACGCGGCGGATGAGCTGGCAAACATGGATCCAAACGAGAATCAGTTCGACTGGAATCTTCGTCGAGCAACTTATGGAGCCATCAGTCAAGAAGAAACCGCAGAAGAGCAGTCGGAGGCGAGCCTACCCCGGCTACGACGAAGTGCTACACATTATGTCAAGACTGGAGGAGTCCTGTTGTCAAAAATTCCTTCTAGATGATGAACTCCAGAAGATCGCAGTCAAGCCGAGCAGGTCAAGCGTCGGAGCAAAAGCTTCCTGCTAGTCGGAGAAGACCTATACCGAGGAGCGCATCCGGGTCCTCATGCGCTGCGTCACCACCGAGGAAGGCAAGCAGATCCTGCATTCAATACACTCGGGCATATGTGGCAACCATGCTGCATCCAGGACGTTAGTCGGAAAGGCTATCGGCAGGGATTCTCTGGCCCACAGCAGTCACAGACGCAAAGACATCGGTTCGCAAGTGCGAAGGTTGCCAGTTCTTCGCAAGGCAAACAAATCTCCTAGCCTAGGAACTCCAAAACTATCCTATCTCTTGGCCATTCGCAGTATGGGGGCTCGACATGGTTGGGCCTTCAAGAAAGCGCCAGGGGGGTTCATACATTTATTCGTCGCGGTGATAAGTTCACCCAAGTGGATTGAGGCTAAATCCCGTCGCAACAATTACAGCGGCACGAGCAAAAGGACTTCATCATGAGTAGTTATATACCGGTTCGGAGTCCCCCGCATCTCACCGACAACGGCACTCAGTTTGCGGCGGGCCTATTCCAAGATTTCTGCGACGACTTCGGCATCAAGATCTGCTAGCATCTGTGGCACACCTGCGGAGCAACGAGCAGGTTGAGCGAGCCAAGGCATGGTCTTACAGGCCATCAAGGCCAGGATATTCGACCGACTACAACCATATGCGGGTCGGTGGTACAAGAACCCATCCGTTCTTCTGGTTCTCAGAACCACAGTTAGTCAGTCAGACAGGGCAATCCCCTTTCCTGGTCTACGATACCGAGGCCATGCTACCGACAGAGATACAGTTCGGCTCTCCGCGAGTCCGGGCTTACTTCGAAGACGACTCCAACAAACACCCGACTGATCGAATTAGATCAGCTTGGAGAGAAGCAAAGACGCCGCAACAATTCAGTCGGCAAGGTATCTTCAAGGCCTGCGTCGTACCACAATCGCAATGTTCGTGGCCGCGCCTTTTTGTTGGGGATCTCGTTTAAGGAAGATACAAACACCCAAGGACAGGACATTAATTATCCCATCCGCGGAAGGGCCGTTCATTTGTAGCCGAGGTCACGCGGCAGGCGCCTACCGACTGAAGACCAAAGACGGCGTCCTCATCACCAACTCATGGAAAAGACATAGCTACGTCCTTTCTATACTGAGTTTTACATTTCCCATGTGTACAATCTTTCTGACTCACTACGGCGCTTATTCCAACCGAGTAGTGAGTCGGGGGCTGCATGTATATATGTGTTCTGTCAATAACATACAAGCTTATTTCACCCCGGTTATGAAGCCTTACCACGACTGATGCGTTCGCCCGAGTATAGCATCTTACTCCGAACGTTTTTTATCAAGTTTCTACCAGACTAACTCGGTGCCATGCTACATGGTCGGGTAAAGCTAATGACACGGCGAATAAAAAGCTTGGCGCACGACACATATATTTACAACATGATCGTATATGAAAGCATATATATATATACCGACTACAAAATGTATTGCCTTTACAGACCCAGGTCTCGGGTAATCACTTCAGCAGTGGCTTCGCCTGTGCGATCAGCTCCAGCGCTTCCTCGGGCGTCGTCTCCTCGGAAAATCCCTCCCCGATGGCCTCAATGTCCGCCCTCGGGTAGATGGACTTGGTCATTGCTAGGGTCTGGGCCACGCCGGCGGCAACCCGCTCGTCTGAGTACCTTTTGAAGGCACTCGGCGCTCCTCGAGACGCCCCATTATCTGAGGAATTCTGCTACAGCTGGTCCCACTGGCGGGATCTACAAGGTCAAGGAGCCCTTTCAGACCGACGAGGGCCTCCCGTGACCCTGATTGACCTTATCTCCTCCGTGTAGAACCCGCGTACTCGGGCTGGACGTAGCTCTCATGCCTGCCCAGATCGGCCGGCAAGTAAGCTTGTCAAATTCGGCTACACCACAGATAACTAGTGGATTGGCTGAGATCACAGTCGGGTTGAGGACTTACTTTCGTATCGCCTCCCACCCGGCCACGGTCTTCTCCAGTTCGGCCTTCTCCTTACCGAGCTTGACGACGGCCTTCTTCAACTCGGACTTCTCCCGGTCAAGCTCGGTGTTGGCCTTTGTCAGGTCGGCCTTGACCCTTTCGAGCTCGGCCTTGGCTTCTTCAGCCTCCTTCAGCTGCGACTCCCTCTCTGCTCGGGTCTTCAACTCCGCTTCGAGGTCTGCACCACAGATTAGCCAAGAGCTCAACCGTGCAGTCGTGACACCACTGGGCAGTCGGGATCGACGCGGCTGGATGAATACGTCAACGGTTCAGTCGGGAAGATATACTCGAGGATTTTACCTCTGATCTTCTCGGCTAGGGCCCATGTCTCTGCCCTGAGCTGATCGGCGCCGCTCCTCAGCCAGGCCTCCCTCCTCGTGTGGCGCGCCTCCATCTCTGCCTTCAGTGCCCGGAGTTGTTGCAATTCCGTGAGGTGGGGAGCCATCTCGACCAGGATCTCCGTCATCGCCTCGTTGCGGTCGACGAGCTTCTGCTCGGGACAAGGAACAAACCGACGACAGAGTCAAACATCAAAACAAGAAGATTGCTGGAGCTTTACTACAAGAATCATACCGCGACCCCTTGGGACCCACTGATGGCGGCACGAAGCAGGCTCTCGCGCTCTCTCCTTGCAACGACTTCATTGAGCCTGAAGCTTTTCATAGTGCCGTCGCGAGTGGTCCACGTAAAGCTCCGGGGCATCACACGTGGGGGAGCTTCGATCTGAGGCAGATGTGGGATCTCCGGCAGTGGCGGCAGCGGCGGCGATGGCGACGACGATAACCACGACGGTGACGGGGTCCTGGCCTCGGCACCGCCTTCCCCTATGACATCGGGGACCGGCTTAGGGGCTCCGTCCGCCGCTTCCGCAACATACGGCGCCTCGGGGGCTGGGGCCTCAGTTCCAACAGCCACTTCTCGGTCGGGTGGCGGCAGCGGCCTTGTAGTCGGAGCCACCTCGGTCTCAGCAACCGGGCTGGCCGCCGGCTCAACAGGTGTGTTTGCCGCCGCTGGCTCGGCTGGGGCAGGCTCATCAAGTGGAGCAGACGGGTCAATCTCTTTGAGATCGATATCGGCCCGCTTCCTGCACAACGAAGCAAGACATCAGGACAGTACTCTAATGTACAATGACTACAGAAGACCCGGAGTAGCGCACCTCTTGGAGAACCTCAGCTTCCTGCTGGGCGGCCCGCCCCGGCGAAGCGTAGCTGTGGCAGTCCGGCCCAGTCGGCGTCATCAATGGCAGAGGCGTATCAGCCCGAGTCGGCCCCGACTCTGGTATGGTTGGCTCAGGTTCCTTTGCCCCAAGCGGCCTCTGCTCTAGCCGGCCCCTTGGTGGCGCTGCTGCCGAGCACGGCAACGTTGGGCCCGAACCTGCTGATCTCAGCCTGGGACTCGACCGCGTGGGCGTTGTGGCAGCGATGTCCTTTATTTTCAAGCTGCCGCTCACGGCACATGCTGTCATGGCCCCCTCGCCGATTATAAAATCGGCTTCTTCCCCGCTCTCTTAGAGTCGGGTTGGGCAGCAGAGGGACTCCTCGGCCTCTTCTTCGACGCGACCGCCGACAATGGACGAGAGTCTTCATCAAATTCCTCATGCCACTACAAGCAAGTCGACAAGATACCATCACGCAAGGTTGAACAATCACCGTTCCACAGGCGTTCACCACAGAAGAAGGTAGAAGGTTACCTTGGTCCGCGGCCGGATGAAGCTATAGGCAGCAACTCGGTGGTTATCATCTTCGGTGGAAACCACCCCTTCGGAGAAGTAGCCAAACAAGGTATCGGTCACTGCCCCCTTGTCCGCCGTCTCGCTGCTCACTCGGTCGGGATCGTGTTTACCTTTGAAGGCCCAGCCGAAGGCGCTTCTCAACTTCAGCGGCTGGACGCGCCTCGTCAGAAAACGACGAGCCACCCAAGGCCCTGTCAAGCCGGCCTTCTTGAGGTCATCTATCTTCGTCAGCAATATATGTGCCTGGCCCAGTTCTTCAAAGGTTGGCTCCGAGGACCAGCTTGGCAACACCGCCGGCGGCATACCAGTAAACAGGCGCAAGGAAGGAGCCAGATCGGCGCAATAAAACCACTCCTTGTGCCAGCCCTTCAGAGAAGATTTCAAGGGCAAATCGATATATGTTTTCTTCCTATCGCTCCTCAGTTGAAGACCAGCCCCTCCAATCACACTGATATTACTCTTGGAAGGTTGGGGCTTGACATGGAACAGGTGTCGGAAGAGGATGAAATGGGGCTCAACACCCAGAAAGCACTCGCAAAGAGTAACGAATATGGAGATCTGAAGGATTGAGTTGGGATTTAAATGCACCAACTCCAGCCCGTAGAAATCAAGGATGCGGCGGAAGAAATCAGACGACGGAAGACACAAGCCCCGATCAAAGAAAGAGGCGAAAACTACCGTTTCACCAGGCCGGGGGTTGGGGCTCGACACATCCCTCGCCGACCGCCAACAAATCACTTCTTGGCTGGGCAACTTCAGCTCGCTCTCCAGCCGTCTCAGCTTCACCGAGCCACAATCTGAGATCGGCCAAGAACTCCCTGGCGCACCCGCAGGATTCGTCGCCTTCGGCATGACTGGAGGTGGTGAGATTTGGGGGAAAGCAAATCGGGGGCTTGGAATAAACGAAGAGGATTGAAATCGCCCGAGTCCGGGTGGGGAACGGCTGCTGCTAACCCTAGCCAGGCGGGAGGCGAAAAGCTAGGCGCGAAGGTGGTAGACGAAGAGATTGGCTGATTTGGGGAAGACGACGGAATCTTTTTCTCTCTCCCCATCTTTTTATATAGCCTGTACCGACTAGATGGGCCCAGGCCTGCACAGTCGGTATTGGGCCGACAAGATATGAGTTCCTACAGTAGCATGCTCCATGTGGGCCGCCCGCAGGCTGAGTTGAAATTATAGTGCTGGTGCTACCCACAGGAACCGGTGAGGTAAACAGATATGCTTCATGAAAGCCTTACTGCTAAACATATATGTTTGGGTATCTGTTTTATCCACCAGGTCTCGAGGATATATCCTTACAAGGATCACAAGCTGGTCTTCATTAAAATTGGGGATGCAGGTATCTTTCTCGGGAACACCTGACCACGTAATGGATTTATTTTCATAAAGTGGTACTCGGCCTACATGCGTGGCCATCAGTTGCCATGAGCAACATTATTCCAGCCGACATGACGCTGAAGAGTCTAACTTTCGAGTAGTGCACTACTCGGGAGAGACTATAAATATTTATTCCCGCTGACATGATGCGGAAGAGTCTAGCTTTTGAGTGGGACGCCACTCGGAAAAGACTATAAATTATATTCCGGTTGACATGATACCGAAGAGTCTCATATACCAGTAGTAATTTACTCGGGAAAGACTTCCAGGTTAAAGATCTTTGACTTTATGTTTAATTGTCTTCACAATTAAGCACAAAGTCGGGGGCTACACCTAATAGGTGCGCCTATTCGGCGCACACTATTCATATATCTACATGAAGCCCTTCATAGCCTCGCTGCCAGCTGACATGAAGCAGGACTCGGGAAGACTTACTCGGACAAAGAGTACTCGGGAGTATCGCACTCGGGTAACCTTCACCGTGGAGGATAAGCACTCGGGTAACCTTCACCGTGGAGGATGAGCACTCGGTGTCAGCTGTGACTCAACTATGAAGGTCTCAGGGGCTACTGTGGGAGCCATGGGCCCCGGGTACCTCATTACCAGCACATGGGCCACTCTGATAGAGGATGGGCCAGATCATGTAATTAGAGATAAGATAGCACCCGGCAGGCTGTGCCTTGTACAATAAGGAAACATAGCCTTAGTCGGATAGGATTCTATCTCTAAGAAGGAAATCCCTTGGTCGTATCCGACTGGGATCCTTACCGTGTACCCCTGTCCCCTAGTATATAAAGGGAGGCAGGGCGCCCCATGAGGGCACGCCAGATCATTGATCGCAAAAACCACCTCAGAGAAATAACACCTCAACTGGACGTAGGGTATTACCTCACATCGAGGGCCTGACCCAATGAAATGTTCTTAGGAAATTATGCGGAGGGGCTTCAAGCCTGGGGAGGTCCACTTCATCAGAAGATGAAGAAATTGTTGGAGATAAGGTCCCGACTCCCAACTCGGCAGTTGTAGGGGTTTCGATGGCTTGCTCGAGGGCTGGAGCAACAACTTCAGCACTTGCCCCTTGGACAGTCGGTGCTAGTGGTCCTGCTGTCGGGATTGCCTCAGCTTCTACAGCTGGGGTAACCTCTAGTTCAGCAGATGAACTTGTCAGTGCTGGCTCGGCTGGGGTCGGCTCGGTGATAGGAATAGCCGGCATAGTCCCCTTGGGATCTATGTCAACTCGCTTCCTGCACGATATGACAAATATCAAGGCACTATCACTTCATTCAAGATTCTTGGAAGATTAAAGATTGCTTACCTCTTGGAAGTCTTGAACTTCCATGAGGGGGCTCCAGAAGATATTGGCAGTGGAGAGCTACTGGCTGTTGGGCCCGTCGGCGCGGTAGTCGGTGGTGGCAATTTACCCCAGTCGGCTCTATTTCTGGCGCAGCCGACTAGGGAGTCGAGGTACCTAGTGGCGCCACCCTTGGGCTCGATGTTGCTGATCTCATACTCGGCGGCGTCGGCCTTGGCCTCGATGTTGCTGGGCTTGATGTTGCTGAGCTCGACGGTGCTGGCCTTGGGCTCGATGTTGCTAGCCTCGGACTCGTAGAAGAAGGCCTCAGGCTTGGCGGCCTAGGGGCTAAACTGGTAGGGTCTTTGATCTTCAAACTCCCCGGTGTTGCGCTCAGCTTTCTTGCTCTTTTCTTGCCCAGATCTTCAATGGGTTTCTTCCCAGCTCTCTTGGAGCTGGGTTGGGCAGCAGAAGGGCTGGCCGGACTCTTCTTCGTTTTGGTGGCTGACAGGGTTTGGGAATCATCATCAAACTCTTCACAATCCTGCAAATGTTTCAACAACATACATCATACATTGGAGGACGATTCGAGACAAATGTCCACAGATATTTATCACCAATGGATAGCAATTCCAAATCAGCTTTTCAAGATTACCTGTGACCGAGGCCTTTTCTGGCTATAGGCTGCAGTGGCGTGCTTGGCGTCTTTTGTCTCTACAACCCCGTTGACAAAAAAGCCGAGCAAGGTGTCAGTCACCTTGTTCTCATCAGTCAAGTCCGGGTATTCTCGGCTGGGATTATTTTTGCCTAGGTAATCCCGGCCGAAGTGGCTTCTCAGCTTCAGGGGCCTGGTGCGGAGGTTCAAGAAACACCTCGCCACCCAGGGACTAGTTAATCCCGAGCTCTTCAGTTGATCAATCTTCACTATTTGTTGGTACACTTGGCCCATCTCTTCATGGCTTGGCACAGAAGACCAGTTGGGCAGGACCACCAGGGAAGAGCCAGTGAAAGGGGGCAGAGAAGGTTCAAGATTGGAGCAATATAACCATTCTCTATGCCAGCCCTTGAGCGAGGTTTTCAAAGGAACATGAAGATAGATCTTTTTCACTTCGTTCCTGAGTTGGAGACCGGTTCCCCTAATCACTTGGACTTTGTTTTTGGATGGCTAGGGCTTAATGTGGAATAAATATCGGAAAAGGTTGAAATGGGGCTTAACCCCTAGAAAACATTCACACAATATGGTGAAAATGGAGATTTGCAGGATAGAGTTGGCATTCAGATTCACCAACTCTAGTTGATAGAAGGACAAAAGTTGGCAGAAGAAATCCAAAGAGGGAAGGGCGAGACCACGATGGAAGAAAGAGGTGAAGGTGACTGTCTCACCAGATCAGGGTGCCGGCATAGATTCCCCTTTGGCGGTGCACCAATGGATGGCTTCTTGTCGCTGCAGCATCAGTTGCTTCTCCAAGTACTTCAGGTTCGTCGAACCGCAGTCCAAAATCAGCCAAGCTTCCACGGACATCTTCGGGATCTCAAGCGAAGCTCTCGGCATTGCTGGGAGTGAGAAGATTTGGGGGAGATGCTATTGAAGGCTTGGGATAGATGCGGCGGAGCGGAATCACGCGAGTTTCGAGTGGGAGACGTCGGCTATGGCAAACCCTAGCGAGACAAAGCGTGAAATTTCGGCGCGGAAGCTGAAAGACGAAACGATTGACGGATTGGAGAAGATGAGAGAGTATTTTCTCTTTCTCCCCGCGTTTATAGAGCCTGTGCTGACAAGTGAACTCGGGCCAGCTGATTCGGTACTAGGCCACAAGATATGAGTTTCTAATGGCATGCTCTATAGAGCCGACTGCTGGCTATGTTAAAATCACATTGTAGATGCAATTTATAGAAACCGATTAAATAATAAGATATGCTTCATGAAAGCCTAATTGCTGGACACATGTGTTCAGATGTCTGTATTATTTGCTAGGTATTGAGGATGCATCCTTATAAGGATTGACAGCTGGTCTCCATTAAAATTGGGAATGCAGGTATCTCTCAAGTACACCTGACCACACATTGGGTTAAAATCCAAGAAGTGGTACTCGGCTTACATGCATAGCCACCAATTGCCATGAGCAAAAATTATACCAGCTGACATGATGTTGAAGAGTCTACATACCGTGTAGTATACTACTCAGGAAAAACTACAAGGTTAAAGATCTTTGACTTTATGTTTAATTGTTTCACAATTAAGCACAAAGTCAGGGGCTACACCTAATAAGTGCGTCTATTCGGTGCACACTATTCATATTTTTCTATGAAGCCCTTCATAGCCTCGTGGCCAGCTGACTCAAGTAGGACTTGGGAGAAGAAGCACTCGGACAAAGAGTACTCGGGAGCAATGCACTCGGGAATTCTTCACCGTGGAGGATGAGCACTTGGCATCAGCTGTGACTCAACTATGAAGGTCTCAGGGGCTGCTGTGGAGGCCATGGGCCCCAGGTACCTCATGAGAAGCATTTGGGCCACTCGGACAGAGGATGGGCCTATCCTTGTAATTAGGGATACAATTGGACTCGGCATACATAACCTTGTACAACGAGGAAAGGATGTAGTCCTAGTCGGGCACGATGTATTCCTAGAAGGAAACCCCATGGTCGGAGCCTGACGAGGATTCCTACTCTGTAACCCTGTCCCTCGGTATATAATGGGAGGCAGGGCACCCCCTGAGGGCAGGAGAAGATAGTACAATCTCATCAGAGAAACCTCAAAGGCAATACACCACAACTGGACATAGGGTATTACCTCATCTCCAGGGCCTGAACCAGTATAAATTGTTTCGTGTTCCTTTGCAATCCATTAAGTTTAGGTCTCACGAGTAGCCCCATATTATTATTGCCGATGCAATACATCGACATTCACCTTGAGCCGTAGCAAGCCCTAGCCATATCTCCGCGCACGGGATCCCATAGCCGCCGCCGCCGGTGCCCACCGTCGCCACCTTCAGATCTATTAGACCACGAGGAAGCTTGGCCACCATCTCCGCGACACCGACACCCGCAGGAGCAGTGTCACCACCGAGGACCCAAACTCCTCCGCCGCTAAAAGCTCGCCGCCGGACGATCTCATCACCATTCTTTGCCGTTTTACCCTTTGTAAGGATCGCCATGCTTCCCTCTATCCCCTTGTGCCCTCGCTGTGCTCCGCCGCGCCGCCGATCGCCATTGACCATCAGGTCTTGAGCCACTGCCGCCACCGGCCGCCGACGTGGACGCCGCGTTGGAGCCTGCTCAGCCATGGGTCCGATTCGATCGAGATCAATCCGAGCCGTTGATCGCCTCATTTAGAACCTAGCTGTGTGATCTAGTTTTGGTTAGATGTTAGCCACCATCTTAAATCCAAGATCAATCTGAGCCGTCCGATCTTCCCTTCTTTAATTTGGGCCGTTGGATCTATGTAAAGCCCTTGGTAGACCTGGTCTACCATGAACCGAGCCCCTCCTCTCTCTAACCTATGGGACCCAGGTGTTAGCTGCCCCTGGGCCTGTGCTGAGCCATAATTCCTTTTTCCCGAATTGAAATAAATGCTAAATGACGCAATAAATCAATGAAATTTCTTTAAATAGGCTTTAAAAGGAATAAAATATCTAAAATTCATAACTAATTCATCCGAACTCCGTTTGGGGTGATTCAACTTACAAAATTCGTTAAAAATCATGATCTATCCATTAAAAATATACTATTATACTATTGATGTGTGCTTATTTATTGTTTTACTCATTTTTGTTTATTACCTAGCTACTGACGTTCTGGAAGAGTTAGGATTTTGCGAGGAGAGTTCCGAAGCGCTTGCCGAGCAACAAGGCAAGTCACACAGATCCTTAACACCATTGAGCATATTGTACCTATGTTTTAAGCTATGATTTTCCTTCAACTATGCATTTAATTTTACAATGTCATCGGGAGGGAGAAAACACTAATCTTTGATTATATCATTATTGTCTTGATTACCTGATATTGTACCTATGGGAATAATGTGACTAGCAAGCTTTAATTATTGGTTAGCTAGAATAATTCTAGGGCCCTGCTTAGCCAAGCCTAGAAACTATGGTATAACTTATGGGTTGTCACTTAAATATTGCTTATATTATCAGATTCACAAGAAATGATGATTTCGTTCATGACTGTGGTTGTGTGAGGTTAATTTAATGGGCAACTAAAACTTGACTAAATGGTCGGTTCTGAGCACCGGGATTGTGGTTGATGCTAGTGGTGCTCGTGACACTTAAGGACTAGTTCGTGAGCTAACTTTGTGAAGCAATACTCGTACTAACCACAAGCTAGAATGGGTAATAGCGGGATTTGAAGTGTGCCGAGTTCAATAGGAGGCCCCAGGGCTTTGTTTGTGGCTATTATAAGTCTACACATGGTAGTTGGTAAGTCCATGAGTTCGGGCGTTGAGCCATCTTGTGGGAAGTCACTTGATCACCCCTACCAGAGACTAGAGGCTTGGTAGGAGGCTCTCCTATTGTGCGAGTTACATGGATAATCTTGTCACAACTCCTTTCCAAGGTACCATGGAGGTATTGAAGCGCACCGTAACGTGTTGTGGGGTTATGTCTTGTTGGTAAATTGGTACACCTCTGGCCAGAGTAAAACTGTTCGAATAGCCGTGCCCGTGGTTAATGGGCGGACTACTTTACCTTAATAATAGATGATGGAATATGGTTAGCTCCAGGTTGGGAGTGGTTGGGCCTGTACCACTTTGGAGAGCAGTATAGTGCTGGTTAATGTTGATTAATGATTACTTACTTTATTACTTTCTTAAATGCTTTTTTAAATATTGTTTATGCAAATTGAGCCCTATTATGCCATCCTTTGGATATCTTTGTACTTGCATATTTGCTATGTGATTTGCGGAGTATTTTATGTACTCACCTTACAATCAACAATCATCATCAGAGGAGCACTTCAGCGAGGAGGATTTCTTGGAGGACTAAGCGGGAGCCTAGTCAAGCGTTTGTGGATTGGAAGTCATCTCTTCGTCCGTAGTTTAATTCCACAACTTAGATTTCATTTATTTTGAGAGGTGTTATTTGCCTCTGTAATAAGTACATTTGATTATGTAAGACATTTACTTTGATATCAACTATGTTATTTGTGTGCCTCGGTTGATTCCTGGATGAGGATTTACACACAATTAATCAACCGAATTTTGGATGGAAATTCTGGGTGTGACACTGGTCCACCTCCTTGGCTTGTCTGCCTGCCGTTGCCGCCCTCCTCTTCATAGTCATTGGGACCTTAAAAATCAAACTTATCATTGATGGGTTCCGTTTTATCTTTTTAGATTCACGCCAACCGTCGCTGCCTTACTCCTTTGCCACCTCTCAGCTCAACCTCTAATGCCGGTAGCCATCTCCCTACTTCTTTGTCTCCCCTCAGCTTGCCTGCCCACACTACTCTTCTTTGTTGTCATTAGCACTTTACAAAATCAAACCATATCGTCATTAGGGGTTCCATTTTTTTAGTTTTAGAAGTCTTGCCAACCGCCGCCGCCTTACTCCTTTGCCGCCCCTCAGCTCGCCTGCAGCAACATCGCCTCCCTATTCTTTTGTCACCCCTCCACCGCTTACCCACCACCTCTCTTCTTTATTATCACTTGCCCCCTACAAAGTCGAACTTCATCATCATTGAGGTTCTGTTTTTAGAAATCCCACCAGCCGCTGCCGCTGCCTCCCCTGCCTTACTCGTTTGCTGCCCGTTGGGTCAGCCTCCCGTGGCTTCTTCTCTTCACTTGAGCAGCTCACCCTCCGATGGCCCCCACTACACACAACCCTTTCTAAAGCTTCGTGCACCATACAAAATTGAACCTTATCATCATAGGGGTTCCGTTTTTATATTTCACATAGAGACCAATATATAATGTAGTATATTTATAGTGCTCCTGTGTCTATAGATATATATAATTGTATTTTATATGTAACTATATCAATCAATCAACATTGTTATAATTTAGATCCAATACGATCAAACGACGTATATCTTTTTTTTATTAGCGTAGTAATTTCTAGAATCCCAAAATCAATGTGTTTTCACACGACCTGTACATGGCCATCTTCAGGCACATGTAAAGGCTTCGATGCAAAGGTATGCTGTCATGTTCAATTTGGTCAAAAAATTTTTGTGTATGTCCTTGATATAAAACAAATGATAGCAATGAATTTATTACAATATTTTACATTACTATGGACAAAATTCATCTATTGTTTTTAAGAGTTTTGTGTGCAAAAACTTCAAAAAGCATAATTTAAAATTTTTCGAAATTTTAATTCTAGAGTTATGTGTCGTCAACTATATAAATAAAATTACAGACGACTTCAGTATTTCAGTTAAAAATTTCCAAATGTTTCAATAAGTTCATATTTCATTCATAAAATTGAGAATTATTTGTCTGTAGGCCAATTTCTTTCTTAACTCGTGACCTAAAATCTATTTCTTTAGAAAAAGACGATTGAAAGAGTAAAGTTGCACTTGCACCTGACTTATTGTGTCAATACACAATACTGTCCATCTCAATGATTACATGAAACAATTACTGCTCGTATAATCCATCTTGCATGTTTACTTGGCCATGTAAACTGTACACGCACGACTTATGACAGGTCATATAACGGCAGGATTCCCGCCCATGAACCCTCTCTTCTGCATTGTACCATTGCTAGTCCAATATTGGTACGTGTACCACCTTTATTCCAAAATAAATTAATTCTTAGAGTTTAAATTTTGTCCTAAATTAAATTAATTTTTAGGGTTTAAACTTTATTTCAAAATAAATTAATTTCTACATCTATCTATTATTGTCCATGAATCCAGAAGTTTTATCTCTTTAATATTCCTTATCTACCTATACACGAATAATATTTTTTATTAATAAAAGATATTGTACTTTTTTAGCACTAAAATTACCTTGAGATGTGAGTATTTGATTTTTTGTTTTCGGATGCCTCTCAGTTGCCCCTCATGTACGTCCATGTACTCTAGTTCAATTGTGCATGTATACTCTGCTTCGTGAATGTGGGCCCTGTCATGCCGATCTGGTGGGCCTCCTCGGTCGTCGTCGCCGGCGTCGTTGGCTCTGCGGTGCCCCCTCGGTGTCCCCGCCTCCTCGTTGACCTCGGTCGGGGACCCTCATCCTGTACTCCTCTGCCACGGCAACCTACCCTCCGAGCCCGGCCTCTCCTCTCCACCGCCGAGCTCGGTTGCGTGGGTCTTCTCCGCCATCTAGGCTCCGGTTGGATCCGAGACCACCGACATCTACACCCCCACGCCGCCAGGGTCCACGACAGGCCGGCCTCCTCCCGTCGGCAGGGCATGCCCTGTCGGCACCCTCCTCTCCACTGCCAACCGGAGGGGCACCGACACCGGGGGACAGGAGCCCCGTCCACGCCTAGATCCCGTCTGCGCCACCATCGACCCCGCCCAGGCCGCCGCCGGTCACAGAGCTGATCTCCTCTGCCCCGCCACTGCTGGACCTCCGTCCGTCCCTGGTCTTCCTCGCCAGCCCCTTCTCACGCCCCATCTGGTGGGTGACCGACTCAGGGGTGGGACCCTCCTCGTGGCGCCTCTGGCGTGGCCGTAGCTCCGCCGTGGACCCATCGGGTCCCTTCCTCCGGCCGCCCATCGCCACTCGGACCTCCGCTCCGGTCGCTGCCTCTTCTGGACATTGGCCGCTCTCCCAGTCTCTGCTCTCTCCCTCTCTCTCTCTCTCTCTGCCTGCTCACGTGGTGCTAAAGAGGGTGGTGGAGGACTTAGGTCTATGGACCATTGAGGCATTGAGGGTATGGGACAGTGGACTTGATCTATGGGTCATTAATGCATAGGGACTGCTACATTGCTATTGCTATATTTTTCCCGGCAGAGATCAGGTTTGTGTCACTCACCGTCGCCTCATCAATCTCGGCGTCTCTACTTCGACATCGGTTTCGACTCCTTACCGCCGTCGTCTCTTCCCGTGCATCGTCAGCTTGATCACCCAATCAAGTGCTCAAGTACAACACGCTTGATTATCTTCGAGCACGTTTAATACACCTTCAAGCTTTGGGCTGCCATTGCATAACCCCTTCAGGCCATAGTGTCGCTGCTAGTGGTCTACATCTACTGGCTATTGCAACACTAAGAGGCGCCCTCCTCGGTGTGGCCTCACCGCTAGTGAAATTCCCGTCGCTGCATCAACATGGAGTTGCCACTATGTCGCCCGTTCGGGCCGCAACACTGTGGCGCTCATTGTCTACACTGATATCCGCGCATCGACATCCCCTTCATCTGTGTTGGTCATCATCAGCCTTCAAGTTCTTCTTCACCTACTTCGAGAACCGCCACTACGTCTTTGGACTGCCACTGTTGCCGCTCTCCACCGATGGTTCAACTGTCCCTGCATTAACTACCGATGTCGCCGTTCTGGCCATTGGTCCTGCTACTTAGCATCCATCTTCGACCACTACGCCTCATCGCCATTGTTGGTTCTTCCTTGACTGCATTCACTCTGCTCCGACAACAGCGGGTGTACTAGGACATGTTCCTCTCTACCGGTCTCCGCACTGCGACCATTTCAGAGGCTTTCTTTTCTAGTCCCCATCGACATGGCGCAAAGTTCAATTTGGTCGACTACCTCGCCCGCACGGTATTGGCAACACTGTGCGCATTCGTCTCGAGTTGACCTCGGGCCTAGCAAACCCAATGCAATGTCTCGTCATCCATGGTTCGACAGTGTTGGCTCTTTAGTATCATCTTCCTCAACGAACACTGGATAGCATCACCGTTTTCGTCCACAGCGTGTCCTCGCACACCTTGGTCCATGATGCCATCCCGCGCGTCTGCGACCACTCCATGGCACCTCCTGCACACCTCGCGGCTTGGTGGATCGCTCATCAATGGCACTCGACTTCTGCTACAGCGACGGCTACTCTACGCATGACTACTTTGACCACAGCTTCATCGCGTCCTTCGCTTTGGCTACCTCGACAATGGCACAAAGTCTATCATCATTGAGCACTTTCATCGATTTCTTCTCCAGTCCAACTGTCCGCGTTGTTCACGCTTAGACTGTTGGGGAATGTTAAGAGTATATAGTAGTTAAAGATATATTAGGATAGGATTGATTTGTATGGAGTTCTTCCTTTCACATGTACTCTATATATATATATTGGCCCCTAAGGCTCAATATGTGGAATCCAATACTCCAAGTACATCTCTTTTTCTCCCTGTACTATCCAACAATGACCTCTTCAAAGGACGTTGTGGAGGAGGCCTGGTGGTGATTGTGAGTGGTTCGTGTTTACCATCTCCGGAGTGGGTAGAAGGAACAACCATTAGTGATCGAGGCTTGGGTAGAGCACTTTGGACCCAGCTCCCATCTTGCACATCTCTTGACGAGGAGATTTTGGAGGCTTGGTGGTTTGAGCGGTGAAGTTGGGCTTGCCTCAATGGAGAGTAGGTGTGGAGGCCATAGGCTCCAGGGTACCTCATGAGAAGCTATTGGGCCACTCGGACAGAGGATGGGCCTACCCTTGTAATTAGGGATACAATAGGACTCAGCATACATTACCTTGTACGACAAGGTTAGGATACAGTCCTAGTCGGGAACGTTGTATTCCTAGAAGGAAATCCCTTGGTCAGAGTCCGACTGGGATTCCTACTCTGTAACCCTGTCCCCTAGTATATAAGAGGAGGCAGGGCGCCCCCTGAGGGCAGAAGAAGAAAGATAGCGCAATCTCACCAGAGAAACCTTAAAGGCAATACACCACAACTGGACGTAGGGTATTACCTCATCTCGAGGGCCTGAACCAGTATAAATTGTTTCGTGTTCCTTTGTAGTCCATCAAGTTTAGGTCTCACGAGTAGCCCCATATTATTATTGCCGATATAAAACATCGACAGTTGGCGCGCTAGGTAGGGGCATCGGCAAGATCATCTTTAACAGGCCTGATGGATCCACTCACCGAAGTCGACGGCATCAACTTCTTCCCCGGACAAACAATCACCTTCGAGAGCCTCGACTTCATCGTTGATGAATTCAGCAACCTTACCCTATCTGACTCAGATTCGATCTGATCGGCCAGGGATCAAGCTGACTTCGTGCCGGTTGGCCTACGTAACGCTGCAGCAATCTTTGGCGACATGCTACGGCGATCTCCAATATGCCCGAGTCTAGGGACAACTCTTTCTTTCGGTGTTCGACTCGGATTCGGTTTTAAGCAGGCCGAGATCGGGCTAAGAGAGGAGGAGATCGTCAATCTCCCATTCGGACTCGGCTATGCCACGGATAACTTCCATCAGCATCTAACGCGGCAAATCTGATCCCCTGGAGTTCAACTCGGATATGGCTCAGAGCCGCTCGAGATTGGATCTAGGGAGGTTGGGATCGTTATTACCCCCCTCAACTATTCCGACTCTGACTCTAAGTCGGATAGCAGTTTGGCAAGCTTCTCTCCGCCACGTGAAGTCTTTATGATATCCAAGGGTTCAGCTCCCACTTAGGAGGCACGCTGACTACGAGAACAACAAGAGGAGGAAGCCAACCAACTACGAGAACAACAGGAGTAAGACGCAAGACGCTTACAGGCCGAGTGCGATGCCCACAACGACGATCTGCGGAAGGCTGGGCGGACTACTCGACAAGGTATCCTCTGGACCCGAGTCAGCGACCACAACGTTTTCATAACTCCTCAACAGAACATTGTGGCCACTGCAACTCTATTGGATACACTGCAATTTAGGCCTGATCACCAGACCACCCCGACAATAGCAAGGATTAAAGCCATGATCACCGTTGTTGTATGCCAGCAGCATCAACAGTCGGGTGACACACTCATACCGACTAACAAGTCGGCTTCTCCAACGGTGATCTCATCTGCCTCAACGCGACACCTAGTGGTCAGCTCTAGTCAGCCGCACACGGAATCACATCACATGTCACTCGGCAACTACAATAGTGACAAGTGGCGCCAACATCAAGACAACCGTCGGGATAACCAGGACGTCCGAGACCAACTATGACGTGATCTTCGGCAAGACATCAACACACGACGCCACGAACGCGAGGAAGATGAGCGTTGCCTACTAAAGATGAGAGTGAGCGCTTCGGCCTCCACCATGAGCGGTTTCACTGCTGAAGTCAGAGTCAGAGTCCACACACAGATGAAGGTGTACCGGCCTTCACCCACGAGCTGCAGTAAGTCGACTAGCCAACAGGTTTCAAGCCGACTGGGATTGAAAAATACGACGGGAAGATCAGCCCCGAGTCCTGGCTCACAGTTTACACTTTGGTGATCTGAGCAACTAGAGGAGATCATAAGGCCATGGCTAACTACCTCCCAGTTGCTCTAGCCGACTTAGCGAGGCATGGCTAACTGGACTTCCTAAGAGGTCAATTGGCTCCTAGGGAGAACTCTGGGAACGCTTCATCGCCAATTTCCACGGAATGTACGAGAGGCCATCTTCCGAGTACGATCTATATCAGTGCCATCAAAGGAAGAACGAGTCTCTTCGTGATTTCATCAAGAGGTTTTCTGAGAAGTGGAATTCAATCCCAATGATCAAGGATGAGGTCGTCATCGCCACCTTTCGAAAAGGAGTTAAAGGTAGTTCATCACTAAATTCACTCAGAAACCTCCCTCTTCTGTCAAGACTCTTTTTGACATGGCGAACAAATATGCTAACTCGGCCAACGCTGTTGCTGAGGCCCTTGATGACAAAGAAGGCACCCCGACAGAAAGAGTGGAAGGACACCGATGACGCGGCCCTAACGCAAGCCGAGAAGCGCAAACGCAAGTCGGATGACTTCATTGTGGCAGTCGGTCACAACTGTCTTCGACCTCCTAGAACTGAAGATTATTAGAACGACAAGTGACATGTTCGGGGGCTCACAAGCTCAAATGCAAGGATGGCATCCCTACTCCCAACTTGTGCAATACCGAACAGCTAAGTTGCTTTCTGATAAATATTTTTTCCTTGATATGATATTCCTCACTCGGCCTCACCAATGCCGCAGCCGCTTACACCTAATAGGTGTACATTCTGCGCATTTCCTGTTTTTGCTCGTAATGATTGCAAAAGTACTCGAGTAGCATAAATTCCGATCTGTGAAGCTTTGCTCCATTAAAGACAAACTCAAGTCACCTAAAACGCATGTCTAGGAAAGAGCCATGAGCCGACTCCCGACGCTAGGGGGCTATGACTAGTCGAGCAGAGTGTTTAAATGTAAGGGGTCAACTACTTGGGGAAATTGATATCAATAAGAGGAGGAACACATATTTACATCTATTGTAAAATACATAAATTTTCTTCGGGTGATTGTTTTCTTCATCAGATGCTACTTATCCGATATGTTTATAATGCAAAGCCAGTTCCAGATACGCGTAACAGGAACTCAGGGCTACGACCTTATCTCCTACACTCAGGGGCTGGACCAGTTTGCCATGATACACTTGGAGTACGAAGGCTATTGTCCGAGTACTCGTGCCAGTCAGGACTCGAATGTCACTTTTACTTTGGTACGCTCCATGTGGACTAATAACTGACCTCCGGCACCAGTTGGGGTTCGGGTACCACTTGGCTGGGTAGGGTATGCCCCATGAGGGTCGCCAGTCGAATCCTGTGCTAATGCTAGGTTCGGGTACCTTATTGGCTCACAACTCTGCTAGGTAAGGTACGCCCCATGAGGGTCGCTAGCCGAATCCTATGCTAATGCAAGGTTCGGGTACCTTATTTGGCCATAACTCTATTAGGTAGGGTACGTCCCATGAGGGTCGCTAGCTGAATCCTATGCTAATACGAGGTTTAGGTACCTTATTCGGCTACAATTTTGTCAGGTTGGGTATGCCCCAAGAGGGTCACCAGCCGAATCCTACGCTCGCGCAGTGTTCGGGTACCTATCTAGCAAAAACATGGCAACAAGCTACTACTGGAGCTTTTAGTCGGGAGCAACATCAAACCCGGAATCTATGGAGGTGCTCATTATTTTTCAAGACTAGGAGACTCCAATCGTTCGATTTTCACTAGAAGACGAACTTCCTAAAGATTACAACGAAGCCGAGTAAATCAAGCGACGGAGCAAAACCTTTATCGTACTCAGAGAAGACCTATATCGTCGAAGCTCATCTGGAGTTCTCATGCATTGCGTCACACCTGAGGAGGGCAAGCAGATCCTACAATATACCTGCTCAGGCATCTATGGCAACCATGCTGCACCCAGAACGTAAGTCGGAAAGGCTTGCGGACAAGGATTCTTCTGGCTGATTGTGGTTACCGATGCTAAAGTACTCATCTTGACATGCGAGGGATGCCAATTTTATAGGGTTGCGCTGGGTAAGTCGGTTTAGGCCGGCTTATTTGGTAGTAGGCCAAAGATATGAGTTTTTAAATAGCATATCCTATTGGGTTGCCCGTTGGTCGCGTTAAAATCGTGATGCAGGTGCTATTTTACAAGAACCGATTAAATAATCAGATACGCTTCACGCTAAGCCTACAGTCGGGTGTATACATTTGCGTATCTTGATTATTTACCAGGTATTGAGGATATATCCTTATAAGGATCGATAGTTCGTCTCCATTAAAATTGGGGATGTAGGTATCTCTCAAGTACACCTGACCACATATTGGGTTAAAATCCATGAAGTGGCTCTCGGCTTACATGCTTAGCCAACAATTGCCCTGAGCAAAAATTCTTCTAGCTAACATGATGCTAAAGAGTCTAATTTCTGGGTAGTATACTATTTGGAAAAAACTACAAGGTTAAAGATCTTTGACTTTATGTTTAATTGTTTCACAATTAAGCACAAAGTAGGGGCTACACCTAATAGGTGCGCCTATTCGGTGCACATTATTCATATTTTCTATGAAGCCCTTCATAGCCTCATTGCTAGCTAACATAAAGCAGGACTCGGGAGAAGAAGCACTCGGACAAAGAGTACTTGGGAGCAATGCACTCAAAAATTCTTCACCGTGGAGGATGAGCACTCGGTGTCAGCTGTGATTGAACTATGAAGGTCTCAGGGGCTACTATGGAGGCCATGGGCTCTAGGGTACCTCATGAGAAGCTATTGGGTCACTCGAACAGAGGATGGGCCTACCCTTGTAATTAGGGATACAATAGGACTCGGCATACATAACTGTCACGCCCAGAAATTCACCAGAATTTCCAAAGCAAATTTGTGCAATAAATCCTCGTCCAGGAATCAGCCGAGGTACACAAATCGACAATTTGATAAACATAACCAAATACGAAATAACGATAAATACTTACAACAGAGGCACTTAGTCCTCACACAGGAGAAAACAGCAGCGGAACGGCAACTAGCGTAGCTTCAGCACCAAGCCACAGGCAGCTCAACTGGGGTATAAGCCAAACACCATCTTCTCCTCCTCGCAAGGCTTCACTCTAAAGATTTGCAATAATGCAAGACTGAGTACCACCCACCGTACTCAACAAGCCACACTAGGGAATGCAATGTAATGCAACAGGATACCAAAGGAAAAGGCATAATATGGCTTATTTGCGTAAAACAGCATTTAAAACATTTGCATTCGAAATCATTAAAAACAATATAGTTTAATTATTAATCAGTATTGAATCAACCACTGAACAACGCTCCAACGCAGTTCAGGCCCAAACCAAAACATCTCCAAACAGGAGCTATCAATATTCCATCACTTATTTCCATTAATGAGTAGTGTGGGACTAATCACAGAAACATTGCTAGGCCGCTCATTAACCGCGAGCACGGCTATTCGAACAGTTTTACTCTGGCCAGAGATGTACCAATTTACCCACAAGACACAACTCCACAACACATTACTGTGCGCCTTAATACCACCACGGTACCTCGGAAAGGAATTGTGATAAGACCCTCCATGTAACCCGCACAACAAGGGAGCCACCCGCTGGACCACCAGTTTCCGGCAGGAGCTGATCAGGCCCCCAACAGGGAAACGATCCAACGCCCAAGACATGGACTTATTGACGCAGCCATGGTGGTCTTATTGACACAGCCACAACACACCATGGTGGACCCCGGTTGAATGTACTACACATTGGATCCTACCATTACCCATGCTGGCTTGTGGTTAGCACGAGTATTGCTTCGCAACAAGTAGTCCGCGAACCGGTCCTTAACTGTCATGAGCACCGCTAGCAACATTCCAACCTGGTGCTCACAACCCACCATCCATCAAGTTTTAGTTGACATAGTTAATTAATCAACCACGACTCACTGTCGTGAAAATATAGCCATTAATCCATAATTAGTCATAAATGAGTCATTAATTACCCACATAAAATGACACTATAGTTTCTAGGCATGGCTAAGCAAAATCCTAAATAATCTAGCTAGACCTTTAAATAGTCATCCAGCTAGTCAGCATTATTACCCGGCGTATCAAGGTAAAGGAGTCAATATCGACATGGCCATAATAGTCAAGGATCATAGGTTAGTAAATAAATACCCATATAATGACATTCAAAAGCATTTCATGCAATAACTTTAAACTAAAATACTTTCACAAATGGGATCAACATGCTCAAGGAGATTGTCGTGTGACTTGCCTTGCAATCGCAAAAGTCTTCAAATACTCTTCCGAACTCTTCCGTAGACTCCGTAGTCTTCCGAGTCGACGATAGTACGCAACTACACGCAAAACGATAACAAACCCTAAGAAACTCCAAATAAACAATACATAAAAATACATAAACAAGTGAATTATGATTTTAGATAATTTAGGAAGAATAACGGGTCGATTCGGACTTCAAACGGAAAAGATACGGCTTTTGGAAGATTGAATCCAGAATGAATCCGAAAAGAATTGAAAAGGAATATTCTTGGGAATATTCTCTCGGAAGTTAATTAATGGAGGAATTGTTTTTGGAGGGATAATTGAGTGGGGCCCATTTGTCATACGAAACAAGGGAGAGGAAACTGCTTGGGCCTCGCATGGCATACACAGATGAGGGCCACCCAGCAGTGACTCAAGGCGAGGGCAAGCTCCTGCCCCATGGCAGGATGCGGCGACGGGAGACCGAGGCAGGGGAGAAAAGACGCCGGCGGCGAGGTTGGCGCGGAGCCGAGGCGAGGGCGACGACGATGCGGCACCGACGGTGACGGGTTGATGGCACAGGGCGGAGGCCGAGAGGAGGCGACGTCCTCGGGGCGGCGCATCGGCGTCGGGACGACGGACGGCAGCGGACGCCGAGGGGCACCAGAGCGGAGGGAGATGAGGAAGAGAGGTGGTAGCTAGATGCAGTGTGGCGGCGTTCTCGCAGGAGCGACGCGAGGCGGCTTCGGTGCGACGGCGACGCATCAATAGGCAGAGGAGGAGGGAGGCGGCTCCGGCGGACAGGTAGATGCTGGCGACGACGAGGCCGAGCGGGGAACAGCACGGTGCCTGGCAGAGAAGATGGAGGCAACGGGGCAGATGCTCACCGGCAACGCACGGCAGATGGGGATGACGACGACCATGGCGACAGCAGGCAGAGGAGGGAGGAAGCGGATACGAGGATGCTCACCGGCGGCTAGGCAGAGACAGCCGGCAGGGCGGCGGCTGAGGCAGCGCAGGACGCCGGCGCGGCGGCGGGTGTAGACGGCGGCGCGGCTTCCGAACCAGCGGCGCACGAGAGAGAGCGGCGCTGGGCGGCGGTAGATGGAGACAGCAGGGCGGCGCGACGGGGTGGCGGCGGCGGCCTGGCGGCGTGGAGAGGAGCAGAGCCGGCTAGGGCACAGGGGAAGGCGGCGGCTATATATATGGGGCTTGGCTCCGGCGGCGGCACGGGAGCGGCGACGCGGCGGATTCGGCGGCAGCGGTTGCGGGGCGGAGGCGTAGGGGGTGGCGCTGGGCTGGACCGGCGGCTAGCTTGGGCCGAGGTCGGGCGCAGGCCGAGGGGAGGCGCGGCGCCGGGGCGCAGGCCGGGCCGAGGAGAGGGCGCGGGCACCGGCGAGCGAGAGGGCGCGCGGGCACGGGCACGGCAAGGGAGAGGGCACGGGCACGGGCACGGGCAAGGGAGAGGGCACGGGCACGGGCACGAGCGAGGGAGAGCACGGGCGAGCGAGAGGCGCGGGCCGGGCAGGGAGTCTCGGGGTGCGGCGTGGCGGCCTGGGCCGGGAGCTCGACCAGGAAGAAGGACAGAAGAAGGAAGAAAAGAGGAAAGGGGAAAAAGGAGAAAGGAGAGGGGTCTTCTGATAAAATTCCAAATTTGGAAAATTGGAATTTATAAATTCGAGATATATTTCTGAATTGAAGATTTGTAGAAATATTCAGAGGTCGGAATATTCTGATAATCAGAATCTATACATATATATATGGGATATTTTAGAAATTGGAAGCTCAAGGATATTTTGTCAAATCTGGGATTTGGGGAAAACCTCGGATTACCAGAGATGATTAAAATGTCGAGTCAAAGGAATTTTGGGGTGAAACAAATATTTGGAATATTGAGGGTATATACATTCATACATATATATATACAAACGTATATATACATAGGTATAAATATATATATTGGGAATCAAACAGTATTTCGAAGTAATTAGAAAAAGAATATATGTAGTGGGGGTCCGGGAGACGGAATATATTGTGGGATTCAGAGAATGAAGAATATTTTCCCGATGGAAATTTGGGGAGTAGAATATCGGGATATTCGAGGAATATTTGGGAAAACAAATATCGGATTATTCATCGGGTTGGGAACTAGAGGGGATTTTCTAGGAAACATTTATATGTCCAAAATAGATGAATATTTTGGGGAATTCAAAAGGGAGAATATTTGGCGGGATTCGAAAAAGAAGGGTATTTTATCAAAGAATATTTGGGAAAACCGGATCTCGGAATAATTCGGGAATCCGATAAAATTGGGAATTATTTTGCAGAGATCAATAGTTCGAATCATTCAAGCATAATTGAACTTCCCAAAATATGTGGATATTTTGGAGATGCGGGAAATTATAATATTTTCCCGGGAACAGGAAAATGGAATATTCCAAGTAAAATATTTTAGGATTAGGGAATTGACGAGGATGTTTTATTGGAACCGGAATTTGGAGAAATCTAACACAATTGGAGATTTGGATTTGTTTCGACGGAAAAGGAGTTTAAAGGAATATCTGGGATTTATCTTAAAGGGAAATATAAATATTTCGAATACAAAGGATCTCAGATTGGGAGTCCAAAAGAGTTCTAGGATTTCAAAATGAATAAATCCGGTAATTCCAAATTTAGATTTTCGAGGTGACTTTAGGGTTCTGGGAACGACACAAAACCCTAGAGGAAAAAGGGAGTCAGAGTTCATGATGAACGGGGAGACTTCAAAGGACTGAATCAGGAATGACTTCAAAGGACTGAATCAGGAATGACTTCAAAGGACTGAATCAGGAACGACCCGAACAGGGGAAAGGAAAGGGAATTTATTTATATTTAATTACTTTACTTTAGTGATCTTTATAGCATTAAAATTAATGCTGTAGCTCCGAAAAATCCGAGAATATTTCAGAGAGTTTATTAAATCACGGGGAATTTACCAGAAATAAATACCACCACGAAACACGAAGAATTTAATATTGTAAATACTCAAATGCTTAAAATACTCCGACAAAACCCCTGGAATATAAAAGCATCCAATTATTTATTTAAAGATTTAACCTTGGGATTTTTAATATTGGAAATTTCAAAATTTTATTCAAACTCTTTTCTCAAACAAAGATTTTCTAGTGTGTTCTTGTATTTCCATTTACCCGCGATAATTTTTAATTAAGACGATTTTCGGGGCGTTACAAATCCACCCCCCTTACAGAAATCTCGTCCCGAGATTTGGGGCGGCTAGAAAGAAAATGGTTTGGTTGGTCTTCAATTCTTTCCGTCAATTCTTCTGGTGACAACTTCTCAAAATCTGTTCCCATTGTCTGTCCTGGCGGTAGTCTGTATCTCGAACCTTTTACCTTACTAGTGTCTCACGACTTTATTGGAATCTCAGGTTGGCAGATCATCCTTCTGGCGATCCTAACTTCTGTTGCTCAATTGACTTCCAATTGTATCTGGTCCCTTTTTAGTGACAGATCCAGTTTGATTCAACTTTCCTTTTGTCACTGGTGTTGTTTAAATACTTGCTTGTCGATAACATACTGATCCTGCGAACTGGTCATGTATTTGCGGACGGTGCTGAGGTGTTCTTGGCAACTGGTCCTTCCTGATGAAACACTTATCTTCATCTAGTGATTTTACTTCGTCTAGTCTCCTTTATCAATCACCTTTCTTCCTATCTTCCTGCTAATTTTCCTTAGGATCCTCATAATTAGATTCTCATGATAGTGATGGAAATATTCATCTTTATCTTCCAGAGTTGTCGTAGAGATCCTGTCTGATAGCTATACCAACTGCTTTGGTATCTGGTTCCTTCCGTCTTTGACTTCTATCCTTGACGCTTCTGTCTCAGGTGCTACCTTTCCACGTAGATAGGCTTAGAATCGTGGCAACAGCTGCTAGTACTCCTGAAGATAATAACTTGGTCAAGCTTACTTCTCTCAATCATAAACTGGCTTTCACTAACTTCATTGTCATAAACTGGCTTTCACTAACTCTATCGTCATAAACTGGCTTTCACTAACTCCATCGTGAGTTAGGCATGTCTTCTCTTCTTCCAACTTCTGATGCTATCGACTTGTCTTTCTTTTACTAGACTGACTGTTGTGACCATGGCATCGTTGATGCTTCTCTGCGATGACTGGCACTTTGGCTTTGGATGAAATCTTGAAAAAATTATCCCTCCAAACATTATTTTTTTGGCCTCGTTTGTAACTGGTAGGGTTGTTCTTCTGAGAAAATTAGAACAGCGAGGATGATCCCTCAATCCTGGCTTGACTTGTCTCTTTCTATTCTTCATCCTTTTCTATTCGTCTTCCTAACAGACTGCTTTGTCTTCTGAGGTCCGGTCGTAATCTTCAAAGATGAACCGATCTGGCTATCCATTACTTGTGTCTTCCTTAGCTTCCTTTTGCAGGCATATGATCAACACTAGCTTCCACTATCCAACAACGGTCTGCAGACTCTTGGTGAACTAGGGTTTGCGGCAAAACTGAGTTTGCATATCTTAAGCTGAGCAGAGGTCATGACTGTGGTTATTACTGAATCCAATATAATCTCTTTCTTCTTATCACATGTATAAAACTGTCCATCTGTGGTGGAGAAACCAATGGGGAGAGAAGGTATAGAGCAAAGAGAGAGAAAGAGGGGCACCTTCTTTACTAAATATTTCAATTATTACTGAACGGTAGTGAATATAGAGTGTTAATTATTACACTGCCAAACTAGTATAGCCATATCACCAGCTGACATACGCCATACGCTACCCAAGCACACAGGCACAAAAGGAGCAAGCACCAGCACACTAACAAGCAGCTAACACACGCAACTAAACTAACGTCACTACTCTTCAAAGGTCACAAGGGAGGTCTGGGTTTAGGATTGGTTTCTTGCACAAAATCTTCGTTCCATGTAGACGGCATGATGACTTGGACACGAGGATCTTCCTTGACGCTCTCCGATGCTTGAGATGACTTCAACAGATTGACACAATCAGCAACTTCTAGCATCTTCCTTGTTGTAGCCACCAGGTTTAACAACTAGAACAGTTGAAAGAGAGAGGGGGATAGATGAAAACTTTGCAAAGAATTTCGTAGATAAGAGGAGAATTTTTCGCAACTAGGTTTTCGGAAAAGATGCCCTTAAGGTCTGACCGTTTGGCTTATCCTACAGTCAAGATTGGCTCTGATACCAACTTGTCATGCCCAGAAATTCACCAGAATTTCCAAAGCAAATTTGTGCAATAAATCCTCGTCCAGGAATCAGCCGAGGTACACAAATCGACAATTTGATAAACATAACCAAATACGAAATAACGATAAATACTTACAACAGAGGCACTTAGTCCTCACTCAGGAGAAAACAGCAGCGGAACGGCAACTAGCATAGCTTCAGCACCAAGCCACAGGCAGCTCAACTGGGGTATAAGCCAAACACCATCTTCTCCTCCTCGCAAGGCTTCACTCTAAAGATTTGCAATAATGCAAGACTGAGTACCACCCACCGTACTTAACAAGCCACACTAGGGAATGCAATGTAATGCAACAGGATACCAAAGGAAAAGGCATAATATGGCTTATTTGCGTAAAACAGCATTTAAAACATTTGCATTCAAAATCATTAAAAACAATATAGTTTAATTATTAATCAGTATTGAATCAACCACTGAACAACGCTCCAACGCAGTTCAGGCCCAAACCAAAACATCTCCAAACAGGAGCTATCAATATTCCATCACTTATTTCCATTAATGAGTAGTGTGGGACTAATCACAGAAACATTGCTAGGCCGCTCATTAACCACGAGCACGGCTATTCGAACAGTTTTACTCTGGCCAGAGATGTACCAATTTACCCACAAGACACAACTCCACAACACATTACTGTGCGCCTTAATACCACCACGGTACCTCGGAAAGGAATTGTGATAAGACCCTCCATGTAACCCGCACAACAAGGGAGCCACCCGCTGGACCACCAGTTTCCGGCAGGAGCTGATCAGGCCCCCAACAGGGAAACGATCCAACGCCCAAGACATGGACTTATTGACGCAGCCATGGTGGTCTTATTGACACAGCCACAACACACCATGGTGGACCCGGTTGAACGTACTACACATTGGATCCTACCATTACCCATGCTGGCTTTGTGGTTAGCACGAGTATTGCTTCGCAACAAGTAGTCCGCAAACCGGTCCTTAACTGTCATGAGCACCGCTAGCAACATTCCAACCTGGTGCTCACAACCCACCATCCATCAAGTTTTAGTTGACATAGTTAATTAATCAACCACGACTCACTGTCGTGAAAATATAGCCATTAATCCATAATTAGTCATAAATGAATCATTAATTACCCACATAAAATGACACTATAGTTTCTAGGCATGGCTAAGCAAAATCCTAAATAATCTAGCTAGACCTTTAAATAGTCATCCAGCTAGTCAGCATTATTACCCGGGGTATCAAGGTAAAGGAGTCAATATCGACATGGCCATAATAGTCAAGGATCATAGGTTAGTAAATAAATACCCATATAATGACATTCAAAAGCATTTCATGCAATAACTTTAAAATAAAATACTTTCACAAATGGGATCAACATGCTCAAGGAGATTGTCGTGTGACTTGCCTTGCAATCGCAAAAGTCTTCAAATACTCTTCCGAACTCTTCCGTAGACTCCGTAGTCTTCCGAGTTGACGATAGTACGCAACTACACGCAAAACGATAACAAACCCTAAGAAACTCCAAATAAACAATACATAAAAATACATAAACAAGTGAATTATGATTTTAGATAATTTAGGAAGAATAACGGGTCGATTCGGACTTCAAACGGAAAAGATACGGCTTTTGGAAGATTGAATCCAGAATGAATCCGAAAAGAATTGAAAAGGAATATTCTTGGGAATATTCTCTCGGAAGTTAATTAATGGAGGAATTGTTTTTGGAGGGATAATTGAGTGGGGCCCATTTGTCATACGAAACAAGGGAGAGGAAACTGCTTGGGCCCCGCATGGCATACACAGATGAGGGCCACCCAGCAGTGACTCAAGGCGAGGGCAAGCTCCTGCCCCATGGCAGGATGCGGCGACGGGAGACCGAGGCAGGGGAGAAAAGACGCCGGCGGCGAGGTTGGCACGGAGCCGAGGCGAGGGCGACGACGATGCGGCACCGACGGTGACGGGTTGATGGCACAGGGCGGAGGCCGAGAGGAGGCTACGTCCTCGGGGCGGCGCATCGGCGTCAGGACGACAAACGGTAGCGGACGCCGAGGGGCACCAGAGCGGAGGGAGATGAGGAAGAGAGGCGGTAGCTAGATGCAGTGTGGCGGCGTTCTCGCAGGAGCGACGCGAGGCGGCTTCGGTGCGACGGCGACGCATCAACAGGCAGAGGAGGAGGGAGGTGGCTCCGGCGGACAGGTAGATGCCGGCGACGACGAGGCCGAGCGGGGAACAGCACGGCGCTGGCAGAGAAGATGGAGGCGACGGGGCAGATGCTCCGGCAACGCACGGCAGATGGGATGACGACGACCATGGCGACAGCAGGTAGAGGAGGAGGAAGCGGATACGAGGATGCTCACCGGCGGCTAGGCAGAGACAGCCGGCAGGGCGGCGGCTGAGGCAGCGCAGGACGCCGGCGCGGCGGCGGGTGTAGACGGCGGCGCGGCTTCCGAACCAGCGGCGCACGGGAGAGAGCGGCGGCTGGGCGGCGGTAGATGGAGACAGCAGGGCGGCGTGACGGGTGGGCGGGCGGCCTGGCGGCGTGGAGAGGAGCAGACCGGCTAGGGCACAGGGGAAGGCGGCGGCTATATATAGGGCTTGGCTCCGGCGGCGGCACGGGAGCGGCGACGCGGCGGATTCGGCGGCAGCGGTTGCGGGGCGGAGGCGTGGGGTGGGCGCTGGGCTGGACCGGCGGCTAGCTTGGGCCGAGGTCGGGCGCAGGCCGAGGGGAGGCGCGGCGCCGGGCGCAGTCCCGGGCGAGGAGAGGGCGCGGGCAACGGGCGAGCGAGAGGGCGCGGCGGGCACGGGCAAGCAAGGGAGAGGGCACGGGCACGGGCACGTTGAGCGAGGGAGAGCACGGGCGAGCGAGAGGCGCGGGCCGGGCAGGGAGTCTCGGGGTGCGGCGTGGGCGGCCTGGGCCGGGAGCTCGACCAGGAAGAAAGGACAGAAGAAGGAAGAAAAGAGGAAAGGGGAAAAGGAGAAAGGAGAGGGGTCTTTCTGATAAAATTCCAAATTTTGGAAAATTGGAATTTATAAATTCGAGATATATTTCTGAATTGAAGATTTGTAGAAATATTCAGAGGTCGGAATATTCTGATAATCAGCAATCTATACATTATATATATGGGATATTTTAGAAATTGGAAGCTCAAGGATATTTTGTCAAATCTGGGATTTGGGGAAAACCTCGGATTACCAGAGATGATTTAAAATGTCGAGTCAAAGGAATTTTGGGGTGAAACAATATTTGGAATATTGAGGGTATATACATTCATACATATATATATACATACATATAGTATACATAGGTATAAATATATATATTGGGAATCAAACAGTATTTGGATGTAATTAGAAAAAGAATATATGTAGTGGGGGTCCGGGAGAGACGGAATATATTTGTGGGATTCAGAGAATGAAGAATATTTTCCCGATGGGAAATTTGGGGAGTAGAATATCGGGATATTCGAGGAATATTTGGGAAAACAAATATCGGATTATTCATCGGGTTGGGGACTAGAGGGGATTTTCTGGAAACATTTATATGTCCAAAATAGATGAATATTTTGGGGAATTCAAAAGGGAGAATATTTGGGGATTCGAAGAAGGGTATTTTATCAAAGAATATTTGGGGAAACCAGATTCTCGAATATTCGGGAATCCGATAAATTGGGAATTATTTTGCAGAGATCAATAGTTCGAATCATTCAAGCATAATTGAAAACTTCCAAAATATGTGGATAGTTTGGAGATGCGGGAAATTATAATATTTCCCGGGAACCGGAAATGGAATATTCAAGTAAATATTTTAGGATTAGGGAATTGACGAGGATGTTTTATTGAACGGAATTTGGAGAAATCTAACACAATTGGAGATTTGGATTGTTTCGACGGAAAAGGAGTTTTAAGGGAATATCTGGGATTTATCTTAAAGGGAATATAAATATTTTCGAATACAAAGGATCTCAGATTGGGAGTCCAAAGAGTTCTAGATTTCAAAATGAATAATCCGGTAATTCCGAATTTAGATTTCGAGGTGACTTTAGGGTTCTGGGAAAGGACACAAACCTAGAGGAAAAGGGAGTCAGAGTTCATGATGACGGGAGACTTCAAAGGACTGAATCAGGAATGACTTAAAGGACTGAATCAGGAATGATGTTTCAAAGGACTGAATCAGGAACGACCCGAACAGGGGAAGGCAAAGGGAATTTAAATTTATTTAATTACTTTACTTTAGTGATTCTTTATAGCATTAAAATTAATTCTGTAGCTCGAAAAATCCGAGAATATTTAGAGAGTTTATTAAATCACGGGGAATTTAACCAAAAATAAATAACACCGTACGAAAACGAGAATTTAATATTGTAATACTCAAATGCTTAAAATACTTCGACAAAACCCCTGGAATATAAAAGCATCCAAGTATTTATTTAAAGATTTAACCTTGGGATTTTTAATATTGGAAATATTCAAAATTTTTATATCAAACTCTTTTCCTCTCAAACAAAGATTTCTAGTTGTGTTCTTTGTATTTTCCAATTTACCCGTGATAATTTTTAATTAAGACCGATTTTGGGGTGTTACAATATGTGTGACACCTGGCCCAATTAGGGATATGGCCCCTGAGTGCGGGTGTGGCACATGATAGTAGCCGCCCCCCCCGCCCCCGCCCCCGCCCCCCCCCCCGCCCCCACCTTGTAGTTTTTTGAGCAAGGGTTGAACCACCTTATAAGGCCCTTGTCCCTCAACCATACACTTCCGGGTTAACCCTTTTACACGAAGCGAGGACGATAAGTGTAGTGGGGTGGATTGTTGTAAAAGTGGCCCGCCGTCGGGATGGGCTGGGGCTGCGCGGTTTCTGGAGGACAGGCTGTTACAGTAATGGTATCAGAGCCGAACCGCTCGCGGTTTGCGGCGTACGGGTGCAGTGTGCGGGCATATGGCGCATGGCGCATGGGCTCGGTGTGAGGCACATGGCATGGCATAAGTGGCGCGGGCACTGGACGTACGGACGTGCGCTAAGAGGGGGCGCGTTCCTGGAGCATTTGCCTATATGCTGTGTGGCTATGCGGTAGAGTTGGACCTGGCGGGGACGCGCAGGTCCTTTGAGGGGGGGTGTGTGTGACATCTGGCCAATTAGGATATGGCCATGAGTGCGGTGTGCACATGATTAGTACGACCTTGCTAGTTGAGCAAGGGTTGAACCAACTTATAAGGCCTTGTCCCTCCAACCATAGCACTTTCCGGGTTAACCCTTTTACACGAAGCGAGGACGAAAGTGTAAGTGGGGTGCTATGTGTAAGTGGGCCCGCCCGTCGGATGGGCTGGGCTGCGCGGTTCTGGAGGACAGGCTGTTAGAATAACCTTCTACGACAAGGTTAGGATACAGTCCTAGTCGGAAATGTTGTATTCCTAGAAGGAAATCCCTTGGTCAAAGTCCGACTGGGATTTCTACTCTGCAACCCTGTCGTCCGGTATATAAGGGGAGGCAGGGCACCCTAAGGGCAGAAAAAAAGATAGCGCAATCTCACCAGAGAAACTAAAGACAATACACACAATACTGGATGTAGGGTATTACTCATTCGAGGGCCTGAACAGTATATAAATTATTCATGTTCCTTTGGCAGTCCATCAAGTTTTAGGTCTCACGAGTAGCCCCATATTATTTATTGCCGATACAAAACATCGACAGGTAGGAAACCAGCGATTTCGAAACCTTGGGTGAAAATTTGTTCGTCTCTTATCTTCATTAAATTGTTCAATTTACATTCTTTCTTTATACATTGTGCAATTTACTTTATTAGAGACTACTTGATCCACTACACCCTAGGATTGCAAAACGTACTTTAGTGTAGTTAGTATTTGCTCCCTGATCAAACCCCTAGAGTTAGGTTAGATTTATTAATTACAATTATTTTAGGAACGCCTATTCATTCCCCCTCTAGTCGGCATCTTTATCCTACTGATGCGGTTGGTGCCGTCATCGATGTAGCGTCTTGCAGAAGTCTCAATCACGGAAACATGGGATGTCATCTTTATGATGGTGTATTACATGTTGATGAAGACCATTGACAATGTAGTATCGGCAATGATGATCGTGTTGCTTTATTGGATCTAATACTTAAACATGATCTTAGGCTGTTGTTGACGCTCGTTAAATACCATTTTGACAACCAACTTTTGGTGCATAAACAGGTAATTTCAGTTCAATGCAACCTTTTGTTTTTGGACTAAAAAATTTCCATGAGTTTTATTGGTTTAACATGTTTAGTAAGGTTAGGTTATAAATAAGGTCATTTCTAGACATTTCGGGTGTTTTCGATTGAGATGCAAAGAAGCACCAGAGACACCAATAAGATGAGGCCAAATCATATATTTTGAGTCCACCATATCAAATCCCTTTTCAAGATGATTGAAATGGATATAAGGTTCACCAGATTTGGAGTCCAAATGAAGAAGATACGAGATCCAGAAGATCAGGTTGTCCTGCTGAGGCTGAAGGCAAGACAGCGGGCCAGCCGGCCAATATCTTTGACTGGCGATCACCAACTTCCCTAGAGGGCCTCTGGACCCCATGGGGTGGTCAACCAACACTGTATAATGGGCCAGCTAGCACACTATAGTCTGGCCGGTCCAGTCCGCTACTCACCGACTTCAGGCCAACTCAACTATGGAATCCAATGCCCAAACTGACGTTGCAACCACCTCCAGGAGCAAATCTCAGCCGTCCAAAGAAGAAACCCACATGGGGGAAGGTCAGCTAGCCACCATGTGTCCGGCCAATCACGTGTACGGCGGCCCACCCGGGAGTACTAGCGGCCAGACGAGTACTCCCACTATAAATAGCTCATCCTCCTCACTCGACTCATCACATCACACCAGCCATTGCTCCACCATTCATGGCCGCGCTGCTCCAATGTAGCTTGGACTAGGATAGGAGTAGTTCAGGAGTTAGAGCAGGTCGGTTCCGAGGAATTTGACTTTGAGGAGTCGGTCTTGGAGGAGTTGTCTCTGAGAGTCTGATCTCGGAGAAATCATCTTCGGAATTTGGTCTCGCAGAATTCATCTCCGAGAACTTGGCCCGGAGAAATCGTCTTTGAAGGTTCAGTATGAGTCTTTTCTCTTGTATCGTACTTGTCGTGCAATATATTTGTCTTTCTTACATTATGCAGAGTCATTTAATATCTGTATTTACTTCAAGTATTTATCTCTCGGATATTATCTTTTACGTCCCTTTGATCATCGTTGTTATTTTCTAGGCATTGCTTAATGATTTTATTTCCTGTTCACGGGTTTCTAGTCCGTGCTAAGTAAAGTCTTTGTGCTTTAGTTGTTATGGTTGCTCTGCTTATATCAAGTTAGTCGGAGTTGTAACACCGAGCGTCGGTGTGGTGCCTAGGCTAATGTTACCTAGGAATGTGGCTAGATCAACGGAAGACTGTAGGTGGCAGGCGGTGATAGCCCTGTCTGTCCTTAGTAGTCGTGGTTTTCCACCCACCTTCTCATCCCTTTCTATTGTGAACACCGCTGTGCCCCAAAGTAAACAAGAATACAATTCAGGTTTTGAGCTTTTGTTCTTTTAGAACCACGGGAGATTAACACAAGATTATGATAACGTCTTGAGTTATTCACCACGGCGTGCGAACGATGCTTTGCTGTTAGCGACGCGTGGTATATGTATGTTTGGCTTGACTTTTTACCTGAGACCTATTTGTCTGCTTGTTGGTTCTCTTGGCTGTTTCTTCCTTTCCTATATTTATTTGGTATGGTTGTTTATCGGTGTAATCATGATTTTTTTTACAATATCTTTTATCTTCATTTGGAATAGTAGGTAGTAGCTGGAAATTTGATAACTTGATAGTTGTTCTATTGCACTGCTTTCTTGTGGAAAATCAATACCCCAGAATACTCCGAGGTGTGCTACAGCAGTAATTTCGTGTGCTTGCAGATGTATTTTGTGAGGGCATAAGAAATACCAATAAGCGTTTCTAGTGCGGTTGCCGGGGGAAGCAACGAGCTAGGATATTTTGTCATTTATCTTTTTATCTACCACATTTCCTTTTATTGTTTGAGACTTCTTTATTTAACGTTGATTAAACTAGTCTATGATTTTCGAAAAATAATATCTCTGTCCATAGCTGCAGGAAATTGGAGTCACCGTCATGCTATGATAAGTTCGAGAGTGTTTTTCACAAAGGCAAGAGTTAAGAACGTTAAATGGACTCTTTGCTTGTTTTATACGTCAAACATTATCTTATATGTCCTGAACAAGTGTTCTCACAGTGGAAACCGACGTATGTTGACGGCTACCCCACCAATTGAACTGTTGCCCGGTGAGTCTCAGTAACTGGAACCGGGTCGATGGCCGATCTGAATTTTATAAACACTAGTAACTACCACAAAAGCATGAAAAAATTTCGTGTTACGGTCGCCTTTAGTTAGCCATCCGGTGCTAGCTGTCTGCTTGCAGTGATATGTTTTTTGACACCCAAATTTAACACTATAAAAAGTATATAGAAAAGAAAAGCCAAATTTGAAAAAAGAAACTGAGCCTTCTATATGAGGCCAGTCGGACCGGCGGTACGCTGCCAGTTGGACCGGCTAGCCTGACAGTCCAAGTGTGGTTTCGGTTACAGTTTTTCTCATGTTTCCTTGCTTGAGGCCTGGGTTTTTAGAGTCCTAGTTGGTCTCTAAGCCTAATAGGACGTGGCGAAGGCCCTGTATTGACGCAAGACACCTCTCCTATAAATATAGGGGGCCAAGACCAATTGAAACATTAACCAATCAATCATCAAAATAAATCTATTACCCTCACCTCTATATGCTACATCTTCTTCCTCCTTGCTACTTGTATCCCAGTCTCCTTCAACCCCCAATAGCTCGTCGTCTCTTGTCTCTACAGTATTTGAGGACGTACTGGTGGCCTGCCGGCCAATGAAATTGGCACCTGTTCACTCTCTGACAGGGTCCCTCTCGGGTGATTCATTCGGCGGCATCTACCCTACAGCGATGCGTCTCCGGGTGCCGCCGCGGGTTGTGCACACAAGTGTTCACGTGTGTGGGGTGAAGCGATCTTGCGCCAACACACTTTTTGGCGACTCCGCTGGGGAACGATTTCGGGTTGCTATAGACAAAATTTCTGAACTTCTCCACCATGGCTCTTGCACCGAACTTGATCAAGACAACATCATAGCGGCGGATTATGAAGAGTTGCCGGAAGCCGATCGCCAAGCATTTGAAGCTCACATTGAAGATCTATGTCAATAAATGGCTTCGTGCTACCGAAAGACGAGGCAAGGTGTTATCAACCAAGAGGAATTCACGTTGCCTGTCGATGACAAATGTAAGGTAACAGCTGATTCTAGCAATACCCCTGTTCTTGCATCTGAAATTACTCAAATAGTAGATTGTCACATCCTGAGTTTCACCCCCTCAATAGAGCCACACAAAAATATACTAAGAAATATCCAAGAAAATATTTAATTAAGGCTACAGAATTTAATTAATGGTGAAAATACAAAATAACAATCCATCATGGCTGGGACACTAACAGGATTTTTATTGGAATTCTTACAGCATGGAAGTATTTTTAATAAATCAGAAGCATTATCGGAATTAAAACCTCCGGGAATTCCTTTTCCTTTTCCTTTCTCCTTTTTCTCTTTTTATCTTTTCTTTTCTCTGCTGGGCCATGGCTCGCTCCTGTGCTGGCTTGCTTCCACAGCCCGCGCACCCCGCGTGCCTCCTCTCCCCCTCTCTCACTGATAGCTGGGCCCCGCCCGACAGCCACCGCGCCCACTCACCTCTCCCACTGACTGGCCGGGCCCGCCAGTCAGCTTCGTCTACCTCCTGCCTTTCTCGGCCTTGGCCAAGCCGCGCAGCGCCGTTGATCTCCTCGACCGTTCGGCTCCCCTTCCATCGCCCTCGGTTTGAGCCTGTAGTCCTATTTCCCACTCCCCGCGTATTTCCCCATGTTCTCCGCCCTCTCTCCTACACCCCGAGAGAATCTCCAACCTCCCCCATGGCCGCCGTTTTTTTTTGCTCTTCGAGAAATTCAGCCGCCTCAGCCACGATCTTCCCCAGCTGACCCTATATAAGCCCCACCACTGCCTCTCTCTCTTTCTCCCAATCGCCCAAGCTCGCCGTGCCCTCTAACATCGTGCGGACCATGATCCCGAAGCGCCGCCGTGCTCTGTCGACTTCATTCGCCGCTCGCCGATGCCCTAGCTGCCGCCAGGCTACGCTCTCACTCCATTAGCTTTGCCGCATGCTAGAGCCCTAGGCCACCACCCCGCAGGCCCTACACTGCCGGCGCCCTTTTCCCGCTGTCATCCCTCGTGAGCGCCGTCGCGGCCTTCGGCCGTGAATCTCGCCGCCCCACTCATTTTTCCTCGCCCCTAACCCTCTTCAACTCGTTCCTAGGGTCTCCCATCCCGTCGCACTTCGTCACCATCGGGACGCCGTTGGATCCGCTCTGCCGTCCTCTTCCCAAACCGCCATGCCACTCTCGTGTCAGTTCACCTCCGTTCGCGCGCCTTCCGTCGTCGCCGACCCTCGGTGAGGCTCCATCCGTTTCCCTATTCTCTCCGCGCTTGCCGCGGTACTCCGCCACGTCGGATGGTCGCCGGCAGTGACCATCGGGCCATGTGTGCCGTCGCTGGATGCACGCACCGGTGGGGCACCGCCCCATTTGCTCTGGGCCATCTGATCTGCCTTGGCAAATCAGGGCCGTCCGTGCGTGCACGCCCGTAGCCGCACACGCGTGGACTACGTCCACCGTGCGCCATCGACCCATGGGCCCCACCTGTCAGCATCGGTTCCCAGGTCTGCTGACATCATAAATCCGATTTTAATGCACAATAATTCATTTAGGATTTATTTTTTATAGTAAAACACAGTAAATCTTTGAAAATACATAACTAATACATATGAGCTCTGATTAATTCCATTCAAATTTCATTAAATCAAGAAAAATGCCAAGAATCCAATAAAAATAGTTTTAGCTCATGTTTCAGTGCTATCATGTACTATTTTTATTTGTTTGTGCTTTGAATGGTGTAGAACCCGACGTTTCCGGTTCTCTTGTGTACTACGAGGTGGCCACAGAGCCTGAGCAAGGCAAGTTACATCACTATTCTTGACCATACTGTGCCTACTTTATGTTTGTTTTGAATAAATAAATGTGCATGTTGCATTATTTCATGTGGGAAGGTACTTAACCCATGTATATCATATGACGACCATAGCTTTATAAACCTTATTCCTTGTAACTTGGGTAATAATATGACCAGATCATGATTTAGGGTTGCTTAGCCATGCTTAGAATCAACTATCTCATCTTGGGGAAAATAATAGCACTTTTGTCATATTTATTTATGGCTCGACTTTGTGTTGAAATAATGGAACTTTTATCATGGATAATGGCTTACCTAAAATATGACCCTAACAGTGGGCTGTGGGTGCATGGTTTTGTTGGTCGCACCCATGGCAATTAAGGAATGGTTCATGGGAACTCAGCTTGAGGCAGTTTTCCCATACATACGCACAAGCCAGCATGGGCAAGGCTGGGCTTGTAGTGTAGCTCTCTCCCACTCATATGGGCACTGTTGGTGAGGATGGGGTCTGGTCAGGGGATGGAGTTGGGTCGGTTGTCACGACCAGTTTGCGCTTTCCTTTTCCCTGTTGTGTAACTGGTTTCTGGATCTTAATCTTCTATCCCGTCAGCTGTGCCTCCGTTTTCCATCTCCCCGGCCCGCCGACTACCTGCTCTCTTGTGCCGGGATAAGTTCTACTCAGTCTGATCTGCCCTTATCCTTGTCTTACTCGGACCCTTGCTGCCGATGTGGCACTGGATGTGGCCGACTCCTGTGAGACCTTTGCTTCTTTGTCCCCCGAGTTGCACCCGCCCTGTTGGACGCCGGACTACCCTACCATGAGTGAGAGATCAAGGTGTTGGGTCTTCACTAACGTTAGCATCGCTATTGGCACCCAGTGGTCAGTAGAACCGCAGTCATGAGATTTCTCCAACCTGTCTAGCCTTGAAACCTTAATGTCTCATCGCAGTACAGTGCCTGCCAACAAGGGCTGTAGCTCCCTCTGACGCAGTTGAACTCAAGTCGATCACTCTTCCTTCATCCAATTGCCGTTAGTCAGTTCATCTTGACTCCTTGCTTGTCCACTCGCCGTCATGCCCTGCTTCGCGAGCTCCATCCGTGCCTCAACTTGCACGTCGCGGAGCTAGAATAATATAGGCGTGCGCCATCCGTGCCCACTTCTCGATGTTTGTGGCTATTGGTTTGCTAAAAGGCGCGCGCATGCTCCAGCTCTGCTAAAGTTTGGCTCATCCTCTCTAAGCTTTGGGAGCTAGTCTGTCGCTGCGCCGTGGTTCGCAAGCCTGGGTTCAATCATGCTGCGCTGCGTTGTTCTGCAGCCGAGCTATCAGATACTAATCTGTCGTTGATCCTTTTTCTTGTGTGTTTTTACTTTCTCTGCTATCACTCCAGATGTTTCTCTTCTCGGGCTGTTCAAGACCTGAACCGGTGGACGATCCTTGAAGCCACCTTTCGCCGAAGACACGGACCCTCCGTTGGAACAAGGCAAAGCCTCTTTTGATCATATTGTTTCCCATATATGCAAAACTTGTTGTTTGGAAAATATATGCAGGCTTAGTTTACACCTTTTTAAACGTTGGCGCGCTCGTTATGCAAGCGCAACCGATGGACCTGCCCAGTAGTAGCACTTATTGGTAGGATGTTGTTATATTTCTCCCTTGAAGAGCCCCACAAATGGCACGCTCAGATCGCATCCCATGAGGATACGATGCCAGTATCGAATGCTTAGGCCCTGCAACGTGTTGTGCGTTGGAAAGACAATGATTGGGTTTTAACTAACAGTTTGGAAACCCGACTACCCTCGCGTTACTGTGCTTATATCTCGGCCGTGCGTTTGTGAAATAAAGGAAAGATTTGTGAAAATCTTGATTGTAAGAGACAGTGCCTGTGTGGCTTGGCTATGTATTATCATTAAGACCGATTCCCATGGCGTAGATTTGTTTGCCAGTTGCATTTGTGAAAAGTGTTGAGAAAGAGGACCGTGACCTGAGTTTGCCGAGTAAGCAAACGGAAGGCCTGTGTGGCCCAGAAACGGATCTGTGTGATCTGGGGTGTTAAGCACCATAAACAAATGTATGCAGTAAAACACAGATGAAAGATCATGCTCGCTGGTTTGGTAGCCGGGCAGCAGTGTTTTTAGCTAGCTGGTTGTTAGCCAGCTTAGCGGTGCTCCTTTAGTGCCACAATCATGCTGCCCGGGTTGTAGCCAGGGCAGCGATGATTGAGCCCTCCGGGTTGTAGCCAGGGCGCCGATAGCTAGCTTGGTTGTAGCCAGCTTAGCGGGCATTTAGTGCCATGATCATGCGTCCCGGGTTTGTAGTCCAGGGCAGCGATGATGAGCCCCCGGGTTGTAAGCCAGGTGCGGCCGACTAGCTAGCTGGTTGTAGCGCAGTTTTGTAGCGGGCATGCAAGTGCCACAGCTGAGATTTGGTTGTAGCCGAGACGTCTCAGGGTCAACGAGTGGTTGTAGCTACTCGGGAGATAAAGGCACCACAAATGCAAAGTAAAAAGAGATAAGAACATGAATGTTTATGCTTGATTCTTTTAAGTGGTGAGACAGTCTGTTGAAAAGCCACACTTGCGGATTGGATGGAGGCGTGAGCCTCTGTCCGCCAACTAAAATGGAACTCACTAGCGTTTGCAACGAAAAGAGTTAATATCAGGCAGTCTTTCGCAAATTAGAAACCCTTAGCCCTTTTTGTTGAGCCGACATGCATCATTCCAGCTTGCTCGAAAGTATCTTCACCTTGTTCATTATATGTGTATAGTAGGTTTTGGAGTGGAAGACGTAAGAGATCCGATCCTGCTGTGCTGCGATTCCTCCAAGGACCAGGCCGACTACGAAGACTTCTGAAGGTTTCGAGCCTAGTTTCCCAACCGAGCCTGTGGAGTAGTTTTGTCCAGTTCCGCCTGTCTGCTGTTTCGCTAGGGTGTGGTGTGTGTTGTGTGTTACAGTTGATTATTTTGCACCATCCCGGGTCTGTCCTGGATGGATCTCCTTGTACGAATAGTAAGTATCTGTTTATGTATTATTGTAACTCTGTGTTGTATCATGTTGTGCGTACGACTATGCTGATCCTGGGACGGGTGCCTTATGCACATGGTGGCCTTGCCACCTAGTCGGGAGGCCGCCACAGGCGGTGTATCAGAGCAAAAGGTTGGCCCTAGGAACGAAACCCACCCGTGTAGATGTCTGAGGATCTGTATTTTGGAAAAACTAACTATTTGCAAAAGACTAGGACTTATTGTCTGGGTACCTCTCTCTGCTTTGTAGAATTTGAAATGTTTCTAAATCTGAGCTTTTCCCTACCTTGGGTTCCTGCGCAAGCTCTTAGGTTCCAGTGCCCCATCTGTCATCTTTCGTTGAGGCTGGGTTCCCGAGTATATTCCTTGTTCTGCTGCTTGAATCCATCTTGCTAATCTTGTTGCTTCCTTCATCTTTCCATCGTTTGGTTGCCGATATCCTTGCTGAGCCCTCTTCCCTGGGGTGCCCTTTTCTAGGACCAGATGGCCAGAAACGTCAGCGCCCGTGCCGTCCGTACCCCGGCCCGCTTGGGTTTTGAAGACCAAGGTCAGTCCGCAAAACTGCGTTACTGCCGCGGAGGAACAAGAAGTGGAGCAGACCCACGATCGGATGTCAGGAAGTGGCCGTGCAGCCGGCCTTGGTACTTCGACGCCTCTGCAACAGCAATACCCTGGAGGATTGCCTCAACCTCACTCACCTTCCAGCAGACCCCCAGCAGCTTATGGCCATCCAGACCGCAGATCTTCGCAAGGCATTGCTCAGAATCTGGCCGCAATGCAGCCTCTTCTCCATCAAGCTCGACCAGAACAAGTCAGTAGCCGCTCCACAGCTTGCCGACTTCATGAGGTCCCGTCCAGCCGAGTTCTCGCAGACCGCTGAGCCAATGGAGGCTGACGACTGGCTGAAGATATGGATAGAAAGCTGAACCTAGTGCAGTGCACACCCACGGAAAAAGACCCAGTTTGCTGCACATCAACTTCGTGGTTCCGCAGCTGACTGGTGGGAAAACTACTGTGCTGCCTCATCAAGATGCCGCCAACATGCGCCTGGCCCCGAGTTTGCGGAAGCCTTCAGAGATGCACATGTCCCAGAAGGAGTAATAGACATCAAGAGAGAAGAGTTCAACGAACCTCAAGCAGGGACATTCCAGCATCAGCGAGTACCGTGAGCAGGTTCAACCATCTAGCTCGCTATGCACCAGAAGGACGTGAAACCGGACAAGAAGAAGATCAGAAGGTTTCTGAAAGGGATGAATGTGGCAATGAAGTTGGTCCAGCTTCTTGCCATGACTTCCCTACTTTCCACGCACATGGTTAACAGAGCCTTAGTGGTTGAAGATGCGAGGAAGGAGATTCGACGTTTTTCGCAAGCGCAAGGCCTCCCTGATGCAGTCTCGTAGTGGTCCGAGTTCTAGGCCCTATCTCCCCAGTCCTTCCGTCAGTTTGCCCCATCCCAGTTTCAGAGCGGGTGTTTCGCTCGTCTGCTTGCTCGCCCGGCTTCTTCTGTTCAGTCCCGACCTCCTCAGTGCCAAATACCGGTGCAAGTCGCCCTACCCTCAGCCGGCCGTCAGCGGAAGAGTATTCCGAGTGCCCCGGGAAGCCGATGCTACAACTGCAACGAGTTGGGTCAACTTCTGCCCGACACTGTCCCCAGAAGCAAGACCTGCAGTCCTTGGACGCCCTAACGCCAGCACTTTTCAAGAGCCCTGTGTTCAGTCGAGGACAGCCGACTACACATACTAATGGATCTGCCTCCCGTGCCCCTCCGACCTTTGGACGTTGGCCGATGTCAATCATATCCAGTCAGTTTAGACAGCCCGAGAAGCTTCAGATGTGGTAATGGGTACGTTTCTTGTCAACTTCCGTACCTGCATTGTTCTGTTTTTGATTCTGGAGCATCGCATTCCCTTATTTCTCAATCTTTTGTGGGATAAGTATGGTTGGGATGTTCGACGGTCAGTATACCTATGGTCATACACTCCCTGTGCAAGGAGTTTAGAGTCAGACCAATCTTGCCTCCTGGAGTTACCTTGGTAATTAAAGGAGTTAGTTTCTCAGCCAACCCATGTCCATGAATCACAAGGCTTGGATTTGATTCTTGGCATGGACCTGGTTAGCTAAGCATAAGGGCCGATATAGACTGTGCAACTAGCACCCGATAACCCTGCAGTGCCTTTTGGACAAGAAGTGAAGTTTGCCTCCCTTGGAGACCCTAAGAACCGACCCCTCCTGAGCTCCATGCAAATAGTCCCTTTGGAAAGAAGTGCCCGGTGGTCAATGAGTTACCCTGATGTCTTCCCAGACAGTTTACCCGGAATGCCCCTGATAGAGAGATTGAATTCTCTATAGACGTTGCTACCCGGCACAGCACCCATATCCAAGAGAATCCCTATAGAATGGCAGCTAATGAGTTAGCCGACAGTGAAAGAGCAGATAGAAGAACTTGAGAGCCTAGGATTTTGTGCGACCTAAGCACATCACTTGGGGAGCTCCAGTGCTCCTAGTGGAAAAGAAGGATAAGACCAAGAGGATGTGCGTTGATTATCGGCGCACTGAATGGAGTAACCATCAAGAATAAGTATCCTTACCAAGGATAGATGATCTGTTCGACCAGCTGCAAGGAGCTAAAGTTTTCTCTAAGGTTGACTTGAGATCAGGATACCACCAATTGAAGATCAGTCTGAAGATATACCCAAAACAGCTTTCCTGACCGATTATGGATTATATGAGTATACGGTGATGTCCTTTGGACTCGCTAATGCTCCAGCTTCTTCATGAGTCTTTATGAATAAGGTATTCATGGAATATATCGACAAGTTTGTCGTGGTATTTATGGATGATATCCTAATCTTCTCAAAGGACGAGCAAGAACATGTTGGACATTTGAGAATGGTTCTAGGAAAGTTAAGAGAGCACCAGTTGTTTGCCAAGTACTCGAAGTGTGAGTTTTGGCTAGACGAGTTGCTTTTCTCGGACATGTGGTCACTGCCCAAGGAGTAAGAAGTGGACCCGGGGAAAGTGAGAGACGTGCTTTCTTGGAAATCCCAGACTACGGTCACGGAAGTGAGAAGTTTCCTAGGTTTGGCTGGTTATTATCGGAGATTCATTGAAGGATTTTCAAGGATTGCCAAACCCATGACAGAATTGCTAAAAAGGAAAGAGGTTTGAATGGAGTGACGCCTGTGAGAAAAGTTTCATTGGAGTTAAGGAAAAGGCTGACTACCCACCTGTGTTGATCCTTCCGGATATCAGGAAGACTTTGAAGTATACTGTGATGCATCCCGACTAGGCCATAGGCTGTGTGCTTATGCAGGAAGGAATGAGGTTGCGTATGCCTCAAGACAGTTAAGACCCCATGAGCTGAACTACCGACCCATGACCTAGAGTTGTCAGCAGTAGTGCATGCTTGAAGATATGGCGACACTACCTGGTTGGAAACGGTGTGAAGTATACACGATCATAAGAGTCTGAAGTACATCTTCACTCAGACGGAGCTTAATCTCAGACAAAGAAGATGGCTTGAGTTGATTAAGGATTACGACCTTGGAATACATTACCACCTGGCGGGCAAATGTTGTTGCCGATGCCCTCAGTCGGAAAGTCCATTGTAATGCCATCTTGACCCGCCCCTTCAACCCGAGCTAAGTCGAGAGCTGGAAAAGCTAAGGATAAACATGGTCAAGCTAGGAACGCTGGCGACTTTGCTGATTCAGCCTACTTGGAGGACCGGATCAGAGAAGCTCAAAAAGTAGATGAAAAGATTGTATCTCTAAAGGAAAGCATGACCCAGGGAAAAGCCCCCGAGTTCTCCATCGACAGCAAAGGAACTGTTTGGTTTGGGAAACGCATTTGCGTGCCCGACAGAAAGGAAATCCAAGACTTGATCTTGAGAGAAGCCCATGAGTCCGCTTATTCCATCCACCCAGGAAGTACCAAGATGTACAAGGATATTAAGGATCATTACTGGTGGCCTGGAATGAAGCGAGATATTGCCGAGTATGTCGCCGTTTGTGACATTTGCCAAAGGGTTAAAGCAGAGCATCAGAAGCCAGCAGGATTGCTTCAGCCCTTAAGGATACCCGAGTGGAAATGGGAAGAAATAGGAATGGATTTCATCGTTGGATTACCTAAGACCCCGGCAGGACATGATTCCATCTGGGTAATAGTGGATCGACTGACCAAGGTCGCCCACTTTATCCCCGTCAAGACAACCTACCCGGCCAAGAAGCTAGCCGAGCTGTATCTGACCAAGGTTATCTGCCAACATGGAGTCCAAAGAAGATAGTGTCTGACCGAGGAGCTCAGTTCACCTCCCACTTTTGGCAAAAGTTGCATGAGACAAGGGCACTAACCTGAATTTCAGTACCGCATATCACCCCCAGACGGATGGACAAACCGAGAGAGTCAACCAGATCGTGGAAGATATGCTAAGAGCATGTGCCTTGGATTTTGAAGGAACCTGGGATCTCTATCTGCCTTATGCCGAGTTCTCCTACAATAACAGCTATCAAGCCAGTATCCAGATGGCCCCCAATGAAGCTCTATATGGACGCAAGTGTAGAACCCCACTCTGTTAGACAGACGTAGGAGAAAAGATGGTTTTTGGACCAGACATTTTGAAAGAGGCAGAAGAGCGAGTTAAGGTTATCCGAGAGCGCTTGAAGACAGCCCAAACCCGGCAGAAGAACTATGCAGATAATCGGAGACGAGAGCTCGAGTTTCAGATAGGAGACCATGTGTATCTCCGAGTATCACCCCTACGAGGAACAAAGAGATTTGGAATGGGTGGAAAGCTAGCGCCTCGCTATATCGGACCTTACCCTATCGTCGACAGACGCGGAGTAGTGGCGTATCAACTGAGGTTACCCGAAGAACTCTCTGACGTCCACGACGTGTTCCATGTGTCCCAGTTGAAGAAATGTCTTCGCATCCCAGAAGAGCAAGTTCCATTGGAAGAGATCAACGTACAACGCAACCTTACATACAAGGAACGCCCTATTCGGATTTTGGAGACAAGGACAGACAACAAGACGAAAGGCAATCAAATTCTGCAAGGTGCAATGGAGTAACCATTCTGAAAACGAAGCTACATGGGAACGAGAAGATCGCCTTCAAGCTGAGTACCCGGAGCTCTTTGCCGAGTAGCCGAATCTCGGGACGAGATTCTGTTAAGTGGGGGAGGTTTGTCACGACCCGCTTTCCTTTTCCCTGTTGTAACTGGTTTTCTGGATCTTAATCTTTTCCTATCCCGTCAGCTGTGCCTCCGTTTTCCCCTCTCCCCGGCCAGCCGACTACCTTCTCTCTTGTGCCGAGTAGAGTTGCTACTCAGTCCTTGTATCCTGCCCTTATCCTTGTCTTACTCGGACCCCTTTGCTGCCGAGTGAGCACTGTGATGTGGCCGACTACCTTGTGAGACCTGTTGCTTCTTTGTCCCCCGAGTTGCACCCGCCCGTTGGACGCCGACTACCATGGTAGTGAAGAATCAATCTTCACCTAACCGCAGCATCGCTTGGACCAGTGGTCAGTCCGAAGCCCGGTCAGTGAGATTTCTCCAACCTGTCCTAGCCTTGACCTTAATGTCTCATCGCAGCTACAGTGCCTGCCAACTCCTCTGACCAGTTGGACTCCAAAGTCACTTCCTGTCATATCCCTGTCAGTTCATCTTGACTTCCTTGCTCCACCCGTTGCCCAGCTCCACCGTGCCTCAACCTTGCACGTCGGCTATATATATGGCCAACCGTGCCCCTTCTTCCTTTGTTTTGCAAACCGGCCAGCTCCAGCTCTGCTAAGTTTTCATCCTCTCAAGCTTTGGAGCTCTGTCGCCTGGTTCGCAAGCCTGGTTCAACCGACTGCCCCTTTTCTGCAGCCGACTACTTCTTGATCCTTTTTCTTGGTGTTTTACTTCTCCTGCTTATCAGTGTTTCTTTCTGCTTGTTCAGAACCTGAACCGGTGGACGATCCCGAAGCCACCTTCGCCGAAGAAGACCCCTCCTTGGAACAAGGCAAGCCTCTTTGATCATATTGTTTCCCATATATGCAAAACTATGTTGTTTGGAAAATATATGCATGCTTAGTTTACACCTTTTTAAACTGTTGGCCTCGGTTATGCAAGCGCAACCGATGGACCTGCCCAGTAGTAGCACTTATTGGTAGGATGTTGTTATATTTCTCCCTTGAAGAGCCCCACAAATGGCACGCTAGCATCCTATCTGAGGATACGATGCCGAGTAGAATGGCTTAGCCCTGCAACGTTGTTTGTCGTTGGGAAAAATGATGGGTTTTACTAAACAGTTTGGAAAACCCGATACCTTGTGTATCGGCGCGTTTTGTGAAATAAAGGAAAGATTTGTGAAAATCTTGATGTACAGAGACAGTGCCTGTGTGGCTTGGCTATGTATTATCATTAAGGACCGATTCCCATGGCGTAGATTTGTTTGCCAGTGATTTGTGAAAAGTGTTGATGGAAAGGGAACCGTGACCTGAGTTTGCCGAGTAAGCAAACGGAAGGCCTGTGTGGCCAGAAACGGATCTGTGTGATCTGGGGTGTTAAGCACCATAAACAAGTGTATGCAAAGTAAACAGGATGAAGATCATGCTCCTGGGTTGTAGCCAGGGCAGCAGTGTTTTAGCTAGCTGGTTGTAGCCAGCCTAGCGGGCATTTAGTGCCACGATCATGCTCCCGGGTTGTAGCCAGGGCAGCGATGATGAGCCCCCGGGTTGTAGCCAGGGCGGCCGATAGCTAGCTGGTTGTAGCCAGCCTAGCGGGCATTTAGTGCCATGATCATGCTCCCGGGTTGTAGCCAGGGCAGCGATGATGAGCCCCCGGGTTGTAGCCAGGGCGGCCGACTAGCTAGCTGGTTGTAGCCAGTGTAGCGGGCATCAAGTGCCACAGCTGAGATTTGGTTGTAGCCGAGTCTCAGGGTCAACAAGTGGTTGTAGCTACTCGGGAGATAAAGGACCACAAATGCAAAGTAAAAGATGATAAGAACATGAATGTTTATGCTTGATTCTTTAAGTGGTGAGTTGTTGAAAAGCAACTTGCGGATTGGATGGAGGCGTGAGCCTCTGTCCGCCAACTAAAATTTGGAACTCACTAGCGTTTGCAAAGAAAAGAGTTTAATAAGGCAGTCTTTCGCAAATGAAACCCTTAGCCCTTTTTGTCTGACCGACATGGCATCATTCCCAGCTTGCTGAGTACGAAAGTACTCACCTTGTTCATATATATGTATAGTAGGTTTTGGAGTGGAAGACGAAGATCCGACTGCTGCCGAGTTCCTCCAAGACCAGGCCGACTACGAAGACTTCTGAAGGTTTCGAGCCTAGTTCCCAACCGAGCCTGTGGAGTAGTTTTGTCCAGCTTCCGCCCTGTTCTGCTGTTTCGCTAGTTTACCAGTTGATTATTTTGCCCATCCCGGGTCTGTCCTGGATGGATCTCCTTGTACGTATATGTAAGTACTCTGTTTATGTATTATTGTAACTCTGTGTTGTATCATTGTTGTGCGTACCCGACTACTGATCCTGGGATCGGGTGCCTTATGCACATGGTGGCCTTCCACCTAGTCGGGAGGCGCCACAGGTCGGCTCGGGGTCGGGTTGATCGGCTTCCAAATCCATCGTGGTGCAAGGGAGGTAGCCTGGTCAACATGGTGTGCCATATCGGCAGGTGCAACCTCAACGTGGTGTGGATGGTTGGGGAGGGGTTGCATGAACAGTCCTGTCATAGCCTCTCGCGGGGTGTCATGGTGACATGCTGGCATATGGGAACATGTGTGGGGCTGTGTCTTGTGGGTACAGTTGTATACCTCTGGCCAGAGTTAAAATCTATTCAAATAGCCATGCTCACGATTATGGGCATTTGGTCAAGACTCACCGTGATTAGTCCCACTTTAATGAAATGACTTAAAATATGCTGTAGAGATAGGATGGTTGGTTGGGCCTTATCAATGTGGTGTAGCGTTGATCAGTGATGGATTAATACTGCTTAATTAAATAACCTTTTTACTCGTTTGCGAACTACTGTTTGCAATTGCTTTTATGCAAATGAATCCAAAGCCTATCTTTGTCTCCTGTGCGTTATGCATAATTACGCGCGTGCCTTGTTGAGTACTGTGGGTGATACTCAGTCTTGCTCCCTTTCCCCCTCTTAGAGCTGGAGTTCTACTCCGACGAGGATCGTCAAGAGGAATTGGCTGGATCTGCCATCAAGCTACCTGTGGAGTGGAAGCCTCTGCGTGGCCTAGTTGTTTATAGGTTTATTTATCGTTTTCCGCTGCATCTCTGTAAGACTATTTTTACTTTGTTTGTAAGACGTATTTTGTATGGCAACTTGGTATTTGTGTACCCTATCTTTCCTGGATAAGGATTTAATACACAAGAATGTTCAGAATTCTGGTTACCAATTTCTGGGCGTTACATAGATGGTGTTGTTGTTGCTAGCTTCAATAATCGGTTTACATCTTTTAGTACTACTTCTAATAATACCTTAGATGCTCACATGAATGAGATGGAGAATCGGCTTAATAGCCGATTGTTAGGTGGCGCATCTACTTCATATAACAGTGATCAACTTTAATATACCAAAAATACCTATACAACAAGATTGGCTGATGAAAAAATACCTGTATTCCACTCAATACTGCGGCACTGTATGCCGGTCAAACGAGTATAATACCGCCGGTCCGACCGGAGATAGCGGCTGGCCCAATAGGAGCTATGTCGCCAGTCAAACCGAAGATAGTGGCCGGTCTAATGGGGGGGAGGGGGGCATTGCCAGTCAGACCGCCCTCAATGAATTTTTTGGGATTAGCTCTTACAAAGGTCATTCCTAATTATCCTATGGTCAACAGCTATGTTTCAGGACAAGCTTTAATGACTTATACTACTGCTACCCCTATTCCTCTTACTGTGGCACCTCAGAATTTAGCTAATCAACATGGAATCTTGCCGAATCCATTAGTCAATGGCACACCACCACAACCCAGTAGCCTTGATGATGAGATTGCCAAAATTTTCAAGAATGCTTTCTGTATAGATACTACGGTTCAAAACAGCACAAATCAGAAACTCTATCCTGATTCCTATTACAAAGTTCTATATCCTCAAGAGTTTAGAGTGCCTGACTTTGTCAAATTCAGTGGAGAAGATGGCCGGTACGCAGTGGAGCCACTGGAGGGCGACCTCCCTCACTGCGAACGCTTGGAGCTACCAGGCGAGCAGTCCCTCCTAGTTGCTATGGAGGTGGAGGTCAATGAGCACACTTTTGACCATGCCTGTCAAGAGGCAGCTTTCCGCCTGATTGGAGAGCTACGCCAGAGGCACCACTCCACCCTCTGCACTACTACCTACCGCTACCTACCTAGTCGGGCACACTACCAGACCTATAGCACCTTCCAGCCGGCTGACGTGGAGAACGACACCACCATCGTCCACATGAGGCGAGCCTTGTGGGCCATGGACTACATGCATGCCAACTAGATGCGTACAGCCCACGATAGGGAGGACACCAACAGGATGACCATTATTAGTCTTCAAAACCAGATCAACCACTTGAAGAAGGAGGTCGTCGAGCTAAAGGGCCAGTCGACGCCAGGTGAGACTAGGATCCGCCTGACTCCGAGGAAGAGGACCCTTCCTCCAGTGCATATCCAGTTGGCTCCCAGGAACGGGCCACCCGCACCGCTAGCTTCAGCACCAGCTCCAGCCCCAGTACCAGCACCAACAGGCAGCACAATCAGTGTGACGTCGAGTGACAGTAGCTCCTAGGGTGGCACCAGCATCCATGGGGGCTTCACCTCCACTGACGACAGTAGCTCCTTCAGTGGATCCCGCACCCGCAGCAAGGCTAGTTTGTCATCACGCAACAGCGAGGGCTACGTGAGTGGTTCTAGGAGCCGCTCTGACGATGAGTTGGGCAACGAGCAGGAGCTAGAGTACGACTCGGACGACCACAAGAGCCACTCAGGGTACTAGAGGTGTCATTCCTAGCTTTTACTGTTTTCCTTAGTTTGTTTTCCTGTTAGTTGTGGTGTTAGGTATGTTTGCTTTGGGGTTAGTCGGTGGCTCATACCGTCTGTCTTGTGGCATGACCGCCTTTGTTAGGAGTTGAACTGTTTTTGTGATGTTTCCAAGTTATGCACTTTAGATAATTTAATTCAGCCACTTAATAATCATTTCTTGTTCTGAGCACTTGTTTTCCTCCTTCCCTTCCATTTCCATCCCTCTCCAAATGGTGAACACCAGGACTGGAGCCCGTGCTACCAGTGACACCAGCGCTACCAACCAGCAAGATGGTTCACCGTAGAACAATGGGGTCCCAAGCCACCTGCCACCCCCGTTGCTAGAGAATCCAACACTGGTGCAATTACTGGCCAATCAAAATCAGATGATGGCCATCATGATGCAGCAAATGCAGCAGAACAACCTGCAATAGCAGCATCAGCAGGCTCACGTCCCAGCCGCCGCTCCCTAATCCAAGCTGCCCGAGTTCTTGAGGGTCAGACCGCCCATGTTCTCAAGCACCACCAATCCAATGGAATCCAACGACTGGTTGTTGGCAATCGAGAAAAAACTCAACCTCCTGTAGTGTAATGACCAAAAGAAGGTTACCTTCACCACACACTAGTTGCAGGGTCCCGCCTCTGCTTAGTGGGACAACTTCCTTGTGACCCACACTGCCAGAACTAAGGTCACCTGGGCAGAATTCTACCACAACATCCGGAAATCCCAAATTCCGGTAGGAATCATGGCGCAAAAGAAGAGGGAATTCTGAGGGCTAGTGCAAGGGAATAGGACAGTCACAAAATACTTCCACGACTTCAAGCTCCTAGCGCTACGCGCAGGAGGATGTCCGCACTGATGTGGAGATACAGGAGAAGTTCCTTGAGGGGTTGGATGATGAGCTAACTAACAAGCTCCTCTCTAGTGACTACCTCGATTTCAAGAAACTAGTGGATAAGGCGATGTGATAGGAGGATTAGCGCAACAAGATGAACCGCAAGCAGAAGGCGGCCCAGTTCAGAGCTCACCCGGGATAGCACCAGAGGCATAGGGTGATGCTAGGGTGATGGCAACGGGGTGTCCGATCTTCCGTTAGGTAAGGATAACTCTCAATTTGGTGGAGAATTGACACTCACGATCCGGCTTCTGATCACCAAGACCCGAACTCTACAATCGCAGCACCACGTCTCCTCTTGTTATCAACCGTGCGCTGCCCGGTTGACCTTGCCACGAAGGCTAATCCCTACATGTGAATCGAAGAACACAAGCAAGTACAAGGAAGATTGCAACTCAACTTGTAGATGAATGATTATACTCTCGAAGTTGGGGTCTCACAAACCGATAAACGGCAAAACTGTTCAAAGACAGATTAATCTAAGCAAAACCCGACCTAAATGGTGGCGGCTACTGAATATATACGAGTTAGGACATCCTAGGGTGACAATTTGCCCTGTGAGGGGTGCACTCCTCATGGGTTTAGCCCACGACACAAATACAAAACCCAAAGGCCCAAACTGACTCAGATAGAAAAAATGATGCAACTTGTTTTGATTATTCTAGACAGCTTAAGAGGAATTTTGGCATGAAACCAAAACCATCTGAAAGTAGACATCATGAGCTTTCCAACAAGTACTTGTAGGCCCTGTAACTCCTTCTGGATCAAAAGTTATGGCCGTTTGAAGTTGACGCTGTCTCTCAACCCGAAACTGAATCGGTCTCGGGAATGGGAGTTTACTTACACTTGTTGTCTCCACTTTAATATTTGGTTTCTTCAGCTATTCTCCATGATCTTCTCCCAGGTTCCTAATAACAATAAAATCATCATAAGAATTAAATAGTATGTCATTCGTAGAAATATTACCTTGTAAGCTTAGGAACGCATTCACCTGGCGATTAAGTTGACAAGCACACGCGCGAGTAATTGGTCCTTGGATCTGTTGCACATCTTGTTCAATATGAGGAGGTTGTAAGTATGTATCTAAAGAAATGATGTCCTTATCATAGAGCATCAAGGTGGACCTTCCACCATGATCGTGAGCCAGCAGCCCCCATTCCACCCCGGGTACTTCAGGGGCAACAACAGCAACAGCGGCCAGCAAAACCGTCACCCCGCTCCGCGCCAACCAATGGCACCAGCTCAGCAGGGCTGCCCAGGAAGGACAGCGGATGGAAGACCCTCATCTGCTTCAACTGTAATGAGCTGGGCCACTTCGCTAACAAGTGTCCGAAGCCGAAGCGCATGGGTCCCAGGCCCGCAGCTCCCCAGAACCCCAACGCCAACCAGCCCGTGATCAAGAGGCATGTTAACCACTCTCGGCAGAAGAGGCACAGGCTGCACTAGAAGTAGTATTGGGTATGTTTCTCGTGAATTCAATCCCTGCAACAGCACTTTTTGATTATGGTGCAACACATTCATTCATATCAAAGAAATTTGTAGGGACACATGGGATAAAGGTAGTGGAAGTTAAGATTCCCATGCGGGTTTACACCCCGGGAAACCGCAGGACCACAACTCACTATAGCCCCTCAGTGAGCATAGAAATCCAAGGGTCATCTTTTCTAGCCAATCTCATCCTTCTAGAATCCAAAGACCTAGATGTCATCCTAGGGATGGATTGGTTGACTAGGCACAAAGAAGTGATCAACTGTGCCGACCGCACCGTCACGGTGACCTGCTTGGAAGGAAAGATAGTTACCTTTATGTCACCTGTGCCGCAGATTCAGGAAGCAAGCTTGAGCCAGGTTGCAACCAAAGAATAGCTGGAAAGTAGAAAGAAACTAGATAGGAAGGTGGAGGATATTCTGATAGTAAGGGAGTTTCCAGACGTTTTTAGAAAATCTGCTAGGAACGCCACCAAAAAGAGAGATCAAATTCAGAATCGAGATGGCGGAAGTCATGAAGCAAGTTGACTACCTATTGCAGAAGGGCTACATCCGACCAAGCACATCACCTTGGAGTACACCGGTCATCTTCGTGGGAAAGAAAGATAAAACCAAGTGGATGTGCATGGACTATCACGCACTGAACGACGTAACAATCAAGAACAAGTATCCCCTACCAAGGGTTGATGATCTTTTCAATCAGTTGGAGGGAGCCACCATCTTCTCAAAAATAGACCTGCAATTAGGATGTCATTAGCTGAGAATCTGAGAAGAGGATATTCTGAGGACAGCCTTCATTGCTCGGTACGGGCTATACGAGTGCACCGTTATGTCCTTTGGACTAACAAACGCACCGGCTTTCTTCATGAATTTGATGAACAAGGTGTTCATGGAATTTTTGGATAAGTTTGTGGTGGTCTTCATTGATGACATTCTCATCAACTCGAAGTCATCAAAAGAACACGAACAAAACATCCGATTGGTCCTCGAGAAGTTAAGGGAGCACCAACTATACGCCAAGTTTAGCAAGTGCGACTTCTGTTTGAACGAAGTGTAGTTCCTCGGGCACGTCATCACCGCTCAGGGAGTTGCCGTGGACCCAACGAACGTGGAGTTAGCTACCAATTGGAAACTGCCCAAGACAGTGACCCAGGTACGGAGTTTCCTTGGACTCGCGGGTTATTACCAATGGTTTGTCGAGAACTTCTCAAAGATTGCGAGACCCATGACACAGTTGCTGAAGAAAGATATGAAGTTTATCTGGACAGTCGAGTGCAACCGCAGCTTCAAGGAGCTCAAAGGAGATTAGTGTCTACGCCGGTCTTGATCTTGCTAGACCCCAAGAAGGACTTCCAGGTGTATTGCAATGCATCCTGCCAAGGGCTTGGATGTGTGCTGATGCAGGAGGGCAGAGTAGTTGCCTACACATCTCGCCAGTTGCATCCTCACGAGGGCAACTACTCGACGCATGACCTGGAACTAGCAGCAGTGGTCCATGCTCTGAAGATTTAGCGGCATTACTTCATCGGTAACCGCAGTGAGATTTACACGGACCACAAGAGCCTGAAGTACATCTTTACTCAGCCCGACCTGAACCTCTATCAAAGAAGGTGGCTGGACTTAATTAAAGATTATGACGTGGGAATACACTACCAACCTAGTAAGGCCAATGTGGTAGCGGATGCTCTGAGCAGGAAAAGTTACTACAACACTGCTTGGGTAGGGACACTGTGCAAGGAAGTTTAGAAGGACTTCGAATGCTTGAATCTGGGCATCATCGGGCCTAGATTCGTGGCAGCCCTAGAGGCCCTACCCACACTCTTCGATCAAGTTCGTGAGGCACAAGCGAACGACCCAGAGATCAAAGAACTCAAGAGAAACATGAGAGTTGGAAAAGCCCAGGGCTTCACGGAAGATGAACACAGGATAGTCTAGATGGGAGAATGGTTATGCATCCCCAAAAATAAGGAACTCAAGAATCTGATACTCTGGGAAGCTCATGAGACACAGTACTCCAATCATCCTGGTAGTACTAAAATGTACCAAGACCTCAAGACAAAGTTTTGGTGGGCCAGTATGAGAAGAGAGATAGCATAATTCGTGGCACTCTGCGACATGTGCCAATGGGTCAAAGCAGAACACCAGAGGCTCATAGGACTTCTACAATCGCTCAAGGTCCTAGAGTGGAAATGGGAAGAAATCAAGATGGACTTCATCACCGGTTTGCCCCAAACATCCTTAGGATACGATTCGATCTCGGTGATCGTTGACCGACTCACCAAGGTCACCCATTTCATCCATGTGTATACGACCTACTCGAGCAAGAGACTGGCAGAACTTTACATGGCCTGCATAATGTGCTTACACGGGGTACCCACAAGGATTGTATCTGATCACGAAAGCTAGTTCACTACCAAATTCTAGCAAAGACTACAAGCGGAAGTAGAAACCCATCTGAATTTTAGCATCACCTACCATCCACAGACAGACGGATAGACCGAAAGAGTCAATTAGATATTGGAAGACATGCTAAGAGCCTGTGCATTAGATCCCTAAATAGGGATAATAAAACAAAGTTGAAAATTTTATGTTAGTAATCCTTCTTCTGTTACCTCCGATTTGGGGTAAGGAGAGAGAAATCAAACATAGAAGAGGGAGAGCAAGAAGGTGTTCACAAATACAGTTTCCTTTCGCAAACTTGTCCTTAAGGGCTTAACTATTTGCCTTACCCTACAATCAAGATTGGCTCTGATAAAAACTTGTCACGCCTAGAAATTCACCAGAATTTTTAAAGCTAATTTGTGCATTAAATCCTCGTCCAGGAATCAGCCGAGGCACACAAATCGATAATTTGATAAACATAACCAAAATGTAATGACGATAAATACTTATAAAAGAGGTACTTAGTCCTCACATAGAAGAAAACAATAGCGGAACGACAACTAGCGAAGCAGCACCAAGGCACAGGTAGCTCAACTGGGGTATAAGCCAAACACCAAACTCCTCCTCCTCATTAAGACTAAGTACCACCTACTGTACTCAACAAGGCACACTAGGAATGCAAAATAATACAACAGGATTCCAAAGGAAAGGTATAGTATGGCTTATTTGCATAAATCAGCATTTAAAACATTTGTATTTAAAAGCACATTAAAACAATATGGTTTAATTACTATCAATATTAAACTAATCACTGAACAACACTTCAATGCAGTTCAGGCCCAAACCATAACCCTCCAAACTGGAGATATCAAGTTTCCATCGTCATTTATAATTAATGAGTAGTGTGTGACTAACCACGAAAAACATTGTTAGGCCCGCCCATTAACCGCGGGCATGGCTATTTAAACAGTTTTACTCTGGCCAAAGGTGTACCAATATACCCACAAGACACAATCTCAACATCATGTTAGCCATACGTCGTGATACCCGAAAGTACCCGAAAAGAGATTGTGACAGGATTCTCCATGTAATTCGCACAATAGAAGAGCCACTGGTTGAACGACCTATCTCCGGTAGGAGCTGGTCAAGCACCCAACAGGGAGACAGCCCAACGCCCAAAAACGTGGACTTATACCTGCCATGCGTGGACTTATATCAGCCACAAACACATCCTGGTGCCTCCTATTGAACTCGTCACACTTCGGTTCCTGCCATTACGCATTCTGGCTTGTGGTTAGCATGAGTATTGCTTCGCAACAAGTAGTCCGTGAACTGGTCCTTAATTGTCATAATTGTCATGAGCACCACTAGCAACATCACTATTCCATGTGCTCACAACCCACCATTCAGTCAAGTTTTAATGGACATATTAATTAACCAACCACAACCAATTGTCGTGAACTGATAATCATTAATCATTAATTATTCAGGAATGATTCATTAATTTTTCCATATAAAATGACGCTACAGTTTCTATGCAGTGACTAAGCACAACCTAAATAATCTATCTAGATAATTAATTAAGCATCTAGCTAGTCAATATTAATCACCCATGGTATGAAGGTAAAAGCATCAATACCGGCCATAATCAAAGAATATAGGATTTATAATAAATACCCGTGATAATGACATTCTAAAATATTGCATGCAATAACGTTAAAATGAAATAGTTTTCACAAATAGGAACAACATACTCAACGAGATTATCACGTGACTTGCCTTGCAATGAAAAAATCTTCGATCGCTCTTCCAAACTCTTTCTCAATCTCCGCGATCTTTCGAGACGCGAAATCTACACGACTACATGCAAAACGAGGAAAAAAACTAAAAAAAACTCCAATTAAATAGTACATAAACAGGTAGATCATGACTTTTGGAAGAAGAACGGATCAAATCGGAGTTCGGACAGAAAAGTTACGGCTTCCGGAAGATTGAATTCAAAGAAAATCCAAAAAGAATTAAAAAAAATATTCTCGAGAATATTCCCTAGATTTTTGATCTAAAATAATTACTTTGGACTATGTACAAGAGTGGGACCTACTGGTCAGAGACAAGGCTCATGGTGGACCTTGTCCATGGAATAGAGGAGAGAGAGGTTGGTGGACCGATGAGGGGTCCTGCCTTTCCACATGAGCAGAAGAGGTGAGGTGGTGGTGGCTGATATAGATTGCTGACTATGCAGCCTAGGGTTGACATGGTTTTGTGTTGGGTTAAGAGAATCTGATGGCCTAGATTGGATAAGGAGAATTGGATGGTTGAGATTTTTTTGGGAGGATTACAAAGATCCAGCGGTCGGGACTTCATCAAAATCCATCGGGATCCATCGTAAGGCTGAGATCAAAAGGACATCTCGACACCGAGGTCCACACGTCAACGTCAGGGACTGGGATGTGCTGGGCCCACCTGTCTGTCTCAGAGGATGGGGATGCAGTGGGATTCACCGGTCGGTGTCCTGAGGGGAAAAGCCAACCAGGGCCCGCCCTGCGGTGGTACAGAGAGGCCTGCCGAGCTCGGCTGAGCCCCTCCATGGCAGCGCAGTAGGGGAGACCGAGGGCGACGGCCGACAGAGGGTGGAGAAGACTGAGGCGGCGCAGACGGAGAAGACCGGCGACGCGGTGCGGAGGTGGCGGCGGCTCAGCACGATGGCGACGGCGGCAGAGCGGCGAGGAGACGGCGCCGAGATGGGGGACAGAGGCGCCGGGTAGGGGAAGCCAGAGATTAAGAGAACGGCAGCATCTACGGGATGCTCACAGGCGACGGGCAGCAGACGCGAGGGCAGCCTCAGGCGGTGGCGGAGTGAACCGGAGCGGCGACGGTGATTTGCAGCGGCGAGGCAGAGAGGCAAGAGGAAGCAGCAGAGGTCGCTCGGGCGGTGGCGGTAGATGGCGGCGGCGGCTAGGGCACGCGAGGGGGCAGAGCGCGGCGGCTATTTATGGCAGGGCGGGGTGAGAGTCCGACGGCGGCACAGACGACTTTGGCGGCGGCCGTTGCGCGAGGCCCGGGCGGCAGCGAGGGCCGGGCCGGAGGCGGCGTGCGCACGCCAGGCCGGCGGCGGAGCGGGGCCGAGGCGCCGCGGCGCACGGGAGGCCGGGCCGAGGAGGGGACGGTGTAGGCGGGGGCCAGGCCGGGCTGGACAGGCAGCTCGGCCTCGGGAAGCAAAGGAGAGAAGGAAGGAAGAAGGAAGAAGGGAGAAAAGAAAAGGAGGGGAAAAACAAGAAAGAAAAGGAAACACTAGGAAAAGATAAGGAAAAAGGAGAAAAGGGGAAAGGGCTTTTCCAGAAATTTCTTAAATTTGGAAATTGAATTTAAGAATTTCGAGGAATAAATAGGGATACTAGAAATTAGGGAAATACTCGGGATTTTGGGGTATTCCGATTATCAGGATATTTTTGGGAAACGGAATATCCGAGAAACAATTAAACACCCGAAGTTTAGGATTATTTCGGGATTTGAGAATGGAGAATATTTGGTGCGAATTGAGGGAATAGGAATATTCAAAATATGAAGAATATTTTGGAATTGGAAAATTTTGGAATATTTATGGAATCTGGAATTTTGGAACTGGAGAATATTTTTCGGTGACTGCGAAATTAGAATATTTGATGATTAATTAAACATCCAGAATATAATATTATTTTGGGGATTCAGAAAACGGAAAGTATTTCGGGAGAGTACTGGAATATCGCGAAATTAGAGACGTTCGGAATATTGTAAATATTTCGGGGATAAAGGGATTGATGAGAGTATTTTATGGACTAAAATTGGGCAAAATCTCGGAGTACTGGAGGGTCTGGGTTTATTTGATTCTGAGAATATGAATATTTCCAAGAATCTCGAATCGAGAGTCAAAAGGGATTTTAGGGTTTTGGAATAGAATAGATCCGAGAACTTCGGTTTCGGATTCCAAGGAGACTTTAGGTGTCACGTCTTGATTTTTTCGCTTTCTGTTCTTTTGCCTAATTGCGAAAATTCACCTCTGGTTTATTCGCCTAAAATAGCTTAACGAAAATTTCATCAATTAAAAGTATTTAAAATGACTAAGTTAATTAATTACTTTGTGAATTTGTTCGATTCTTAATTGGAGTTTATCGCATTTTGGAGTGGAGCTCATTTCCAAATTTAATTTCCCCGCAGACCCAAAATACTCTAAAACATATCCTTTTCAATTCCTAATTTCCCCAAATATCCAATTCAATTCCCAATTTTCTAAATAATTCCAAGAATTCCAAATATTCGAAATTCTGCAATTTTCCAGAAAAATCCCTGTCTTTTCCTTCTTTCTTTTCCTTCCTTCCTATTTCTTTTCTCTTTTTTCACTCAGCCCCTGCCCTTATTTCTTTTTTCTCCTTTCCTCCCTTCTTCTTCTACCTTTGGTAGGGAGGCGAAAGCCTCCTCCCGTGGCCGGCCCAAGGCGCCGCTAGCCCGTGCCTCTGCCATGGCTCGGTCCGCGTCGTTCCCGCGCTGCCCTAGCCGCTGCGCCGCCCCTAAGCCCTAACTATCCACCTATAAATAGTAGCCCAACCCCTTGTCGTCCTCTTTCCTGAGTTGACACCACTGCCATCCCCTCCGCAGCCGGCCACCACCGACGCGCTGCCCTAACCGCTGCCGCCGCCGTGCCAATTTCTCCCCGGGCGCCCTTCCTCACCTCCTCGCCTGCGTCTTGTCCCCCGCCGCCGAACCTACCGCCGCACCCTGTTCTGCCGGCCAATGCCGCCGTCGGGCTTGCCTCCTCCCTCTCATTGCCGCGCCACCGCCGCACGGTCCACCGCTGCTCGCCGACGCCGACGCCGAGCCGCACCGCCCCTGCGCCACGCCAGGCCGGGGCATTGCCCTATGCGCAGTACAAAAAAGAAGAAAGAAAAAGAGCCACTAGATTGATTCCCCTCATCAAAAATAATCCCTCCTCCGAAATTTAAAATCCAGAGAATATTCCTTCTCATGTACTCTCGGATTATTCCTAATTCCAATCTTCCGGAGTCCATAACCCATTCATCCAGACTCCAATTCAACCCATTCTTCTTCCTAAAATCTTCTAAAATAGAGCTCTACCTCCTGGTTCAGTTGTTTATTTTTAATTGATGTTATTTAAGATATTTTCTTGTTTGTTTATTGTTTTTTGTTTGCGTCGTATAGATGCGAGAGCCGAGGAGCAGGTTGTTGCATAAAGAAGCAGTGCAGGGACAGTACTTGAAGCAAGGCAAGTGCACTTCTTGAACATGTTGGACCCATCTTATAAAATGTTTTGTTTTGAATTCATGCATGATTTTATTTATAAATTATCGGATCGGGTAGTAGTGAACTAATTGCTATTTATTCCCTACCTTGATTATTTGAGTGCCTGCTATAACTTGTCACCCTAACCTTTGTGAGTTGAACATAGGGGTCAACTTAGGGTAGAGTAGAATTGCTTAGCCCCGCTTAACGTTGTTTACAAGCAAAGTATAATCCGGATTGATGATATACTTGTCATTGTTTTTATATAAACTATGTGGCAGTGTGCTATTTGTCCGGTAGCATGTATTGCACCGTGTAGTAAACAACGGACAAATAAAAAGTTTTGGACTAGGGTGATGTGTGGTCTGTGTGAACCTAGTTAGGGGGTAATGTATCTGTTTGATCTTCAACGGGTATGGTCTCTATGTGAGCCTACTTGTCGATGTTTTGTATCGGCAATAATAATATGGGGCTACTCGTGAGATCTAAACTTAATGGATTGTAAAGAAACACGAAACAATTTATCCTGATTTAGGCCCTCAAGGTGAGATAATACCCTACTTCCAGCTGTTGTGTATTGCCTTTGAGGTTTCTTTGGTGAGATTGTGTTCTTCTGTTGTTGTCTGCCCCAGGGGGCTCCTCGCCTCCCCTTATATACCGAGGGGGCAAGGTTACAAGGTAGGAATCCTAGTCGGACTTTACCGAGGGATTTTCCTCTAAGAATACAACATACCTGGCTAGGATTATATCCCCTACCTTACCATACAAGGTAATATGCACTGAGTCCTATTGTATCTCTAATTACAGAGTTAGGCCCATCCTCTATCCGAGTGACGACAAAGTTTTCCATGAGGTACCCAGGGCCCATGGCCTCCACAGTAGCCCCTAAGACCTTCATAGTTGAGTCACAGCTGATGCCGAGTGCGCATCGTCCTTGGTGAAGATTTCCCGAGTCCTTACTCCCAAGTACCCAGGGTCCGAGTACCTCTTCTCCAAGTCCTGCTTCATATCAGCTGGCAACGAGGTTATGAAGGGCTTCATAGGAAAATATGAGTAGTGTGCGCCGGATAGGTGCACTTATTAGGTGTAGCCCCCGACTTTGTGCTTAATTGTGAAACAATTAAACATAAAGTCAAAGATCTTTAACCTTTAAGTCTTTCCCGAGTGATATATTTCTTAGAAATTGGTCTCTTCAGCATCATATTTGCTAGAAATATATTTTTGCTCAAGGCAATTTGGCTAGGCATGTAAGCCGAGTACTACTTCATGGATTTTAACCCAATATGTGGTGAGGTATACTTGAGAGATAACTGCATCCCCAATTTTAATGGAGACCAGCTGTTTGATCCTTATAAGGATATATCCTCAATACCTTTTAAATAATTTAGATATCTAAACACATGTGTCCAGAAATTAGGCTTAACATAAAGCATATCTGATTATTTTAATCGGTTCCTGCAAAATAGCATTCGTACTGTGATTTTAACTCAGCCAACTATCGGCCCAATAGGACATGCTATTTAGGAACTCATATTTTATGGCCCATTGCCGAGCAAACCGGCCCAAGCCTGCTTACTTGGCACAGGCCTATAAAGCGGTGGGAGAGAGAAAAGATTCCCCTTTATCCCCCAATTCGCCAAAAACGCTCCAGCTCCCGCTCAACCCCAAACTTCGCGCTCTCCGCCCTAGCTAGGGTTTCCTGTAGCTTGAGCTTCCTCCTAGAAATCTGCATGAATCTCTTTGCCCGCATCAAGTCCCATCATCCAGAAGCTTTCTCGCTCACTTCCACGCCTCAATCATGCTAAGGGCACCTTTCGACATCCCCACTATGCCGTCTGGTGCTTGGCCAACATCAAATTGTTGTGTGATGAAGCTAGCTCTTCTGGAGAGGAAGAAGAACCTCCAACGAAAAGAGATCATCAATTGGTGTCCCACTGCTGGTGAGTCCGTTCCCTCTCCAGGTCCTCACGAGACCATGGTTTTCGCCTCCTTTTTCGATCACGGCCTCGCTCTTCCTTCTTCCAATTTCCTCCGTAGGCTCCTTGGATATTACCAGATCGAGCTCTACCATCTCAACCCCAACTCTATTCTCCACATCTTGATCTTCATCACCCTCTACGAGGCCTTTCTGGGGATTGATCCCCATTTCAACCTCTTCCGCTTTCTTTTTCATGTCAAGCCGCAACCCTCCAAATTGAAAATCCAAATAATAGGGGGAGCAGGCCTTCAACTCCGCAACAAGATGAAGAAGGCCTATCTCCATGTTCCCCTGAAGACTTCTCTAAAGGGATGACATCAGGAGTAGTTTTACTGCTCCAATCTAGAGCCCTCCTTGCCCCCTTTTTCTAGAAATCCCCCTGCCATTCTAGAGAGTGGGACTGCTATACCATCACAGGCTAAGATGGTCCAGGTGCAGTTGCTGCTAGAGAAGATTGACGCGCTGAAGAACACGGGGCTGACTGGTCCCTAGGTGGCTAGGACGTTCCGAACTGGCGGATTCGACCTCTGAAAGCCTGGAGTGTCACACCCGGAATTTTCATCCAAAATTCTAGTGCTTTATTGTATGAAAATCCTCGTCCAGGAATCAACCGAGGCACACATGACAAAGTTGATAACAAAGTAATTGTTTATAGAACCAAAGTATTTATTACAGAGGCGAATGGCACCTCTCAAACTAATAAAATTCTAACAACGGAAATAAACTATGACGACATGACGACACCCACTCCACGCACTTGACCAAGCTCCCGCTTAGTCCTCCAAGAAATCCTCCTCACTGAAGTACTCTTCTGAATGATGATTGTTGATTGCAAGAGGAGTACATGAAATACTCCGCAAGCCACATAGCAAATATGCAAGTGCACAGGATAACAAAGGATGACATAATATGGCTCAATTTGCATAAATAGCATTTAACAAAACATTTAAGAGGAAGTAATAAAACATTAATTAATAAGCAATATTAATCATCACTATACCGCTCACCAAAACGGTATAGGACCAAGTACTCCAACCTGGAGCTAACCACGTTCCACCATTCATTATTCATGTGTACTAATCACAGAAAACATTGTGTGGAGGCCATGGGCCTCGGGTACCTCATGAGAAGCTATTGGGCCACTCGGACAGAGGATGGGCCTAACCTTGTAATTAGGGATACAATAGAACTCGGCATACATAACTTGTATGACAAGGAAAGGATATAGTGCTAGTCGGGCACGTTGTATTCCTAGAAGGAAATCCCTCGGTCGGAGTTCGACTGGGATTCTTACTCTGTAACCCTGTCCCCCAGTATATAAGGGGAGGCAGGGCACTCCCTGAGGGCATAGCGAAAATCTCACTAGAGAAACCTCAAAGGCAATACACCACAACTGGACGTAGGGTATTACCTCATCTCGAGGGCCTGAACCAGTCTAAATTGTTTCGTGTTCCTTTACATTCCATCAAGTTTAGGTCTCACGAGTAGCCCCATATTATTATTGCCGATACAAAACATCGACACATTGCTAGGACCGCCCATTAACCGCAGGCACGGCTATTCGAATAATTTTACTCTGGCCAGAGGTGTACTAATTTACCCACAAGACACAACTCCACAACACATCATTGTGTGCCTTGATACCACCATGGTACCTCGGAAAGGAGTTGTGATAGGACCCTCCATGTAACCTGCACAACAAGAGAGCCACCCACTGGACCACCAGTCTTCGGTAGGGTTGATCAGGTTCCTAGACAGGGAGACGGCCCAACGCCCAAGACATGGACTTATTGACGTAGCCATGGTAGTCTTATTGACACAGCCACAACACACCATGGGGCCTCCGGTTGAACATACTACACTTTAGTTCCTACTATTACCCATTTTAGCTTGTGGTTAGCATGAGTGTTGCTTCGCAACAAGTAGTCCGCGAACCGGTCCTTAACTATCATGAGCACCGCTAGCAACATTCACAACCCTGGTGCTCACAACCCACCTCTTAATCAAATTTTAATAGTCCACTAAGTTATCCTCACACGACCACAGCCGTGAACTGAATCATCATTTCATGTGAACTAAATATTGTAACCAAGGTTAGAGTTATAGCCCATAAGTTATTCTATAGTTTGCTAAGCATGGCTAAGGAGGATCCTAAAACTATTCTAGCTAACCAATAAATAAACCTAGCTAGTCATATTTCTCCCATAGGTACAATAATAGGTAAACAAGTCAATAAGGCTATAATCAAGGATAAAAGCTTCCCTTACCGATGACATTATAAAAATAGAATGCACAGTTGAAGTAAAGGATAGCTTTAAACATAGGAACAATATACTCAAAGGTATTGAGGAATCTGTGTGACTTGCCTTGCTACTCCACACAAGCCTCTGAACTCTCCTTGAGATAACGGGACTCTTCCGGAACGTCGGCGGCTAAAGACAATAAATAGAAATGAGCAAAACAGTACATAATCACACATGAATAGTACAATATTATATTTTTAATGGGTAGATCTTGATTTTTAAAGAATTTTGCAAGTTGAATCACCCCAAACGGAGTTCGGATGAATTAGTTATGAATTTTAGAAGTTTTAACCCTTAAAAGCCTATTTAAAAGAATTAAACCGATTTATTGCGTCATTTATGAATTAATTTAATTTGGGAAAAGAATTATGGCGTCATCAGAGAGAGGAGTGGGTCGGCGGCTGACATGGGGCCCCACGTGCCAGGGAGAGGGGGACTTGGGTCCACGGTGGACCGAGTTCACCAAGGTCCACGGGGATCTGAACGGTGGGGATTTTATGTAATTGGATCAGACGGCTCAGATCACCCGACGGATTTGAGATGGATCGGGTGGCTGTGATTTGATCTACCCTAAATCGAATGGCCGAGATCAGATCGGGCGATCGACTGCTCGGATTAGATCCCGAGCGGATTAGGACGTGGCTGAGCTAGCGCCTACACGGCAGCCATGTCGGCATAGGCGATGGCGGCGGCGGCGGCTCAGGACCCTATGGTCACCGGTGATCGGGGGCATGGTGGCGCGTGGCGAGTGTGGGAACAGGTAGAGGGGAGAGGGGCGAAGCTCACCGTGGGTGAAACGATGACAAACGGCGAGGGGAGGGGCCGGCGGTGAGGTTCTAGCGATGGAGGTCTTCGGGTTGACGGCGGCTCCGACGGGTTCCGACGACGGGGACACAGCGGCCGGACTTCCTGAGGCTCCCACAAACCCAGTGATGCAGGCAGTGGCAGTCGGCGATGCAAGGGCGGCAGCGACGAAGCGAAACGAAGCACGGGGAGGTTGCTAGGGCTAGCTAGGGCTAGAGTTTGAGCACAGAAAAGAACCTAGGGGCCTCGGGTTCGCTATCTAAGGGGGGGAAGGAGGCGTAGTCTGGCTCAGTTATGGCTCCCATGGCGGCATCCATCCCGAGCTCTGCGGGCGGGCAACCAACACCAGATAAGACACGAAAAAAAAGGGAGAAACGGAAGAAGAGGATTAGGGGATCGTTTCCCCTTATCCAATTTGAACAACGGGCGCACGAGGAGGCATAATTGAATCGGATTCGGTGCGGGACTATAGTGGCCGCGGGATCGGGCTCGGCTGGAGGTAGGGGAAGACCCCGACAGGTGGGGCTCACTAATAGGCGGCAAGAGAGAGGACGGGGAGGCGAGGGCTGGTAGGCTAGGCCGCACGGTGCGCCCGCGAGTGAGCACAGGGAAAGGCCAAATTTGGCCCAAGACACAGGGGAGGTTTTTATTAGATTTTCTTTTATTTAATTGCTAGGAAATTGATTTTATTCACCAAAAATACTTCCCTTAATCAAATAAATCCCAGAAAATTCCAGGAGGTAGATAATTAAGCATAGTATTTTATAAAATTATTTCCAGGCCCATTTTTGTTATAAATTTTCTTTGATTTTATTGTTCGCACTCCTTAATACTTTTAAATTATTTTCTAAAATTCATTTTTCACAATTATATTTAAATGGGATCAATTTCAGGGTGTTACAAGGAGCCATCTTGGCTATGATTACCAGGGGAAGAACGATCCAACTCGGGAGAGCTGCGACTTTGTCTACAAGGATGTCATCACCGACACCTTGCTTGGCTATTTCATCAATGGAGTCATCGAGACTCTAGACGCCGAGTGAGCCCCCAAACCATACTGCAAAGATAGGCCTCGGTCGAAGGTAATGTCTTGTGCAATACTTGTCTTGATATCCATCTGTGATGTGTGGTATGAATGTTGCTCAATTGAGCTTTCCCTGATGCTTGATACTTGCAGGAATTTGCTGAGTTCGATTCTAATCCACAAAGCCAGTCGGCCAGTGGGGCTAGAAAGCGACCAGCTAGCCCCTCACCAGCCCAACCCAGCCCTAAAAGGGCTGGGAAGCGACCAGTGATGGACCAGGACAAAAAGAAAGACATGCCGAGTATGGCATCAGGCGGTCCGATGATCAGAGACACCAGCAGCACAGCCCCAAAACCACATTGCCGAGTACCGCCAAGCCCTAGCCGGCTGTACCGAGTACAGTGCCGACTGGGCCAAGGTCTCCACTGTTGACAGTCAGCAGCACTCCGCCGCTGAGCAGGCCTTCGGGCCCATCGCCGACTACCTCTATTCCTAGTGCACAAGGGTGGAGGTTTAAGACTTCCAAAAGGTATGAACATCTTCAGTCTTTGGAAAATCTTGAGTGGTTTCTTGATTGCTAGATAATTTTATAGGAAGCCAAGTGATGCTGATCCCAAGGGGACAGCGCCACCGACCCCCGTAGCTGCTCCTATCCCGACTGAGGCTGAGACCACAGCACTGCAGCCTGAGCCAAATGTTATCCTAGCCCCTGAGGCTGAGGTAACCCACTCGGCCGGACCGCAAGCCTCACCGAGTCGGGACACCATGGCAGACGTCCCAGCCCCTAAGCTCGCCCAAGATCCAGCACCGCCAATAGATCCAAGGCCCAAGCCTCCTTCTCCTCCACTTTCTCTGTCTTCTAATGACGATGACCTCCCCAGGCTCGAGGCTCCTCCACCAAACTTCCCCCGAACATTCTATTGGGTTACGCTGGAGGGGGAAGAACAAATCTTCGAACACAACCTGGGAATCGCTCAGAGGGAGTGAGTCAGACTGATGGAGGCCGCTATCGCAGCATCGAGGAGTATCCAGGTATACAATTCATCTGATTGTGCTTGCTAGTTTGTAGCTCCCTAGAATCTTCTGCCATTATTGCTTGTCTTATCTAACTCGAACGCCTCTTGCGCAGCAAGTGGTCGATTGATCCAAAAAAATGGGCCAAGCTCTGTCCCAACTTGCCCCTTAGCTCGCTCAACTCCACTAGCTCCAGACTGGCAAAGACGACTTGGAGAAATCTAGCAAGGAGAGGGAAGAGTGGCTGAAGGATTATGTGAACAAGCTTAGGGATGAGAACTGGGTACAGACAGGCACCATCAGAGGTATGTTATTTCTTTGCCCGAGTGACCTTGAACCAACCTTCCTGCATTGCTGATCTTCAACTTTGTTTGGCTGTAGCTCTAGAGACCAGTCTGAATAACCAGTCCCTGGAAATAGAACTCTTGAAGAAGGAGTTGAAGGAGCTCGAGAAGGCGAAGTCCAAGGTGGACACCGAGTACGCAAGTAAGCTTCATATATGCTCTGGTACTCTATCCGACTAGGTATCCATATTTATTGATGCCTCTTTTCTGTGTGAGCAGCCTTCAAAGCCAACTCGCATATCTAGTTCGGCACCTTTGTTGAAGAGATTAAGATAATAAAGGAGTCACGGAACATCATAGCTGATTCCGCGAAGACTTTATTGGACATCATGCAGCCAAGCTTGGCCCAGCCTAGCTCTAGTTCCATTTCCTAGGTGGTGCAGTGCCTTGAAGAGGCCCCTGCTCTCCTGCAGAAGTACTCATTCAAGTGTGTCGCTGTGGGGATTGCCCAAGCACTAGCCATGACGAAGTCTCTCTACCCTCAGGTAGATATTGAGGCCATCGGTGAGGGCTTTGCTAAAGGCTCTACCCTGGAGGAGGGATTGGAGTTCATTAGCCAGGTTAGGCTTACTGCTAAGGCCATCGCCGAGGATCTGCCCATGTAAACATGTGCTTTTAAGTAGTAGGTGACTGACAGAAACAATGTATAAATATTGTAAATGCTTTTGATGTTCGTTTTTAAATTCTATCGAGTACTTGCTTTGTTTTAGCCATCATTAGTTTTACCTGACTAGTCAGTTTATGCCGAGTGGCTTGAGATTGAATTTAAAAAGTATTTAACTCATGGGACTATACTCAGGAAAACTTAGCATAATCGTTATAAAACTTCATGACTTATACAAAACAAGATCGAACTTTATGAACAATAGAGGACATGCATCATCATGTAGCCCCCGACTCACTATTCGGTTGAAACAAGCGGCGTAGTGAGTCAGAGTAACAAACTTTATTTAAGGAGTACAAAACTCAGGTATAGAAAGGACGTAGCTATTCTATATTCCATGGGTTGTTAACTAGGACGCTGTCTTCTATCTTTAGTCGGTAGGCGCTCGGATGTGTCACCTCAGCGATAATGAATGACCCCTCCCATAAGGGAGATAATTTATGCTTGTCTTCGGTGGTTTGGATTTTTCTCAGAACAAGATCTCCCACCGAAAAGGCGCGGCCATGAACATTCCGACTGTGATAATGATGCAGGCCTTCAAGATACCGTGCTGACTAGATAGTTGCGATGTCCCTTGCTTCTTCCAACTAGTCTAGCCAGTCAGTCTTAGGTTGATTTTGCTTCTGAGTGGGCCTGAACTCACGGGGAGCCGAACTCCAACTCGGTTGGTAACACAACCTCAGCACCATAGACTAGGAAGAAAGGGGATTGCCCTATTGCCTGACTAACCGTGGTTCTTAACGACCAGAGAACAGAAGGAAGTTCTTGCACCCACCGCCCTGCATATGGTTGTAGTTGGTCAAACACCCTAGTATTGATACCTTGTAATACCATGCCATTTGCATGCTCGACCTGCCCATTGCTTCATGGGTGTGTCACAGAAGCATAACAGATCTTAATGCCAAAGTCATCAAAGAAATCTTGGAAAGCGCTGCTAGTGAACTGAGTGTCATTGTCCGTTATGATGCAGTTGGGAACTCCAAATCGGTATATGATACTCATGATGAAGTCTTTTGCCCTTGCCACTATTATGGTAGCAACGGGTTTTGCCTCGATCCACTTCGTGAATTTGTCCACTGCGACAAACAAGTGTGTGAACCCTCCTAGTGCTTTTTTGAACGTCCCGACCATGTCAAGCCCCCAAACTGCAAGGGGCCAAGAGATTGGAATTGTTTGTAATTCTTGAGTTGGTAGATGTGTTTGCCGAGCAAAGAACTGGCATCCCTCGCATGTCTAAACTATGTCTATAGCTTCTGTAACCACAATCAGCCAAAAGAATCCTTGTCTGTAAGCCTTTTCGACTAACGTCCTTGATGCAGCATGGTTGCTACAGATGCCCGAGTGGATAGAATGTAGAATCTGCTTGCCCTCCTCGGGTGTGACGCAGCGCATGAGGACTCCGGATGCGCTTCGACGATAGAGGTCTTCTCTGACTACAAGGAAATATTTGCTTCGACATTTGATCCGCTCGGCTTCACTATGATCTTCTGGGAGTTCATCTTCCAGGAGGAACCTGATGATTGGAGTTCGCCAATCATGCGAGATGATTAGCACTTCATTTACTACCGGGTTAGGTTCAGCCCCCGACTGCTCGAGTACTAGTTTTTTTAACTGACGGTTCCAATAATTGCTCAACAAAAATCCTAGTCGGGACAATTTCTCACTTGGATCCCATGTTGGCTAGCTCATCTACAGCTTCATTGTATTGCTATAGCACATGTGTAATCTCCAGCCCATTGAACTTGTTTTCCAGCTTTCGTACCTCCTGACAATATGCCGCCATGTTGTCGTCCAGACACGTCCAGTCTTTCATGACCTGGTTCACCACGAGTTGAGAATCCCTGCGTACTACCAGTCAGCGGATACCAAGTGATATGGCGATGCGTAGCCCGTGGATGAGTGCCTCATACTCGGCGACGTCGTGGGAGGCTAGAAAGTGTATCTGAAGGACATATTTGAGTTTTTCACCAGCGGGTGGCATCAAAACGACGCCAGCCCCTGCTCCCCCGATCTACAGAGAACCGTCAAAGTACATCGTCCAGTATTCTAGCTTATCTGTTGATGTAACCGTCTGAACTTCCGTCCACTCGACCACAAAGTCGGCAAGTGCTTGTGACTTGATTGTTGTCCGTGGGTGAAACACGATGTCAAACGCCATCAACTCGAGTGCTCATTTAGCTATTTTGCCTGTGGCTTCGCGATTGTATAGGACGTCCCCGAGTGGATACGATGTGACGATTGTAACCTGATGCGACTAAAAATAGTGCACCAACTTCCGGACAGTTATGAGCAAGCCATATAGCAGCTTCTGGACTTGGGGATATCTTATCTTGAATTCGCCTAGGACTTCGCTGGCAAAGTAAACTGGCCTTTGAACTTTTTGTATGTGCCCTGGCTCTGCCCGCTCCACGACCAATACCATGCTAACCACCTAAGTGGTTTCGCAAGATATACATAAGTGGTTCCGCCAGATATAACATAAGTGGTTCCTGGGGCATTGGTGATGCCAACATGGGTGGCGATGTGAGGAATTTCTTGAAGTCTTCGAAAGCTTGTTGGGCTTCTGGCGTCCATTGAAAATTATCAACTTTCTTCAATAGTTTGAAAAAGGGCATACCCCATTCGTCGAGTCAGGAAACAAATCGGCTGAGTGCCGCCATGTAGCCGGTCAGCTTCTGTACGTCCTTCTGGCTTGTTGGGGGTGCCATGTTCATAATAGCGTTGATTTTCTCTAGATTTGCTTCGATGCTCTGTTGCGATACGATGAAGCCAAGTAATTTTCCCGAAGGTACTTTGAAGGCACACTTTTCTTGGTTCAACTTCATCTTGAATCTCTGAAGGCTTTGGAAAGTTTCTTCTAAGTCGGTGATGAGGTCCTTCTTGACTTTGGTCTTGATCGCTATGTCATTGACATAGGCCTCCACATTGCGCCCGAGTTGAGTGTCGAGACACCACTAGATAGCGCGTTGATATGTCACGCTAGCATTTTTCACCTCGAACGGCATAGTGACATAGCAATATGGCTCAAATGGCATGATAAAAGAAGTTTTTAAGCAGTCCTCCTCCTTTAGGCTGATTTTATAGTATCCTAGGTAATAGTCGAGAAAACTTAGTAACTGGCATCCCGTGGTTGATTCGACCACCTGATCTATCCTGGGTTGACCAAATGGGTCCTTGGGACACGCTTTGTTTAAGTCAGTGTAGCCGACGTACATGCACCATTTATCGTTTTTCTTCCGGACCAGAACTGGATTTGCCAGCCAATCTGGGTTATAGACTTCCTTGATGAACCCGGCTGCAAGGAATTTGGTTATCTCCTCCCGAATAGCATCTTTGCGGTCTTGTGGGAAGCGCCATAGTCATTGTTTAACTGGTTTGGTGTCCAACTTGATGTTGAGGGAATGCTCGATCACCTCACTTGGTACACCAGGCATGTTGGAAGGCTTCCAAGCAAAAATATCCTGTTCGCCTAGAGGAGGTGACGAGCACGTCTTCCTATTTGGGGTCGAGTCTGGTCCCGACAAGTGCAGTCTTGGTGGGGTTGGAAGGGTCTAGGGGATCTTCTTTGTCTCTGAATCCACTGAAATTCCTGACTTGGCTGCTTTCTTCACCAGAACATGATCGTCCTCATTTGTAGGTGTTGCAGCTAGTCGGATAATGTTTCGTCCGACTGTTGCTTCTTGGGATTGGGCCAGCTCACAACTCTTCTTGTCGCAAGTGAAGGCTTGCTTGACATCGCTGCGCAAGGAAAGTACTCCTGCTGGTCCTAGCATCTTGAGCACCATGTATGTATAATGAGGCACTGCCATGAAATGGCTAGTGCAGGCTGTCCGAGTATGGCATGGTAAGCGGTCTCGAAGTCAGCAACCTCGAAGCAGATGTTCTCGGTGCAGAAATTCTCCCATGTGCCAAAAGTGACTAGCAGAGTGATCTATCTAAGTGGAGTGGAAGAGACGCCTAGGATTACCCCGTGGAAGGGAGCTGTACTTGGGCGCAGCTGGCTCGAGGGATCTGCATCACGTCAAGCGTCTTGGCAAACAAAATGTTGAGAGCGCTTCCTCCATCGATGAGAACCTTCTTCAATTTGACACTCCTAATGACTGGGTCTAGGACGAGTGGATAACGTCCTAGATGCGTGACTCGGTCGGGGTGGTCCGCGTGGTCAAAAGTGATTGTCGTCTCAGACCAGCGCAGGTATTGAGGGGCATCTGATGAGACCAAGTTGACCTCTTGGTCGTTAGCTTCTGTTTTCTTTTGGACTTGTATGCAGATGGCCCTCCAAAGATGTGGTTGAGCTACGCCTGGGGATCTTGATAGCCACCGGCTACACCCGAGTCTGGCTTATCCTTGTCCTTGTTGTCACCAGACGTTGATGTTTGCTCGGAAGCGAATTTCTTGAGCATGAAATAGTTCTTAGCCATGTGCTTCCCGTTTGGGTGGAAAGGGCATAGCCTGTTCATAACCTTCTGGTATTCATCTGTCCTCAGGGGTCATGGTCGGCTGCGCTCAAGAGCCGCCACAACATTGTCCGACTTGCGCTTGCGATTGCCAGACTTAGTCGGGGCCACATCATCTATGTCCTTCCGCTCCTTCTGTTGGGGCTCCTTTTTGTCATCCAGGGCCTCAGCAATGGTGTCAGCCGAGTCGGCGTATTTGTTCACCATGTCGAATAGAGCTTTGACAGAACTTGGAGGCTTTTGAGGGAACTTAGCGATGAATGGGATGTCTTTGACTCCCTTGCAGAAAGCGGTGATGATGACCTCGTCCTTCATCTTGGGTATTGACTTCCTCTTCTCGGAGAACCACTTGATGAAGTCACGGAGGGACCTTTTCTTCCTCTGGTGGCACTGATATAGGTCGTACTCAGAAGACGCCTCTCGTACATTCCTTGGAAATTTGCGACAAAACGCTCATGAAGTTCTCCCTAGGAGCCGATTGATCGCCTGGGAAGTCTTGTTAGCCATGTCCTCGCCAAGTCAACCAAGGCAACTAGGAGGTAGTTAGCCATGGCCTTGTGGTCGCCTCCAGCAGCACGGATTGCCAAGGTGCAAACTGTTAGCCACGACTCCGGGTTGGTCTTCCCATCGTACTTCTCTATTCCAGTCGGCTTGAAGCCAGATGGCCAGTTGACTTGTTGTAGCTCGTAGGTGAACGTCGGTACTCTTTCATTTGGGTGAGGGCTCTGACTCCGACTATGGCGATGAAATCGCTCGTGGTGGAAGCCGAAGTGCTCATGCTCATCTTCCAGTTGGTGGCACTCGTCCTCCTCACGTTCTCGGCATTGGGCGTTGATGTCATGGTGGAGGTCGCGCCGTAGTCATTCTCGGGTATCCTAGTTGTCATGGCGGTCATCTTAATGGTGCCGCCGTCGATCGTTGTTCTAATTGTCGAGTGACGTATGACGTGACTCTGAGCGATGTTGACTAGAGCTAGCTGCATGACGCCGTGCTGAAGCAGATGAAACTGCCGTGTTAGAAGCCATCTTGTTTGACGGTATGAGTGTGTCTCTAGATTGTTGTTGATGCTGACAAGCCGTAGTGGTGATCATTGCTTTGATCCTCGCAATCGTCGGGGTGGCCAGGTGGTTGGGCCTGTACTGCAAGGTGTCGAGTAATGTGTTCTGCTGTGGGGTCACGAAGACGTCATGGTCGCCTACTTAGGTTTGGAGGATCTCTTGTTGAGCAGTCCGCCTAGCCTTGCACAGATTGTCATTGCGAGCATCACGCTCAGCTTGGAAGCGTCGTGCGTCTTCCTCCTGTCGCTTACGCAGTCGGCGAGCCTCCTCCTCTTGTTGATCGCACAGTCGGCGTGGATCTTGTGTGGGAGTTGAGCCCTTGGATGCCATGAACACTTCGTGCGATGAAGAAAAGCTTGCCGAGCTGCTGTCCTACTATGAGTCGGAGTTGGAGTAGTTTAGGGGGGTGATTACAACTCCAACCTCCCTAGATCTGATCTTGAGTGGCTCTAGGCTGTATCCGAGTCAAACTCCAGAGGATTGGATCTACCGCATCAAAGTTAGATTGAAATTATCTGCAGCATTGCTGAGTCTGAATAGGAAATTGACGATCTCTTCCTCCCTTAGCCCAACCTTGGCCGGCTTGAGGCTGAGTCTGAGTCGAACACCGAAAGAAAGAGTTGTCCCTAGACTCACGCATCTTAGGAATTGCCGCAGCATGTTGCCGAAGTTAGTTGCAGTGTTGAGTAGGCCGATTGGCGCAAAGTCAGCTTGGTTCTTGGCTGATCGGGTCAAATCCGAGTTGGTCAGGGTGAGGTCGCCGAACTCGTCGGCGGTGAAGTCGGGGCTCCTGAAGCTGATTGTCTGCCCGGGGAAGAACTTGACGCCCTCGACTCTGGTGGTTGGATCCATCAGGCTTGTTAAAGATGATCTCGTCAAAAGCCCCTAACTGGCGTGCCAACTGTCAATGTTTTGTATCAGCAATAATAATATGGGTCTACTTGTGAGACCTAAACTTGATGGATTGCAAAGGAACACGAAACAATTTATCCTGGTTTAGGCCCTCAAGGTGAGGTAATACCCTACTTCTAGCTGTTATGTATTGCCTTTGAGGTTTCTCTGGTGAGATTGTGTTCTTCTGTTGTTGTCTGCCCCAAGGGGCTCCTCGCCTCCTCTTATATACCGAGGAGGCAAGGTTACAAGATAGAAATCCCTGTCAGATTCGACCGAGAGATTTCCCTCTAAGAATACAACGTACCGGGTTAGGACTATATCCCCTTCCTTATCGTACAAGGTAATATGCACCGAGTCCTGTTGTATCTCTAATTACAGGGTTAGGCTCATCCTCTATCCCAGTGGCCACAAAGCTTCCCATGAGGTACCTGGGTCCCATGGCCTCCACACTACTCCTAAGCTGTGTGCTACTCAAGTGGCTCCAAGGGCCAACTATGTCCTCTTAAGCTACTATGTTATGCTATGTGCTACTTTAGATTTGGCAAGTTGCCCTGGCCAATCAAGGACTTTACTTCATAAGTCATTGATCTGAGCCTAACGTACAACCACATGTCCTAATGGGAAGGACCTAGTCCAGTAAGATTCCGAGTCTTGGCACTGCCGGCCTAGGTGGTTGGATGATAGGTTTTACAGTTAGCCATAGGTACTTTCTTGTCTGTGTGAGGGAAAGGTGTCTCATGGGGGAAGGCAGTGTTGGGGCGGAGTTTTTAAAAAGCCTGGTTACAGATTCCTTGGCCACACACAACGTAAAGTGTGACATTTGCGCATGGCCGTTAAGAGGATGCCATATCTTGTAGGTAAAGCTATACAACCTCTGCAGACTGTTAAACTAATCTATTCGAATAGCCGCGTCCGCGGTCATGGACATGCTTGGTGATTTCATATGAGGGGTAGTTTGCGAAAACATGGTATGGGAATGAGCTATGTGCAGGTTAATGAATATAGTTGTGTGGCCCTGTGTGGACAGGTCCGTCGTGGAAGGTTGGTTGGTAATACCTGTTATTTATAAATATTGTTTTAAATATCTGTTTAAAAATTATTTATAACCGCAAATACTGTGTTATGCAAAATAGCCATAGCCTTTCTTTGTGAGCTGTGCATATGCATATTTCCCTATGCACTTGTTGAGTATTCCATATACTCACCTTGCAATTCCCTTCAATTCTAGAAGAGAGGTTTCTGCTGTTTTCGGAGGAGTTTGCTGCTAAAGACGAGGAGCAGGCTGCATGCCCCAGTTGACTGCCTATGGCAAGTTAAATGGAGCTTCTATGCATTTATTTTATTTTCGCTGCTACTTTCTTTCTTAGTGCCCTTCGTGGCAGAATAAATGTAAACAATAGCCATAAGGCTTATCACAGTTATTTCCTTAATAAATAGTTGTTTCCTTCATGATATTGGCTGTGATATTATCTTTTTGGTTGTGTATGCTAGCTTGATCTTGGGCTAGTACGTGTACACAGAGGGTCCTGTTTTGAGGTCCCACATTAGGCTTTCGGGAACGACACCTAGGCATGTACAAAGGAAGGAAACCCGAGTCCGGGCTGAACAGAGAAGTACAAAAAGGATGGGAGGTGGAACGACCCGATCCAGGTAAAAGGAAAGGATTTCTTTTATATTTAATTAATTATTGAAATGATCTTTATTACATTTAAATTAATTCTAGAGCTTTGAAAAATCCATGAAAATTTCATAGAGTTTATTAAATCATAGGGAATTTACCAAGGCAAGAACCACCATGAAACAAAAGGTAAATTTATTATTATAAATATTTAAATGCTTAAAATATTCTGGCAAAACCCTAGGGAATATTAAAGCATCCAAGCATTTAATTAAAATTTCAACTTGGGATTTTTAATATTGGAAATTTCAAAATTTTATTCAAACACTTTTACAAACAACTTTAGTGTATTTTTTTGTATTTTCATTTACCCAAAATAATTTCATCCCGAGATTTGGAGCGGCTACAAAGAAAACAGGTTTGGTTGATCTCCTACTCTTACCTTCAAGGCATCTTTCTTCTGGTGACACTTCCCGAAGTCTACTCCCGTTACCTGTCCTGACGGTAAGCTGTATCTCAACCTTTTACAACAACCGAGGTCTCAAAACTTTATTGAACTCTCATGCTTGATTCCAACTTCTGACCCCTGGGTCTAAGTGCCCGTTGTATCCAATGGCTCCCTTTAGGCTAAGCAGATTACTCCCTTCTGGCAATCCAGTAGTTGTTCGATTAACTTCCAACTATACCAAATCCCTTTAGTGCCAGATTGAATTCGATTGAACTATTCGTTTGTCACTGGGCTGCTTATATAATTGCTTGTCCTTGATGTACCCATTTTGCCGATTGTTCAATAATTTACAGACGGTACCGCGGTATTTCTGACCACTGATCCTCCTTGGTGGAACACTTTCCTCATGCTACTGAATTTACTCCATCTGGTTCCTTTAACAATCACCTTTCTGCCTACCTTCCTACTAACTGTTTCTTAGGATTCTCATGCTTTAGTTTCTCCCAATAGTGTTGGAAATATTCATCTATAACTTTTAGGGTCATCGTAGGTATCTTGTCTGATAGCTACACCAACTGCTTTGGCAGTTGCTGATTCATAGATCTATCTTTGTTTCACCGTTACTTACGGCCTTTCGAGCTTCCCACTGGTGGTTCTGATGATATCCGCACGGATGGCTCCATAGTTTAGGTCTAACTCGATTATAGGTACCTGCCCATCCTTGCTTAACCAAACTTGTATTAATCACTGGGTCAGATGTCTCACTGTCTCGTCTAGTTCATCACTTCTCAACTGATTGATGCATGGTCAAAATTCTTAAGTCCTTATGTCAGTACCTAGGTCCTCTTGAGCACTTGCTTCAACTTCTTGATTTAGGACATACCATCTGGCTTACCAAGGTTTGTAGTTTCGACTCAATGTCCACGGTCATAAGTTATCCATGTTCTTACTAAGCTTTAACTCAAACATCTTCCAATCATGCTCTCAGGTTGCACGAGGTTATCCTTTGTTCCGGGATGATCACATTCTGAATCTCCTGACTATTACTTGCATGATCCAAGTCTTCCGTTGAGCTATGGGTTAAACGACTCTTTGTTCTCTGATATCTTGCTTGGCATTTAAATTCCTTCAATCTTGGACTTTTGTCCCTGATGCTCCTGTCTTAGATACCATTTGTCAGTGTAGATAGGCTTAATTATTGTGACAACTAATATTATCCTAAAGATAATAACTTGGTCAGGCTTACTTTTTGCAACATAAACCGGCTTTCACTGACTCCATCAACATAAATTGGCTTTCACTAACTCCATCGAAAGTTAGGCGACGTCATTGATGCGTCTCTGTGATGACTAGCATTACGGCTTTGGATGCAGCCTTGAGAAATTATCCACCTCCAAACATTGTCTCTGTCGTCTTGATTGTAACTAGTAGGGTTGTTCTCCTAAGAAAGTTGGAACGGCGAGGATGATCCATCAATCCTGGCTGGAATTGTCTCTTACTATTCTACATCTTGTTCTATCCGTCTTCCTGACAGACTGCTTTGTCTTCTGAGATTTGGTTGTAATCTTCAAAGATAAACTTGAACTGACTGCTTATTACTTGAGCCTTCCTAAATCTTCTTAGGCTTAGCTCCTTCTTACAAGCACAAACCTAACACTAGCTTCCATAGGGGAGAGTAGCTCTCACCATCCTTAAGGCATGTTCCGTTTAAAATTCCATATCCAAACCAAGACCTGTTTCTAGCAAAGGGTCAGTTGTCTCTTGGTAAGCTGGAGTTTTAGGCATAATCGGGTTTTGCATATCTTAAGGTGGAACAGGGTTATGATTGCAGTCAACACGATCCAAGGACTGATTCCAACATAATCTCTTCCTCCAAAACATCATGTTTGAACTGCTTATCTGTGGTGAAGAGGTCAACGGCGAGAGAAGGTATAGAGCAAAGGAGAGAGAGAAAGGAACAACTCTTTACTAAATATTTAAATTATTACTGAATTGTAATGAATATAGAGTGTTGATTATTACACTAGCAAACGAGTATGGCCATATCACCACCTGACATATGCCATACGCTACCCAACCACACAAGCACAAACAGACCAAACACTAGCACGCTAACAAGCAAGGTAACACAAGTGACTAATCTATACGAGAAGAAACTAGTCTCGAGGGTGCAGCTTAGGCTTTGAGAAGATAATTGGAAAGCTTTTTCGATTTCTTCGGCTGGCTTGATGTTCCTTCCCTAGGTGCAGCACTGGTAGATCCAAGGCGAAGGCGCTTGGCTTCCACTGGTGGGTTGTCTTCTCCTGGCCGAGGGGCATCTACTTCTCCTTTTAGTTCCTTGAGCTCCTTTTCCAACTCCTGGATCCTATTATGACATAGCTCTTGATTCTGTTGCGTCAGTTGGTCCACTTCTCTCTGCAACTTGTCGATCTTCATCTGCTATGCATGCAACTGGATTATGGTTCTTTCTTTGTAATTGGTGTGAAGATCATCCAAGTAATGTAGCATAATCCTTCTGTGCACCATCACAATATTGTCTTCAAACCAAGTATTCTCATAGCCATTCTCTAGACTTGACCAACTGTGAGAGGGATGATAGTGGTACACCGTACTTGCCAGAGTACTGTTGAAACGATGACGAAGCTGGCAAAGGGCTTCATAAGAGACCTCTTCTCGAGTAGACAGGAAATGATCAAACTCAGCGATGTAGACGAATCGAGCAAGTTCTTCTCGGTTGGAGTCGAGAGTCACCGTGATCTTGCAGCAAAAATTTGTACCATTGTTGGCAATGGCGTGGTGGTACACCGGCAAAGACTCATATCCGATTTTGGCAGCCATGCTGCGAAGCTCTGTCGAGAAACCACTATCTCCAAGGTACACGCTTTCTCTGTTGGCCATCTGTCGATGCTTTGCACTGGCAATAAAACTATGGGGCTACTCGGCGAGGGTGAATTCGGTGGACTGCAGAGGAACACAAAGGAATTATACTGGTTCAGGCCCTCAAGATGAGGTAATACCCTACGTCCAGTTGAGGTGTTATTCCTCTGAGGTATATGTAGATCGATGATCTAGTTGCTCTTGTTGTGCTTGCCCTGAGAGGTGCCCTGCCTCCCTTTATATACTAGGGGACAGGGGTACATGATAAGGATCCCAGTCGGATACGACCAAGGGATTTCCTTCTTAGAGATAGGATCCTATCCGACTAAGACTAGGTTTCCTTATTATACAAGGTACAGCCTGCCGGATGCTATCTTATCTCTAATTACATGGTCTGGCCCATCCTCTATCCGAGTGGCCCATGTACTGGTAATGAGGTACCCGGGGCCCATGGCCTCCACACCATCTGAATCAAAGTTGAAATTTTTAAGTTACTAGTCCTTCTTCTGTTACCTCTGATTAGGGATAAGGAGATAGAAATCAAACATAGAAGAGGGAGAGCAAGAAGGTGTTCGCAAATACAGTTTTCTTTCGCAAACTTGTCCTTAAGGGCTTAACCGTTTGGCTTATCCTACCGTCAAGATTGGCTGTGATACCAACTTGTCATGCCTAGAAATTCAACAGAATTTCCAAAGCTAATTTGTGCATTAAATCCTCATCCAGGAATCAGCCGAGGTAGACAAATCGATAATTTGATAAACATAACCAAAACATAATGATGATAAATACTTACAAAAGAGGCACTTTGTCCTCACATAGAAGAAAACAGCAGTGGAACGGCAACTAGCCAGCACCAAGCCACAGGCAGCTCAACTGGGGTATAAGCTAAACACCAAACTTCTCCTCTCAAATCTTCTCTCTAAGGATTGTAATATAGCAAGACTGAGTACCACCCACTAGACTCAACAAGCCACACAAGGAATGCAAAATAATGCAATAGGATTCCAAAGGAAATGCATACTATGGCTTATTTGCATAAATTAGCATTTAAAACATTTGCATTTAAAAGCACTTTAAAACAATATGGTTTAATTACTATCAATATTAAACCAACCACTGAACAACACTTCAATGCAGTTCAGGCCCAAACCATAACCCTCCAAACTGGAACTATCAAGTTTCCATCATCATTTATCATTAATAAGTACGTCGTGGGATTAATCACGAAAAAATTGCTTAGCCGCCCATTAACCGCGGGCACGGCTATTCAAACAATTTTACTCTGGCCAGAGGTGCACCAATTTACCCACAAGACACAATCTCAACATCATGTCAGCCATGCGTCGCGATATCCCAAAAGTACCCAATAGAGATTGTGATAGGACCCATGTAATTCGCACAATAGAAGAGCCATTCGCTAAACCACCTGTCTTCGGCAGAAGCTAGTCAAGCACCCAACAGGGAGATGGCCCAACGCCCAAAAACATGGACTTATGCCTACCATGCGTGACTTATATCAGCCCACAAACACACCTTGGTGCCTCCTATTGAACTCGTCACACTTCGTCCCCCATTACCATTCTGCCCATGCTGTATCCGAGTCATGTTTTACACCGGCAATATGATTTAGGGCTACCCGTGGCGGATGGAAACCTCATGGATTGCAAAGGAACACAATAGGACCCTCCTGTGCTGATTTTTATACTGGTTTCAGGCTCTCGATGTGAGGTAAATACCCTACGTCTAGTTTGTGATGTATTCCTTTGAGGATTTGTGTCAATCTATGATCTTCTACCCTTAGGGGGACGCCCTGCCTCCCCTTATATACTGGGGGACAGGGGTACAAGGTAGAAGTCCCAGCCGGATACGACCAAAGGATTTCCTCTTAGAGATACAATTAACCCGACTTGGACTGTGTATTCCTTATTGTACAAGGCAACGTCTGTCGGGTTCTGCCATATCTCAAATTTACAAGGCTAGGCCCATCTCTATTGAGTGGCCCATATGCTTGTGATGAGGGTACCTGGGCCCATGGCCTCCACAACAGCCTTGAGACCTTCGTAGTTTGAGTCATAAAGCTGATGCGAGTGCTCTCCTCCACGTGGCTGAAGATTGCCCGAGTGCATGCTCTGAGTTTACTCTTTGTCCGAGTGCGTCTCTTCCTGAATCCGGCTTCATGTAGCTGGTAGCGAGGCTATGAAGGGCTCCATGTAGAAGTATGAATAGTGTGCGCCGAATAGGCGCCCCTATTAGGTGTAGCCCCCGACTTTGTGCTTAATTGTGAAAACAATTAAACATAAAGTTAAAGATCTTTAACCTTGTAGTCTTCCCCGAGTAGTATACTACTGGTATATGAGACTCTTCCGGTAATCATGTCAACCAGAATATGATTATGTCTTTGCCAAGTAGCATCTTGGGTGTAACCATGGGCCCCGGGTACCTATCGAAAAAAAAGCATTATGCGGCCACTCGGATGAGGATGGGCCTAGCCTGGTAGATTATAACGAGTATAGCTAGATTCGGCAGACTTCGCCTTGTATAGAAAGGAATATACAGTCCTAGTCGGGGTGCGTTTATATTCTCTAAGGGGAGATCTCCTAGTCGTAATTCGATGGGGACTCCTACCTTGTAACCCTGTCCCCCAGTATATAAAGGGAGGCAGGGCGCCCCATGAGGCAAGTTGAGTTGTTCACCCAGAATCACCACCCCCCCCCCGCAAATCCTCCAAAGGAATAACACCACAACTGGACGTAGGGTATTAACTCACATCGCAGGGCCTGAACCAGTATAAAATCTCCCTGTGTTTCCTTGCAATTCCACCGAGTTCCATCGCCGCGAGTACGCCCCATATATTTATTGCCGGTGTAAAACATCGACAGTTGGCGCGCCAGGTAGGGAACGGCGCGATCTACATTACAAGCTCGATGGATTCCAGCAACCAAAGTCGACGGCGGCGAACTCTCCCCCGGAGATACAATCGCATTCAGACAGCCTCGACGTCATCGCCGACCAGATCGGCAATCTCACCTGGCCGACACGGACACGATCCAACCGGTCGAGGAACCAAGCCGACTCCGCGCCAGTCGGCCCACAACGACGCTGCGGCAATCTTCGACGACATGCTGCGCGATCTTCCTATACGCCCGAGCCCAGGGACAAACTCTTCCTTTCAGTGTTCGACTCGGACTCGGTTTCGAGCCGGCCGAGATTCAGGGCCGAGAAGGGAAGAGATCGTCAATTTCCCGTTCGGACTCGCGACGCCGCGGATATCTACAACCTACGTCCCGACGCGTGCAAACCCAGATCCCCTGGAGTTCGAACTCGGTACGGCCCCGAGCCGCCTTCGAGATCGGATCTAGGGAGGTCGGAGTGGTAATCACCCCCATCAAACTATTCGACTACGACTCTCAGTCGGACTCCGACTCTTCATCCAGTCGGACTACGACCTCTAAAGTCGGATACCAGCTCAGCAAGCTTCACTCCGCACCGAGAAATTTTCATGGCATCCAGAGGCTCGACTCTATGTCAGGAAATCATGCCGACGATCACGAGCCACAAGAGGAGAGGCCAGCCCCGACTGCGAGAACAACAAGAGAGAAGCAAGACCCTGTGCGCCCGCAACGACGAATCTGCGCAGAGCCGGGCGGAACGTCAGCAACAAGCACTCCAAACCCGAGTCGGCAGACCACGACGTCCTTCGTCACGCCACAATCAGAACAGTCGTGGCCGCCGCACCCTACTGGACACGGTCCAACTTGGGCCTGATCACCAAGGCAATACACCCCACGATCGCGAAAGGATAAAGCCATGCTTACCGCTGCTGCAATGCCAGCAGCACCACAGTCGGGCATTACCCTCATACCGACCAATCTGGTGCGACATTCCCAACGGCAGTCTCGTCTACCTCAAAGCGACGCCGCGCGGCTGGCTCCATCAGCTGCAACGGCGGCACGTCAGACGTCACTTCAGCAACCCAACAACAACCGGCAACGTCGAAGTGACCGTCGGACAACCGGGAAATCTCCGAGGGCCAACTATGGCATGATCTTCGGCAGGACACCAATGCTCGGCGCCTAGTCGAACGAGAAGAAGACGAGCAACACCAACTGGAAGACTGAGAAACGAGCATTCGGCCTCCATCACGAAGCGGTTTCGCTGCGCCGTAGTCCGGGGTGGAGTCCTCATGACGATGGAGGCATACCGCCTTCACCCAGGAGCTACAACAGGATCGACTGGCCGCCGGGTTTCAAGCCTACAGGCATCGACAAATACGACGGCAAGACCAATCCCGAGTCCTGGCTCACGTCTCACTTCTGGCGATCCGGCCATCAGCTGGAGGAAATCACAACAGTCATGGCTAAACTACCTCTCCCAGTCGCTGTTTAGCCGACTCAGCGAGGACATGGCTAACAGACTCCCAAAGCGATCAATCGGCTCTTGGGGAGAACTCAGGGAACGGTTCATCACCAACTTTCAGGGAACATACGAGAGGCCATCTTCCCGGAGTACGACCTATATCAGTTGCGCCAAAGGAAGAACGACGTCTCTCGTGACTTCATCAAGAGGTTTTCTGAGAGGAGGAACTCAATCCGAAGAGTATGCAAGGACGAGGTCATCTCGCCGCCTTTCGAAAGGAGCAGAGACACCTCGTTCATCGACAAATTCACGCGGAAGCCCCCAACTCTGTCAAGGCCCTATTCGACATGGCAACTAAGTACGCCGACTCGGCCACGCTGTTGCCCCCCCCCCTCACCGAGTGACAACAGTCACCACTGACAAAAGAAAGCCGGAAACGACACACCGACGAACCTGAAGTGCGGTCCCAAACTAAAGCTGGGAATCGCAAACGCAAGTCAGACGGCTGCCATTGTGGCAGTCGGTCACGACCGCCTTCGACCCTTCAACAACTGAGGATTATCAGAACAACAAGTGACATGGCTCGGGCGGGCTCCACAAGCTCAAAACGAGGGATGGCATCCCCACTCCCAAATACCGAACAGCTAAGTCGCTTTCTGATAAACATCTCCTCACATCGGCCTTGCTAGTGCCCACAGCCGCTTCACCTAATAGGTGTATAAGCTGCGCATTTGCCTTTTTCCGTTTTTGCTCTTAAATGATTACAAAAGTACTCGAGTAGCATAAATCTCGATCCGTGAAAACTCTGCTCCATTGTAAGACGAACTCAAGTCCCCAAAACGCGTGCCTGGGAAGAGAGCCATGAGCCAACTCCCGACGCTAGGGGCTATGACTAGTCCGGGCAGAGGTGCTTAAATGTAAGGGGTCAACTACTCGAGGAAATTAATATCAAAAGAGAGAGAAACGTATTTACATACATTGTAAAATACATTTTATTTCGGGTGATTATTTTCAGCATCAGTATGCTACTCATCCGATATTTTTTTATATTGCAGGCCCAGCTCCGGATATGCGTGACAGGAACTCAGGTTGCTTCGAGCCTATCTCCTACGCTTGGGGGCTGGACAAGTCTGCCGAAATACCACTCGGGATGCTCGCATGAGGGCTACTTACCGAGTACTTGCGCCAGTCGGACGTCATCTTCCCGATACGCTCCCATGGGAGCTAACAATCGGCCCCCGGCGCCAGTCGGGGCTGTGTACCACTCGGTAAGTAGGGTACGCCCCATGAGGGTCGCCAGCCGAATCCTACGCTAATGCTAGGGTTCGGGTACCTTATTGGCCACAACTCTGTCAGGTTGGGTACGCCCCATGAGGGTCGACCAAGCCGAATCCTATGCTAATGCAAGATTCGGGTGCCTAGCTTGGCTATAACTCTGTTGGATACGGGACGCCCCATGAGGGTCACCAGCCGAACCCTCTGCTAATGCAAGGTTCGGGGTGTACCTTGTTGCGCTTTTCCCAGTCAGAGAAGACATACATCGTCAAAGCGCATCCGGAGTTTCTCATGCACTGGCGTCACACCTGAGGAGGGCAAGCAGATCCTGCAACATACCTACTTCGGGTACATGTGCAAACCAGTTTGCATCCAGAACGTAAGTCGGAAAAGGCTTGCGAATAAGGATTTCCTGGCTGATTGCGGTACCAACACCAAAAAACTCATCCCTGACATGCGACTGGATGATAACTTCCCTAGGAGCTATGCTGGATAGGTCGGCTCAGCCGGCTTATTTGGTTAGCAGCCACCAAGAATATGATTCCTACGGTAGCATGCTCCATGTGAGGCCGCCCGCAGGCTGAGTTGAAATTACTATAGCGGCTAGGTGCTACCAACAGGAGCCGATGAGGTAAACAGATATGCTTCATGAGAGCCTTATTGCTAAACATATATGTTTGGGTATCTGTCTTATCCGCAGGTCTCGAGGATACATCCTTACAAGGATCACAGCTGGTCTTCATTGAAAGGAGATGCAGGTATCTCTTCGAGTACACCTAACCACGTAATGGGATTTATTTTTCATACAGTGGTACTCGGCCTACATGCGCGGCACCAGTTGCCATGAGCCAACATTACTCCAGCCGACATGACGCTGAAGAAGTCTAACTTTCGAGTAGTGCGCACTATCGGAGAGACTATAAAATCTCATTCCCGCTGACATGATGCGGAGAGTCTAACTTCCGAATGAAGGGGACGGACGGGAAGACTATAAACACACCCTTTGCGCGCGGCTGACATTGATGTCCGGACGACGTTCTCATTTTCGAGTAGTATACTATCGGGAAAGACTATAAACACCCCTTTCCAGCTGACATGACGCCGAAGATCCCATATACGAGTAGCATCCTACTCGGCAGACATATAACAGATCGCGCACATTCCGACTGATGAGTCGAAGAGTCTATATACGAGTAGTTCCCTACTCGGCAAGACTATAAATCATATTCCGGTTGACATGATACCGAAGAGTCTCATGTACCAAGTCAGTAATTACTCGGGAAAGACTACAAGGTTAAAGATCTTTGACTTCATGTTTAATTGTTTTCACAATTAAGCCAAAGTCGGGGCTCACCTAGAGGTTGCGCTATTCGGCGCACACTATTACCAACATCTAACATCGAGACCTTCATAGCCTCAGCTGGCACTGACATTGAAGCAGAACTCGGGAGAAAGCACACTCAGAGACAAAGAAGTACTCGGGAGCAAACATGCACATCGGA
>RYFJ01000799.1:0-100536 GCA_003991445.1 Oryza meyeriana var. granulata | reverse complement strand
ACAGAGAGAGATCAGTCGTCACCGGGTGCAAATTGGGCCCAGAGGAGCTGACGTGCCGAGACCCACACACTCCCCGGGGTATGTGGGACAGCCCAGTCCGTTCGCCTGAAGTGGCCCCTGGCCCTGTTGCTCGGACCGGATGAATCCGAGCAGGAACAAGGCCAGTTTGAAAGAAATGAGGGACGCGGGGTCCCGGCTGTAATATGGTGGATATGTGACCGGGAACCGGAGACCCGGCTAGAATATGGGAATGAATCGGTGATAACTTCCCGGATTTGCCTCGCCAGTGCTCTATCGGGTAATCGCCGCCCCATCTGGTATTGAAAATGTTGAGGAAGCCGTGGTGGTTCGTGAGGAAGGCACGGAAGCCGTGGGCGAGACAGGCTGCACCGGAGGCGGTTTCGTCGACCGCGGCGAGCACCTTGTGGAGCCGATGTCGACGAATCCGAGGAAGACGCTAGTCCCCTTCTTGACTCCGCCGGGCCGCCTTCGGGGCCCCGGGGCCCATGCCCCGAGCGCTGCGACCGGGGGGGCGCAGCGAAGGCCGCGGGAAAAGGTTGCTGGAACGAGAGAACATACGAAAAGGAGCCCCCCGCGTGGTTAGGTATGGCCAAAGTCTAGCTCGACCTTTTGACTCGTCGGGACCCTCTCAGGAACTGACTTGCCGGCATCGGGTCGCCAGGCAAGAGAAGCCACTGAGCCTCGGCGGTGGCCGGGGAGAGCTGCAGGCGGGCACGCGAGCGCCGCCCGGGAATCTAGGCTCGGCCCGACGAGGGTTATGCCCGAGACCCCGGAGCTTCGCACTGCTCAGGGGTGTCAGACCTGACCATCAGACTCAAGCGACCGGAGCGCTAACCAAGCGGCTCGGCCAAGGCCCTGCAGATTCTGCTTTGCCCCCGAGGCCAAGGAGAACGAAACACAAGCATACAACGGGGGAAGAAATAGGAAGAGCAATATGTTAAAGTTGGATAAGAATTACGTATCTGCGATGTGAAAAGGCTGGACATGGCTCCGAGGCGCAATCCGGGGCCGGGAGGCGTTCGCCCTCGGGAACACCGAGTACCAGCCCATCCGCCGTGAAACCGCCGTAAGCGCCCAGGTCCCCTGTCGGGCTGGGTAGATACTGCCCGAGAGTCCGTCACCGAGGGCCCGCGCGACTGAGCGCGAGCCTTGCTGAAAACAGTTAAGTCCGTAGGTTCGACCCTCCGTCTTTCGATCCGGGGCCCTCCGTGCCCCCGAGCACAGCGAGCCGTGGGGACAAGGACCGTCTCGACGTGCCTGGGGTCGCCAGCCAGCGAATGCACCGACGCCTTCGGTGCTGGTGGTCGGGGAGAGCTGGCTAGGCCGGGCACCGCAGCCCGCCCCGGGACAGGCCTGGCCGACGGGCGGTATGTCCGAACCCGAGCTCTCGGCAGTGCCCGGCGGCGGCCACGACTCGTCCATCAGGCCTCAGGCGACTGGGTCTGGGCTGCGGGCGGGCCCCTGGCCAGATCGAGGTTTTGGAAGCTGCTGGGAATTGTCTAACGCACACATGAATTGTGAGAGTATTGGTTCGTTCTTTGTCCATCCATGTACAAATCGTGACGTCTACCGCCTCAAGGGGCACTTCGCGGCCGCGCCGTGCGGAGGAAAGGATTACGCAATAAAGTATTTTGCCCCTAGAGTGAAAGAAACCGAGCCCGAAGCCAACCAGGCGGGACACCGCAAGCCATCGGGGCCCGAGCGCCGCTCAAAAGGGCGGCACTCCCGGTCCCGGGGCTTGGACGATTCTGGGGTTTAGAGGAGGGATACGGTAGCTTGTTTGTAGGGACCAATAATTAATGCGCAAAACAACCGCTTGGCACGGGTCGCGCCCGATAATGTCCAGGGGGTGAGAACACCACGAACGGCAACACACGAAAAGACAAAAGCAGCAAACCGGGAAGATCATTAAAGATGCTGTTTATATGACGTATGCACTGGGGGCCCGCGCAGCGCAGAGATTCGAGAATCCGGCACTGACACCGGGCGCACCGCAACTTACTAGGAATGTGTTTCACAGATGAAATTTGCGAAGATCTCCAGGCTTCCCGGCCTGGTTGGGAGACACCGTAACAGGAAGGGGCTTCCACAGGGGGGAAAAGTTTATTTCTTTCCGGCACGTGTGAGGACAACGGCAGATGGACTTAAGTCCGACTGGAGTGACGGCCGAACCCTTACGCCGATGATAGCGCTTGAGGCTGTGCTGGTCACTGACACGGAGCGAAGCGCGGCCGCTTCGGTGACGATTGAGCGCGATGTAGCATTGTGCAGTTACTGCTGGGAAGTGACACCGGCTTTTGTTGCGTGCCGCCCGATCCCCGGCCCGACGGGGGCGGTGGCCGGGTCAACTCCCCCGGGAGGGAGCGGCTTTTGTAGCCGGGAACAGATAAGTGTCCGGGACCCGAGGCCCCCGACTGAAGATGTGGGATGGTTCGGGACGACCTCCCGGAACCGCTATCGCCAGGGCATGCCTGTCCGGCTTATCGGCCATGTGGAGTTGTTCCGGGTGCGCGTCCAAGACATTGCACTCGCTTGGCGAGCTCTGGTTTCGGGCTTCCGGTGTTGGGGCGCGGGGCGCGGATCTTGGACATGGACCTGGACCCCGGGGCCCCGGCTCGAATGTGATATGTGCCCGGGACCCGGGGGCCCCAGACTGAGATGTCGAATGTATCGGGACGACTCCTCAGACTTGCGCTCGCCGGGGCGATGCTGTCCGGCTTATCGCGCCCTGTTGGAGGTGTTCCGGGTGCCGCGTCCAAGACATGCACTCGCCTTGGTGAGGCTGTTCGGGTTCAGGCTTCCCGGTGTCGAGCCAGGGGCATGGATCCCGAGAGATGGGCCCTGGACCCTGGGGCCCCGGCTCGAATGTGATATGTGCCCGGGACCTGGGGGCCCGGGCAAAGATGTGGAATGTATCGGGACGACCTCCCCGGAACCGCTATCGCTAGGACGATGCTGTCCGGCTTATCACGCCCTGTTGGAGGTGTTCCGGGTGCCGCGTCCAAGACATGCACTCGCCTTGGCGAGGCTGTCCGGGTTCAGGCTCCCCAGAATCGAGCCCAGGAGGCAGGTCCCAGGCCGCGTGTTTGTCGGGCAAGGGGCGCTCGACAACGAGCGCCGCGCTCGCCACTTGTGGGGTTGCCACTGGGCTCGGTGCCGCGGCCAGCAACCTGCGCATGATGGCTTGAAGCCACGGCGCGAGGAGCGGGCGTGCGCCCCGGCACCGAGGGTAGCGAGGACACTCTCGGGTTCTTGGAACTCGAGAGGTTGCCCCGGATCGAGAGCGGGCTTCGGACCGTTGATCGGCCTGACCGTTGCCGCAAATCGGACTGTCCGCCTAGGGATAGGACCGTCCAAATCAGGGCGATCGGACCGTCCGCCTCAGGATCGACCGTCCGAATCGCCCCGATCGGCTTGGCCTGCTACCGCTCTTGCTGGAACATCTTGACCTGCTCGGCCAAGTTCTGGACGGCACGGCACTCCGTGAGGTCATGCGAGTCCGTCTCGTGGACGGTGCACCACTTCTGGACAGTTGCCGGCGGAGGCGGCGCACGTGCGGCCCCTTGCCACTTGCCGCTATTGTCGTCCCCGCGGGCGTCGTCGGCCCGAGGGGCGCCCACAACAGCCAAGGCAAAGTTCTCGGCGGCCGCCTTGTCCTTCTGGCGCTTCCTCCTGTCCTGACGCGACACGGAGCGTGAGGACTCGCCGTCCTCTTCAGGGCCCTCGTCAGGGGCCTCAGGGCGTGGCCTGTTCCACGCCCGGGCCTCCTCCTTGCGAGCGCAGAGGTCGGCGAGGCTAAACAGCTCAGCCGTGGTCTGGACGTCGCGGGTGCCCAGCTTCTCGAGCATGCGCTTGTCACGCACGCCCGAGCGAAAAGCGTGGATGACCGCGTGAGGAGCGATGTGAGGGATGTGTTACGGACCTGGCTGAAGCGCTGCAGAAAACACCTCAGTCCCAGGGCACAGGAAAGTGCTCTGGAAGTTCGCCACGAACTGGTGGCAGAGGTTCTCCCACGAGTAGATGGACCCCTCGTGGAGGTTCATCATCCAGGAGCGAGCCTGGGCCTTGAGGGCGACGGGGAAGTAGTTCACCAACACCTTCTCATCGCGCAGCTGCCTGGATGGCGGTGGTGTATATCTGCAGGAACTCCGCAGGGTCGATGGAGCCGTCATACTTCTCCGGCAAGCTGGGCCGGAACCTGGCCGGCCAGCGCACCTGCCGGAGGCCTAGGGAGAGCGCCAGGCAACCCGAGCCGTACTGAGCGAGCTCGGGCGACTCACGACGGTTTCCTGCCGGTGAGTTGGAGCTGGAGGCCTGGGCCTCGAGACGCGCAACGGCATCCGCGCGCCGTTCGCGCTGTCGCTCTAAAGTGACCCGGGCGTCCTCATGGGACCGCATCCGGTTCAGCCGGTCACGGAGGTCGCCATGGCCATTCTAGGCCGGAGGCGTGGCGGGAGGCGCCACGCTCTGGGCGTGGTTCCGCTTCGGGGCGGGGGGCCGGCCCGCTAGACGTCGCGCGGTCGCTCCCGGCCCTGCACTGCTGTTGGCGGTGACCTGGTGATGGGCCGCGCCCACGAGGTCGGTGACTTCGTTGAGCCAGCGCCACTCCAGGCCTCCGCCCCCAGTAAATGCCGGGGGGTGGCGCAGGAGGGCTTCCGCCGCTAGGAGGGCTCCCTGCGGCGTCACTGACTGGATGTCGGGATGGTGGCACGCCGTGGAGCGACGCGTCCGCTCGCGCCTTATGGATGAGGCCACGGCAGACCCAGCGGGGCACTTGCTGGCTCCCTCTGCAAGGGAAGGGGCCGAGGCCACACAACCAGGCCGCCGAGGGGCGAGCTCGGCCCGATGGGCACGCGCCGCGCGCCCAGGAAGACGGGGAGGGGGAGCGTGGCGAGCTCGCCACCGGGCTAACGTCGCCCGGCGGGGTGAAGCCGCCGGACTCCTAGTCGGAGTCCCGCGGACGATGGCCTCCTGCCATGGAGCGTGCCAGTGTTGGGGACGCCGGCGTGTCGCCTGGAAGTGAAACTCTCCCTACCTGGCGCGCCAGCTGTCGGAGGAGGAAACTCCAACCGCGAGGAGTCTGGAGACCCCCCTTTTGAGTTCGGCCAGGGGAGTTGTTCACAGGACGGCAGGGGCGTCTGGGAGACGATAGATGCTCGGGCGCCGAGGGCCCGGGCTGAGAGATGGCACGCAAGGGAGACAGGAGGAGGTAGACAGGTTCGGGCCGCGCGGAGGCGTAATACCCTACTCCTGTGTGTGTTTTGCTATGTGGGAGATATGAATGTGGTTTGCTTCTTACAAGGAGTTCATCAGCCCCCGGAAGCTCTACCGGAAGCCGGACTCGAAGAAGAAGAAGACTAACTCAAGTTGGGGTAGAAGTCCAAGACCTCGACCAGGAGAAGATCGGAAGTCCCCTCCCCCCCCCCCGCCCCCCGGAAAATGCAAGTATGGATCCTCCTTTTATCGATCAAGGGGAGTCCACAGTGCCCAGTATACAGAGATAGCTAGCTACGTTTTGTCTTGTCGCACGCACGCGGCCGCCTGCCGCGCCGCACCGGAGGGACGTCTAATCGCCGCCTAGCTCGGCTGCTTGTCTGGTCGGCACGTTGCCGGGATGCTGTGGGCGGCTAGAGTATGGAGATGTGACAGCATGCGCCTCCGCTGCCAGAGTGTGGAGAATCGAGGCACTGGGAGGGGGCCCACGGAAGGTCATCATGACGGTGCACACGTGTCCGATCGGGAGACAGGCGGGAGGCGCCCCGTCATCTTGCCATTAATGCGGGTAGTTGGATAGTTGGTCCGCTCGAGTCCCTCTTGCCTGGGGCAGAGAGCTCATCGAGCCCTTCGCGCACACAAGGCTCCGAGCTCCTCGGGGACGGAAGATGTGAGTCCCGGGCCCGGGGAGCGGCGCCCGGGACCAGGGATGTCTCCGTAACGTGCCCCGGAACCGAAGCCGAGGCTCCGGGCACGGGGGCAAGACCCGAGACGGGGGGCGAGACCTGGGGCCCAGGCATGGAGCCTGTGGGCCCTGGGTCGGGGCACAGAGGAGTGCCCCTTCTCGGGAATGCCCCCAGGACCCGGGGTCGATGTGGGCGCCCGGAGAAGGCGCACCCGGGCCCGGGCAGTGCTCGGGCCCCAAGTACTTGGCGGGAAGAAGGCTGTAGCCAGCCGTCACCGGTGCAAAATATGGGCCCGGAGGAGCTGACGTGGCCGAAGACCCACGCGTCCCCGGGGTATGTGGGACCCCCAGTCCCGTTTCGCCGACATTTGTGTCCCCAAGTATATAGTTTGTGGAAGTATTATCCATAAGACATAATTGCTCCTTCATTGGATTGACTCCCGTAAATCTATATATAGAAAGAAGAATTTCATAAGAAATTCTTATCAGATATATAGGATACGAAATTTATTCAATATCGAATATGTTCGATACAATATTGTAACTTAGTAGTGTACAATATAGATAACAACTTATTTATATTACAACACATAGTAGGACTTGGTCAACATAGTATCTATGTAGTCGAGAGACTAATTGAGGTCTCTAGTCATATCTTGGAAAGTGAATTCCACAGGCATATCTTCAGTGCTCAAAAGATCATCCTTCTGTAGAAGAGATGTGTTGTTGTTGAGTTCCTCTAGGAACTGCTGTAAACAACTGGCTTCCTCGGTGTTGTTAGGTTGGAGACTGAAATTTGTTTCAGATCTCTTCTCTTGGGCAGGTTTATCTTTGTCCACAGATTTGAGATATAGATCAACCAGATGTCTTAGGGTGCGGCATTTCTTAGTGATGTAGTTGTAGCAACCACATTTGCAACAAACTTTAGTTTTGTCCTTTTGTTCTTGGGAATGTCTTTATTCTTTCTGAACCCTCTAGTGGATGTTGAGATCGTATTAGTGGAAAACATAGTAGATAATCTTTTTCCTACTTTTTCCGTATTGGTGGGTTCAAATCTTGCTTTAAGTGTAAGCCACAGAGTATGAGGGTCTAGTTCTGAGAAATGCTCAGTTTTGAGATCTAAGTGTATATGGTTTCTTATAATATATAAGGCATCATATTTCTCTTGATTTAACAGCGGTGGATTTCCCTTTTGAGGAGGTTCAATTTCAGCTTGAAATCCGTAGAATGAAAGATTGACCTTAATATCCTTCGACCATGTTAGATAGTTGTGACCATCCGGTGCAAGAATTTCAAATTCTTTGCCCATAATTTCCTACATGGTTTACCATAAATTTTATTAATTTACAAGCAGTAAATTAATATAGTATGGTAATGTTGTAATATGATGCAAAATATGTGGACACAAGATGTATCATGTATCTCATTGTAGTGTATACCTCAAAATTTTGGAATATAACAATATGGACGAGAGAGCTCATTGCTAATGGCATAGTCTATAGTAATTTGTAGTAGATGCTTTAGACTCTATAGTTTTGAGTTATATTCATAAATATCGAATAATCGCATTGTTTTGGTAAACACCAAATTAGTAGACGAGGTAACTCGTTGCTAATAGTATAATCTACAAAGTTGTAGTAAATGTCTTAGTCTCTACATAATATTTGTGATTTTTCAGTAAACATGAAGGTATATACTATTAAGATTTTGCATGTAAAATTCCAATAGAAATAAGCACATAGGGCTTAATTAAGAAGAATTTAAATTTTGAATTTTGCAAAATCAAAGAAATTGCAAATATTCAAATATGGTCGATAGCAATATTGGTGATACCTCATATATGGAGTATAACAGTGATGTAAACACCAACTATGATGTAAATCCTGTGTTGTGGACGAGATAACTCGTTGCTGAGAGATGTCTTAAACTCCACATTATTTTGGGTTATACTCATAAGATATTGAAATTATTTTTTCAATATTGTCTGGAGGTAATCACTAATATTTTGCATATTATCCAATTTGAATTAAGTTGCTGGAACTTAATTAATGGAATAATATATGAATAAGATTGTAAGAAATAAATCAATTGCAATTAGGAAATAAATTCCCAAATATGTATATGTTATTGGAAATGTCTATGGACATTCACTTTAAACATTTACATAATTTCTAGTACTCATAGAGTCTAAAATGATAATTTACAGTAAATTAAATAACATTATAATTTGTATTGAACCTGAGAGCCCAAAACAAAATTTCGCATATGTACAATTTGCATATGTATTTTTCGAAGACCAATAGATCTGGAATGTATATTTGCATGAGACAAATAAAGTATAGTGTAATTTTTATATAATCTGAGGATTATATCATAATTGACAGAAGGTATATCAATATATTTAGCCTTTTTATTGAATTACGGAAAATTCAGGGGCTAAAACTGAAATAGTACTAAATACTACTATTTACAGTGATTATTTCGCAATTTCGAGAAAATCCAGGGTCTTTTCTACGAAAAATAGTAACTTGGGCTAAAGCCTTGTCAGCCTTTTGGCCCACTATGGTGGGAACAAGGTAGAGAACGGCCATGGGCTAGCCCAATCGGCCAAATGCACGCGTGAGGTGCAGTTATTGGGCCTGCCCAGCCGGCCGGCGCTACATGTGGCTAGGAGGGGGGTGGTTAGGGTTAGAACTCCCAACCGCCTCACGACTGCCACCGCCGCCGTCGATTTTGGGGCGCGGCCACCACCAACCGTCGGCCGCTGCTACGTCGTGGGCTGTTGCCTGCCATCACCGCGGCGGTGCATTTTATGCCGCCACCAACCGTCACCACGGCCGCTGCTGTGTGGCCCTACCGCCGTCCTCGTCGGCCACTGCGCCGTTGTGCCACCGCGGCGCCGATTCGGTCAGGATGCGCTGCCCCGCGACGCAGTCGCCGTCGTAGGCCGCTGCCGCTACGCCGTAGTTCAGTCGCAGTGCCGCCATGAGCCGCTGCCACAGCTCCGCCGCGCCACTAGCCCTTATCGCGTCGCTGCACCGGGCCTCCGCCACAGGCTGCCACCCGCCGTCACCGTCCGTTGCCGCGCCGCTCTGCCGGAGGAGCACGGGGCGGCGATACATCACCACCACTGTCGAGGGCCGTGGGCGAGTGTGACGCCTCCCCGACTAGGTGGAAGGCCACCATGTGCATACGGCACCCGATCCCAGGATCAGTAGTCGGGTACGCACAACAATGATACAACTCAGAGTTACAATAAATACATAACAGAGTACACATATAAATACAAGGAGATCCATCCAGGACAAACCCGGGATGGGCAAAAATAATCAACAGGTAAACTAGCGAAACAGCAGAAACAGGGCGGAAGCTGGACAAAAACTACACCACAGGCTCGGTTGGGAACTAGGCCCGAAACCTTCAGAAGTCTTCGTAGTCGGCCTGGTCTTGGAGGAACTCGGCAGCAGTCGGATCTTCGTCTTCATCTCCAAAACCTACTATACATATATATATGAACAAGGTGAGTACTTTCGTACTCAGCAAGCCGGGAATGATGCCATGTCGGTCAGACAAAAAGGGCTAAGGGTTTCATTTGCGAAAAACTGCCTTTATAAACTCTTTTCTTTGCAAACACTAGTGAGTTCCAAATTTTAGTTGTCGGACAGAGGCTCACGCCTCTATCCATTCCGCAAGTTGCTTTTCAACAACTCGCCACTTAACGAATCAAGCATAATCATACATGTTCTTATCATCTTTTACTTCGCATTTGCTGGTCTTGTATCTCCCGAGTAGCTACAACCACTCGTTGACCCTGAGACTCGGCTACAACCAAATCTCAGCCGCCGCCTGGCTACAACCGGGGGGCAACTCGCTATCTTGCTTCCCTGGCTACAACCCGGGAGCTCAAGCTTGCTCAACTGGCTTCCCTGGCTACAACCCGGGAGCTTGATCAATCCGTCTTCTGGCTACAACCGAAGACATCTGTACAACTGCCGCCCTGGCTACAACCCGGGGCTTGAGTTTGCTGCCCTGGCTACAACCCGGGAGCATGATCTTCATCCTGTTTACTTTTCACACACTTGATTATGGTGCTTACACCCCGGATCACACAGATCCGTTTCTGGCACAATAGGCCTTCCGTTTGCTCACTGGCAAACTCTGGTCACGGTTCCCTTTCCATCAAACACTTTCACAAATCACTGGCAAACAAATCTACGCTATGGGAATACACTTGCATCGCCCTTAACCGTGGGCACGGCTGTTCGAACAGTTCTGCTAAACTCTGCAGAGGGTGTGCGCTTTACCCATCCGACACGAAAATTACACCGCGAGTACTGGCCTGTACCCAGAAATTCGTGACAAGGCCATTTCCAAAGCCAGTCTAGAGTCATCCAATGCCAGCCGAAAGATCCACACAGGATTCAGTGGTCGGCACTGAACTTCCCTAAACCTACTATTTACTCGACCAGGGGCATCCCATAATACCCGTCTGGTCGCACTGTAAGATGCTCGGATGGAATCCCCAAAGGAAACGGTCCTTAATGATAATACATAGCCAAGCCACACAGGCACTGTCTCTGTATATCAAGATTTTCACAACTTTATTTGTTTCGCAAACACGCCGATACACAGAGTACCGGGTTTTTTCAATCAGTTTGGTAAAACCCAATGTTTTTCCCCACGACAAACAACGTTGCAGAGCTAAGCCATTCTACTCGGCATCGTATCCTCAGATAGGATGCTGGCGTGCCATTTGTGGAGCTCTCAAGGAAGAAATATATCAACATCCTACCAATATAAGTGCTACTACTGGGTAGGTCCATCGGTTGCGCTTGCAAACCGAGACCAACAGTTTAAAAAGGTGTAAACTAAGCATGCATATATTTTCCAAACAACATAGTTTTGCATATATAGGAAACAATATGTTCAAAGAGGCTTGCCTTGTTCCAAGGAGGGGTCTTCTTCGGCGAAGGCGGCTTCTGGATCGTCCACCGGTTCAGGCTCTGAATAAGCAGAAAGAAACACTGATAAGCGGGAGGGTTAAAACACCAAGAAAAGGATCAAGAAGTAGTCGGCTGCAGAAAAGGTGGCAGTCGGCTGAACCAGGCTTGCGAACCAGGCGACAGAGCTCCAAAGCTTGAGAGGATGAAAACTTAGCAGAGCTGGAGCTGGCCGGTTTGCAAAACAAGGGAAAGAGGAGGCACGGTTGGCCATATATATAGCCGACGTGCAAGGTTGAGGCACGGTGGAGCTGGGCAACAGGTGGAGCAAGGAAGTCAAGATGAACTGACAGGGATATGACAGGGAGTGACTTTGGAGGCCAACTGGTCAGAGGAGTTGGTAGGCACTGTAGCTGCGAGGAGACATTAAAGTCAAGGCTAGGACAGGTTGGAGAAATCTCACTGACAGGGCTTCGGACTGACCACTGGTCCAAGCGATGCTGAGGGCAGGTGAAGACTGATTCTTCTCTACTTCGGTAGTCGGCGTCCAACGGGCGGGTGCAACTCGGGGGTCAAGGAAACAGCTGGTCTCAACAAGGTAGTCGGCCACTTCACAAGGCTTACTCGGCAGCAAGGAGGTCCGAGTAAGACAAAGGAAAGGGTAAGATACAAGGACTGAGTAGCAATCTACTCGGCTCAAGGGATAAGGTAGTCGGCTGGCCGGGGAGAAAAACTGGGGCACAGCTGACAGGATAGGAAGGGAGCTCGGGAAAAGCGAAGACTAGCGGGAAAAGAAAAACAGGTCGTTACAAACCTCCCCCACTTAACAGAATCTCGTCCCGAGATTCTGTTACTCAGCGAAGAGCTCCGGGTACTCAGCTTGAAGGCGATCTTCTCGTTCCCATGTAGCTTCATCCTCCGAATGGTTACTCCATTGCACCTTGCAGAATCTGATTGTCTTTCGTCTTGCGCATCTGTCCCTTGTCTCCAAAATCCGAATAGGGCGTTCCTTGTAGGTGAGGTTGCGTTGTACGTCGATCTCTTCCAACAGAACTTGCTCTTCTGGGATGCGAAGACATTTCTTCAACTGGGACACATGAAACACGTCGTGGACGTCGGAGAGTTCTTCGGGTAACCTCAGTTGATACGCCACTACTCCGCGTCTGTCAACGATAGGGTAAGGTCCGATGTAGCGAGGCGCTAGCTTTCCACTCATTCCGAATCTCTTTGTTCCTCGTAGGGGTGATACTCGGAGATACACATGGTCTCCTATCTGAAACTCGAGCTCTCGTCTCCGATTATCTGCATAGTTCTTCTGTCGGGTTTGGGCTGTTTTCAAGCGCTCTCGGATAACCTTAACTCGCTCTTCTGCCTCTTTCAAAATGTCTGATCCAAAAACCATCTTTTCTCCTACGTCTGTCCAACAGAGTGGAGTTCTACACTTGCGTCCATATAGAGCTTCATTGGGGGCCATCTGGATACTGGCTTGATAGCTGTTGTTGTAGAAGAATTCGGCATAAGGCAGACAAAGATCCCAGGTTCCTTCAAAATCCAGGGCACATGCTCTCAGCATATCTTCCATGATCTGGTTTACTCTCTCGGTCTGTCCATGCCGTCTGGGGTGATATGCAGTACTGAAATTGAGATTAGTGCCCATTGCCTTATGCAACTTTTGCCAAAAGTGGGAGGTAAACTGAGCTCCTCGGTCAGACACTATCTTCCTTGGGACTCCATGTTGGCAGATAACCTTGGTCAGATACAACTCAGCCAACTTCTTAGCCGGGTAGGTGGTCTTGACGGGGATAAGTGGGGCGACTTTGGTCAGTCGGTCCACTATTACCCAGATGGAATCATGTCCTGCGGGTCTTAGGTAATCCAACGATGAAATCCATTCCTATTTCTTTCCATTTCCACTCGGGTATCCTTAAGGGCTGAAGCAATCCTGCTGGCTTCTGATGCTCTGCTTTTAACCCTTTGACAAATGTCACAAACACGACATACTCGGCAATATCTCGCTTCATTCCAGGCCACCAGTAATGATCCTTTTATATCCTTGTACATCTTGGTATTCCTGGGTGGATGGAATAAGCGGACTCATGGGCTTCTCTCAAGATTAAGTTTGATTTCCTTTCTGCCGGGCACGCAAATGCGTTTTCCCAAACAAACAGTTCCTTTGCTGTCAACGGAGAACTCGGGGGCATTTCTCTGGCCAAGCTTTCCTTAATAGACACAATCTTTTCATCTACCTTTTGAGCTTCTCTGATCTGGTCTCCAAGGTAGGCTGAATCAGCAAAGTCGCCAGCGTTCCTGGCTTGACCATATTATCCTTAGCTTTTCCAGCTCTCGACTTAGCTCGGGTTGGAGGGGCGGGGTCAAGATGGCATTACAATGGACTTTCCGACTGAGGGCATCGGCAACAACATTTGCTTGCCAGGGTGGTAATGTATTCCAAGGTCGTAATCCTTAATCAACTCAAGCCATCTTCTTTGTCTGAGATTAAGCTCGGTCTGAGTGAAGATGTACTTCAGGCTTTTATGGTCAGTGTATACTTCACACCGATTTCGACTAGGTAGTGTGCCATATCTTCAAGGCATGCACTACTGCTGACAACTCTAGGTCATGGTCGGGTAGTTCAGCTCATGGGGTCTTAACTGTCTTGAGGCATACGCAACCACTCTTCCTTCCTGCATAAGCACACAGCCTATGCCTAGTCGGGATGCATCACAGTATACCTCAAAGTCTTTCCTGATATCCGGAAGGATCAACACAGGTGGTGTAGTCAGCCTTTTTCTTAATTCCAGGAAACTTTTCTCACAGGCGTCACTCCATTCAAACTTCTTTTCCTTCTTTAGCAATTCTATCATGGGTCTGGCAATCCTTGAAAATCCTTCAATGAATCTCCGATAGTATCCAGCCAAACCTAGGAACTTCTCACTTCCGTGACCGTAGTCAGGGATTTCCAAGAAAGCACGTCTCTCACTTTCCCCGGGTCCACTTCTACTCCTTGGGCAGTGACCACATGTCCGAGAAAAGCAACTCGGTCTAGCCAGAACTCACACTTCGAGTAGTTGGCAAACAACTGGTGCTCTCTTAGCTTTCCGAGAACCATTCTCAAATGTCCAACATGTTCTTGCTCGTCCTTGGAGAAGATTAAGATATCATCCATGAATACCACGACAAACTTGTCGAGATATTCCTGAATACCTTATTCATAAGACTCATGAAGAAAGCTGGGCATTAGTGAGTCCGAAGGACATCACTGTATACTCATATAATCCATAACGGGTCAGGAAAGCTGTCTTGGGTATATCCTCAGGTCTGATCTTCAACTGGTGGTATCCTGATCTCAGTCAACCTTAGAGAAAACTTTAGCTCCTTGCAGCTGGTCGAACAGGTCATCAATCCTTGGTAGAGGATACTTATTCTTGATGGTTACTCCATTCAGTGCGCGATAATCAACGCACATCCTCTTGGTCTTATCCTTCTTTCCACTAGGAGCACTGGAGCTCCCAAGGTGATGTGCTAGGTCGCACAAAACCTAGGCTCTCAAGTTCTTCTATCTGCTTTTTCACTTCGGCTAACTCATTAGCCGCCATTCTATAGGGTCTCTTGGATATGGGTGCTGTGCCGGGTAGCAACTCTATAGAGAACTCAATCCCTCTATCAGGGGGCATTCCGGGTAGACTGTCTGGGAAGACATCAGGGTACTCATTGATCACCGGCACTTCTTCCAAAGGGACTACTTGCACCGAGCTCAGGAGGGGTCGGTTCTTAGGGTTTCCAGGGGAGGCAAACTTTACTTTTTGTCCAAAAGGGCACTGCAGGGTTATGGTGCTAGTTGCACAATCTATTCGGCCTTTGTGCTTAGCTAACCAATCCATGCCTAGAATCAAATCCAAGCCTTGTGATTCCAGGACAATGGGGTTGGCTGAGAAACTAACTCCTTTAATTACCAGGTTAACTCCAGGGCAAGACTGGTCTGACCTAAACTCCTTACCAGGGGAGTGTATGACCATAGGTATCCTAAGACCTTGAATATCCCAACCATACTTATCCACAAAAGATTGAGAAATAAAGGAATGCGATGCTCCAGAATCAAACAGAACAACTGCAGGTACAGAGTTGACAAGAAACGTACCCATTACCACATCTGAAACTTCTCGGGCTGTCTCCGACTGGATATGATTGACTCGGCCACGTCCAAAGGCCGGAGGGGCACGGGAGGCAGATCCACTAACATGTGTAGTCGGCTGTCCTCGACTAAACACAGGGACTCTTGAAGCACTGGCGTTGGGGCGTCCAGAGGCTGCAGGGTCTTGCTTCTGGGGGCAGTGACGGGCGAAATGACCCAACTCGTTGCAGTTGTAGCATCGGCTTCCTGGGGCACTCGGGATACTCCTCTGCTGTAGGCCGGCTGGGGTAGGGCGACTTGCACCGGTACTTGTACTGAGGGGTCGGGACTGAACAGATGAAACCGGGCGGGAAACAGATGGGCGAAACACCTGCTCTTGAAACTGGGATGGGGCAAACTGACGGGAAGGACTGGGGAGATAGGGCCTGGTACTCGGACCACTACGAGTCTGCATCTGGGAGGCCTTGCGTTTGCGAAAAGCTTCGATCTCCTTCCTCGCGTCTTCAACTACTAGGGCTCTGTTGACCATGTGCTGGAAAGTAGGGAAGTCATGGGCAATAAGCTGGATCTTCATTGCCACATTCATCCCTTTCAGAAACCTTCTGATTTTCTTCTTGTCCGTGTTCACGTCCTCGGGTGCATAGCGAGCTAGATGGTTGAACCTGCTCAGGTACTCGCTGATGCTGGAATGTCCCTGCTTGAGGTTGTTGAATTCTTCTCTCTTAATGTCTATTACTTCTTCTGGGACATGTGCAGCTCTGAAGGCTTCAACAAACTCGGGCCAGGCGATGTTGGCGGCATCTTGATGGGCAGCACAGTAGTTTTCCCACCAGTCGGCTGCTGGACCACGAAGTTGATGTGCAGCAAACTGGGTTTTCTCCACGGGTGTGCACTGCACTAGGTTCAGCTTTCTGTCCATGTCCTTTAGCCAGTCGTCAGCCTCTACTGGCTCAGCAGTCTACGAAAACTCGGCTGGACGGGACCTCATGAAGTCAGCAAGCTTGGAGCGGCCATGAGCTTGTGCTAGTGGAGCTTGATGGAGAAGAGGCTGCATTGCGGCCAAGTTCTGAGCAATGCCTTGCAAGATCTGGGTCTGGATGGCCATAAGCTGCTGGGGGTCTGCTGGAAGGTGAGGAGGTTGAGGCAATCCTCCAGGGTTTGCTGCTGCAGCGTCAAAGGTACCAAGGCCGGCTGCACGGCCATTTCCGGACATCCGATCATGAGTCTGCTCCACTTCTTGTTCCTCCGCGGCGGTAAGCAGGTTGTTGCGGACTGGACCTTGGTCTTCAAAACCCAGGCGAGCTGGAGCACGAACATTCCGGCGCTGGCGTTCTGCCATCTGGTCCTAGAAAAGGGTAACCAAGGGAGAAAGGTTCAGCAAGGTTATCGGCAGCCAAACCGATGGAACAGATGAAGGAGCAACAAGATCAGCAAGATGGATTCAAACAGCGGATCAAGGAACACACTCGAGAACCCAGCCACAACGAAAAGAAGACAGATAGGGCACTGGAACCTAAGGGTCGATACCAAAGATCCACGCAGGAGCCAAGGATAGTTAGGTAACCAAAAGTTTCAAAAATATTTTCAAAATCTACAAGGCAGAGAAAGATACTCAGACAAGTCCTAGACTTTCGCAAATAGCATAGTTTTCAAAATAAGATCCTCAAGGACGATAGCAATATTGGTGATACCTCATATATGGAGTATAACAGTGATGTAAACACCAATTATGATGTAAATCCTGTGTTGTGGACGAGATAACTCGTTGCTGAGAGATGTCTTAAACTCCACATTATTTTGGGTTATACTCATAAGATATTGAAATTATTTTTTCAATATTGTCTGGAGGTAATCACTAATATTTTGCATATTATCCAATTTGAATTAAGTTGTTGGAACTTAATTAATGGAATAATATATGAATAAGATTGTAAGAAATAAATCAATTGCAATTAGGAAATAAATTCCCAAATATGTATATGTTATTGGAAATGTCTATGGACATTCACTTTAAACATTTACATAATTTCTAGTACTCATAGAGTCTAAAATGATAATTTACAGTAAATTAAATAACATTATAATTTGTATTGAACCTGAGAGCCCAAAACAAAATTTCGCATATGTACAATTTGCATATGTATTTTTCGAAGACCGATAGATCTGGAATGTATATTTGCATGAGGCAAATAAAGTATAGTGTAATTTTTATATAATCTGAGGATTATATCATAATTGACAGAAGGTATATCAATATATTTAGCCTTTTTATTGAATTACGGAAAATTCAGGGGCTAAAACTGAAATAGTACTAAATACTACTATTTACAGTGATTATTTCGCAATTTCGAGAAAATCCAGGGTCTTTTCTACGAAAAATAGTAACTTGGGCTAAAGCCTTGTCAGCCTTTTGGCCCACTATGGTGGGAACAAGGTAGGGAACGGCCATGGGCTAGCCCAATCGGCCAAATGCGCGCGTGAGGTGCAGTTATTGGGCCTGCCCAGCCGGCCGGCGCTTCATGTGGCTAGGAGGGGGGTGGTTAGGGTTAGAACTCCCAACCGCCCTCACGACTGCCACCGCCGCCGTCGATTTTTGGAGGCGCGGCCACCACCAACCGTCGGCCGTTGCTACGTCGTGGGCTGTTGCCTGCCATCACCGCGCCGGTGCGTTTTATGCCGCCACCAACCGTCACCACGGCCGCTGCTGTGTGGCCCTACCGCCGTCCTCGTCGGCCACTGCGCCGTTGTGCCACCGCGGCGCCGGTTCGGTCAGGATGCGCTGCCCCGCGACGCAGTCGCCGTCGTAGGCCGCTGCCGCTACGCCATAGTTCAGTCGCAGTGCCGCCATGAGCCACTGCCACAGCTCCGCCGCGCCACTAGCCCTTATCGCGTCGCTGCACCGGGCCTCCGCCACAGGCTGCCACCCGCCGTCACCGTCCGTTGCCGCGCCGCTCTGCCGGAGGAGCACGGGGCAGCGATACATCACCACCACTGTCGAGGGCCGTGGGAGAGTGTGACGCCTCCCCGACTAGGTGGAAGGCCACCATGTGCATACGGCACCCGATCCCAGGATTAGTAGTCGGGTACGCACAACAATGATACAACTCAGAGTTACAATAAATACATAACAGAGTACACATATAAATACAAGGAGATCCATCTAGGACAAACCCGGGATGGGCAAAAATAATCAACAGGTAAACTAGCGAAATAGCAGAAACAGGGCGAAAGCTGGACAAAAACTACACCACAGGCTCGGTTGGGAACTAGGCCCGAAACCTTCAGAAGTCTTCGTAGTCGGCTTGGTCTTGGAGGAACTCGGCAGCAGTCGGATCTTCGTCTTCATCTCCAAAACCTACTATACATATATATATGAACAAGGTGAGTACTTTCGTACTCAGCAAGCCGGGAATGATGCCATGTCGGTCAGACAAAAAGGGCTAAGGGTTTCATTTGCGAAAAACTGCCTTTATAAACTCTTTTCTTTGCAAACACTAGTGAGTTCCAAATTTTAGTTGTCGGACAGAGGCTCACGCCTCTATCCATTCCGCAAGTTGCTTTTCAACAACTCGCCACTTAACGAATCAAGCATAATCATACATGTTCTTATCATCTTTTACTTCGCATTTGCTGGTCTTGTATCTCCCGAGTAGCTACAACCACTCGTTGACCCTGAGACTCGGCTACAACCAAATCTCAGCTGCCGCCCTGGCTACAACCCGGGGGCGCAACTCGCTATCTTGCTTCCCTGGCTACAACCCGGGAGCTCAAGCTTGCTCAACTGGCTTCCCTGGCTACAACCCGGGAGCTTGATCAATCCGTCTTCTGGCTACAACCCGAAGACATCTATACAACTGCCGCCCTGGCTACAACCCGGGGGCTTGAGTTTGCTGCCCTGGCTACAACCCGGGAGCATGATCTTCATCCTGTTTACTTTTCACACACTTGATTATGGTGCTTAACACCCCGGATCACACAGATCCGTTTCTGGCCACACAGGCCTTCCGTTTGCTCACTCGGCAAACTCTGGTCACGGTTCCCTTTCCATCAAACACTTTCACAAATCACTGGCAAACAAATCTACGCTATGGAAATCACCTTGCATCGCCCTTAACCGTGGGCACGGCTGTTCGAACAGTTCTGCTAAACTCTGCAGAGGGTGTGCGCTTTACCCATCCGACACGAAAATTACACCGAGTACTGGCCTGTACCCAGAAATTCGTGACAAGGCCATTTCCAAAGCCAGTCTAGAGTCATCCAATGCCAGCCGAAAGATCCACACAGGATTCAGTGGTTGGCACTGAACTTCCCTAAACCTACTATTTACTCGACCAGGGGCATCCCATAATACCCGTCTGGTCGCACTGTAAGATGCTCGGATGGAATCCCCAAAGGAAACGGTCCTTAATGATAATACATAGCCAAGCCACACAGGCAGTGTCTCTGTATATCAAGATTTTCACAACTTTATTTGTTTCGCAAACACGCCGATACACAGAGTACCGGGTTTTTTCAATCAGTTTGGTAAAACCCAATGTTTTTCCCCACGACAAACAACGTTGCAGAGCTAAGCCATTCTACTCGGCATCGTATCCTCAGATAGGATGCTGGCGTGCCATTTGTGGAGCTCTCAAGGAAGAAATATATCAACATCCTACCAATATAAGTGCTACTACTGGGTAGGTCCATCGGTTGCGCTTGCAAACCGAGGCCAACAGTTTAAAAAGGTGTAAACTAAGCATGCATATATTTTCCAAACAACATAGTTTTGCATATATAGGAAACAATATGTTCAAAGAGGCTTGCCTTGTTCCAAGGAGGGGTCTTCTTCGGCGAAGGCGGCTTCTGGATCGTCCACCGGTTCAGGCTCTGAACAAGCAGAAAGAAACACTGATAAGCGGGAGGGTTAAAACACCAAGAAAAGGATCAAGAAGTAGTCGGCTGCAGAAAAGGTGGCAGTCGGCTGAACCAGGCTTGCGAACCAGGCGACAGAGCTCCAAAGCTTGAGAGGATGAAAACTTAGCAGAGCTGGAGCTGGCCGGTTTGCAAAACAAGGGAAAAAGGAGGCACGGTTGGCCATATATATAACCGACGTGCAAGGTTGAGGCACGGTGGAGCTGGGCAACAGGTGGAGCAAGGAAGTCAAGATGAACTGACAGGGATATGACATGGAGTGACTTTGGAGTCCAACTGGTCAGAGGAGTTGGTAGGCACTGTAGCTGCGAGGAGACATTAAAGTCAAGGCTAGGACAGGTTGGAGAAATCTCACTGACAGGGCTTCGGACTGACCACTGGTCCAAGCGATGCTGAGGGCAGGTGAAGACTGATTCTTCTCTACTTCGGTAGTCGGCGTCCAACGGGCGGGTGCAACTCGGGGGGTCAAGGAAACAGCTGGTCTCGACAAGGTAGTCGGCCACTTCACAAGGCTTACTCAGCAGCAAGGAGGTCCGAGTAAGACAAAGGAAAGGGCAGGATACAAGGACTGAGTAGCAATCTACTTGGCTCAAGGGATAAGGTAGTCGGCTGGCCGGGGAGAAAAACTGGGGCACAGCTGACAGGATAGGAAGGGAGCTCGGGAAAAGCGAAGACTAGCGGGAAAAGAAAAACAGGTCGTTACAGCGAGCTGTGGCATTCTTCGCCTTGCTGCCATCACGTCGCAGGGTGTGAAGGAGACGGGGTCGCGTCAAGTGGCGGGCCTCCAAGAGGCTGATCGACAGCGGTTGTGTGGTGCGGCCATAGGCCGTCGGCGTTCTTGCACAAAGTCAACGGCACCATGGTTTGCTTCTAGTACCATGGTATGAACATCCTTGATGTTTTGTTTTTTAACCATGTTTTTGTCGTCTGTTGTTTAGGCTGATTTGCCGAGGAGGGAAGCAAGGCCAAATTGGAGAAAAAAGATAATTGTAATGCAGTGAGGGCACTAGAGCAACGTCATGAATTGTTCTCTGTTGTTCACAAAATCTATCCATGGAAATTGATGCTTACCTTCATGTAGAGGCTGATTGGCTTTCTTGTTCTTTTTCGTCTATAAAAGGCGAAAGTTTCTTCTTCTTTCTCTTCGTTCAGTGAAGAGCGTGCTGATAATGTGTTGGAAGTAGAGACCAAAAAAATTGAGAGATAAACTCATGTATTCAATCAGTTAGTGTGTATAGGATAATTATAAATATTTATAGAGGATGAAGGAGTGAATATAGTATGAATAGATTTCACTCACGAAGAGATGTCTATTCACAAATAAGTATAATTAACATGTGTTAATTAATCATCAACAAGTTAACAAAACCAAGTGTCCGTCATTCTGAGGACTGGGGGCAGTACGTCCAAGGACCTGTGCTCCTCTGCTCTGCTTACGAATCAGTCAATCACGATGCTCTGCGTGGTGTCGTATACCTACGTGTAGTGCGGTTCTGTCTGCTTGTTTCTCGTCGTGGCTACCGTTATGGTCCACAAACATTCCACTAGGCTAGGTAGCTCGCGGCCGAAGTTCAGCTGACGTACTACGTGCGCTGTGTCGGGAATTCAACTTTTTTTACCCTAAATTCACCATCATGTTTAGACAGTCCAATTTACGTACTTCGTCTCTGACAATGTAAACGGATGTGCATGCAACAGATATTTTAGCTGTCGACATCGGTGAGCAAACGTATCATAATCCATAACCGAAGCGATTTGTATTTGGACCCTCGTGCTTGACTTGTTAAAATTGGCAGCAATATTGGGTTGGTTCGTGCAGGAACGCGTGTGGGTCATAGAATCAGGAGTTCGAAGACCTACCAAGCACGTACCCTAACGACGCGTTTTGCCGGGGTAAAAACTAAAAAAGGGGCCTAAAAAAGACGGCATGGCTGGACGACACGATACCAATTTGAGCGACGGGTTCACCGTTCTCACGCCCTTGGGCTCACGGCACGGCCGGCCGGTCGGTGTCAGTGCTGTATATATCCGGCTAACTTGGAGGGACAAGGCCAATCTTCCAATTCCTTACTTTTGATGGAACTTGACTGGGTGAAAAACCACACTCAACTCAGTTATCTTCTTCTTTTTCTTTTACCAGAAACTCTATTTTCCTCTTTTTTATAATACCATTATAACTTTTTTATGCTGGGAAATTAATATTGATCTAATGTTATACTCCTCTGTTTTTTAATAATTGTCATTGTTTCAACTTTGGCCTCTAACTCTTAAATGATTAGACTATGATGAGTGAGAGTTTCGTGCTTGTATTTAAGACATCGTACACTTTGATAATATGGTATATTTTTTACTATTTGCAATTATTTTGAAAAAAAAGAATGGTCAAAGTTTAAAAACAAATAGTAGCTAGTGTCACTTGCTTGAAACAGATTGAGTATATCTCGAACGCGTCATACATGAAATAGTGTGAGTGGTACTTTTGTATATAGGCCATTGTCTTTAAATTGCATGAGTTACCCCCTTCCGCCAAACCGATTTTAAAATGGTAGTGGTCATACATGACACACTCCATTGAATTGCTGATGTAACTAAAAAACGATTTTTTTAAAAAATACATGATATGGCAATATCACGATACTTCAATCCTCCTACCAACTGCTTCATCCCACGCACTATAATGTGAGGGGAATTTGCAAGTTCTCGTGCATCTATCGGCTCGCGTGGATGAGATCTACCATGTGCCCCCGCACTCCACCTCCATCTAGTTCCTGGGCCTGAGGAAACCCTAGCCAACGCCGCCTTCCCTCCTCTCACCTTCTCCCTGGTTCTGCCGACAACTCGCGACGTGGAGCCTCGTCTCTCCGTCTCGCCGCCTCGCCATCCATCACTTCCTACGCCGTCTCCACTCATCACGCCTCTCCCTCCTCTACTCTGTGAATGGCAGGCCTCTTCATGTCACCCACCGCCGACCATCAGCGCAGTGCCACGACTAAGATGCTTGTGCTCGACGTCCAAGAGGTCGATCTGGTGGCGAGTCTGGTGGTACAATGCTCCATTCAGAGGGAGGGGCCTGAGATCGATGGTGAGACAGTCGATCAGGTGAGAATGCTCTTGAGCTAGTGGTATGCGCCACTAGTCTACTTTATTTACTAGTTCACATGTAGTAACTAAAATACTGTAGCCTTGTACAAAAGTTAAAAAGGCATATGGACATTTTCCAAAGCACACATAGGCATTCAAATCGGGCGAAACATTGCATATCACATTAATAGTAACTATCATATAAAAGAGGTAAACAGACAACCCCGAGAGAAAAAACATATGGGAAACAAACAGGAGATTCAAGGACCACATGGGCCAATTGAAGCATGCCAAAATGCATTCCGCAAGTGTGTCTCAATCCAGCAACCATATATGAGAATCAGATTCTTTGAAAATTGAACTCAGGAGTGATTCTTGCTATGTTCATCGTACTACAATTCGACATGATAGTCCTCATTATGTCGGCAGTAAAGCACAAAACATATTATATTGTGCTAATTCAAGCATGGTTTGTTGATGTTCTTTCGGGTGGTGCCTTATAAGCAGAGACTGGCGAGCAATCAATGAAAAATAATTTTAGGCCAGATTTTTCATACATCTACTCTTATAACAATTCAAAAGGCAATGCTAATAGAACAAGATTGGAAGGGACGAAACTTAATTTGTTCTATACTTAAACTCTAAAATTCAAATTTGACTACGGCTTATAAACCAAAGAGGTGAAAACCAGGCCAACCCGTGGAATTGTGCACTGTCTTGACTACAGGACGTGAAAAAAATATATGAGAAAAAACAGAAATACGCGTCATCGCCAGCAAAGTGACGGAAACAATTCTTCGAACAAACCGAGTTAACCCCCTGCTAGTTAAAGGTGAGACAGCTACTTAGGAAAAGGAGGATAAATAAAAATTAAAAAATTGCTAAAGGGAAAGGAAAACGGAAATGCGACGAGACCCAGTCCTCTGCACGAGTCCACTGGATTGAGCGCGAAGGCTACACCAAATTAAGCCCCCTCTCTCTTGCTGGTTAGAGCGAATTAAAAGCCAGCCAGGCAGTCCCACCACGCCACGAGAAATTTCTACGCTACAGCTGAGCGTCGTCGTCGCCCGCGCCACCCATATATGTCAGCGGTGACGCGCGCGTGCTTATTTCCCGTATATACATCGCGCGCGTGCACTCACACCTCTCCTCACGGCTTTCACCACCAAATCAACCATACCACGTACGCGTTCTCCGATCCGGCCTCGCCACGCAGCTCCTAGCTTGATTGATCTTCAGCTTAGCTTTTTTGCTCCAAGCTGCCAGTTAGCCATGCATCCCCACCACCAGAAAGCTGCACCGCGTGCTTCCATATAAACCAACCCAGTCGAGCTCGAGCGCGCAGCACTAGCTAGCATTAAGACGGAAGCCACAAAAGCCGAGGCAGCTAGCGCGCAGGGGAGAACTGCAAGTTGGCCGTCGATACGCACGCTCGTCGGCATGGCCGACGGCGGCCGCGGGGCTCCGGGGTTCCGCTTCTACCCGACGGAGGAGGAGCTGATATGCTTCTACCTCCGCAACAAGCTCGACAGCCTCCGCGACGACATCGAGCGCGTCATCCCCGTCTTCGACGTCTACTCCGTCGACCCGTGGCATCTCTCAGGTACGAGCACGCAAACCAGCTAGCAGCATGGGTGCATTGCGTTCGTACGTAGCGCGAGCGACCGCGTCACCTATGTATACCTGCAGAGATTCATCACGAGAGACTGCACGGCGGCGGCGGCGGCGGCGGCGGCGAGGGGGAGCCGTGGTTCTACTTCTGTCCACGGCAGGAGCGGGAGGCGCGGGGCGGGCGGCCTAGCCGAACCACGCCGTTGGGGTACTGGAAGGCGGCGGGCACGCCCGGGGTCGTCTACTCCGCCGACCGCCGCCCCATCGGGATGAAGAAGACCATGGTGTTCTACCGCGGCCGCACGCCGTCGGGGACCAAGACCAAGTGGAAGATGAACGAGTACAGAGCATTCCACTACGCCGCCGCCACCGGGGTCGGGGCCTCCTCCAGCTCCTGCGCCCCCGGCCCCGCGCCACCAAGCCTTCCTCCGCAGGTGATTTATGTCCAAGTAGACGTTGCTTTCTTTGCCGTTGCACATTCTAGCTGCCATATAGCTAGCTTCCGAAGCTACGGCCGACGACCCCTCCAATGTCACGTCTATCTCCTTATAAATCTGACAGATATGGCCGGGGCAAACTACTTGTTGTGCCGGCCGTTCCCTTTTCGCGGCGGCTAAGGCTGCGTACAGTAATACCGAGTAGCTGAGCTACTTCTTCGATTTTTATTAGCACGTGTTTCTTACGAAAACTTTCTTTATAAAAATTACTTAAAAATTAAATAAATATATTTTTAAGTTTATAATAATTAAAACTTAATTAATCATATACTAATAACCTATCTCGTTTTAGCTGTGATGAAAATACTAGCGAACGCAGCCTAAGTATCCAAACTAAAAGCAGCTCGCCGTTAAGCTAGCTAGAGGCTTCACATATATTCTGCTGAGTGGATCTTGCCAAACTGCCAATAAACCGGGTGCTCCGTCATAAAGCATTTGAAGCACACGCGTTGATCCATACGCACCAGTATACTACTATACATGCAACTGACCGAGCGATCCGTGAGACCGTGACTCGTCCGTCCAATTGCATCGTGTCGTCTCCTTTTATAACCCTGAGCCGCTGCGCACTCGCTCCTGGCCACTTACTCCCCGACGCTGTACCCTCCAACTCACGTCGCCGCCTCCCTTTGATATCTTTGAAAATGATTGCATGGGGTTGACGCACTGGTTATGATTTATCATGTACTCCGTACAATGACAATTAATTAGCTTGTACATTTTACAGTCGATCGGTAACTAATTTGTCGGATTTTTGCTGCTGCAGCTGAGGAGCGAGTTCAGCTTGTGTCGATTGTACACCAGGTCGGGATGCCTGCGGCAATTCGATCGGCGGCCGCTCGCCGGGGGTGGTGACGATAACCCAGGGCCATCCACGGCTGCCGCTGCGGCGTCACCCGAGGAAAACGACGGCTCAGGTGGATCCATGCAACAGCAGCAGCAGCAGCAACCGGAGCTGATGGATCAAGGTGGAGCCCACGATCCGGACTGGGACGTGGCCACCTTGACCGCACTTCTGTACTGGCCTGACTAGGGATGCTGATCGTATATACGATATTGCTCGCAGTACTGTTAAATGTGAAGTGCATGTTACACGTACATATGCGAGCCTCTACCAACAACTCTATGCGTATGCGTAGTACATGTGTTTTTTGCCGCGCGAACTCTCGAGTACTAAACGTAAGGGGAAAAAATGGATGAGAACATATATATGCAGTTTTAACCCGTTTCTTCAAATATACAATCTAATTTCCTTGAGTTGATCACACTTTTTTAGTTCGATCTTTGTCCTTTGCCTCTGTGTGATCCCTCACACTTTTCTGGCATTTTTTTAATACAAGTAAGTAGGATTAATATTTATTAGAGTTTGTGTCGAATATATGTACAACGTTAGTTGCAAAGTACAACTTAGAGTTTTAATAGATGTAAAAATGAAGGCGGATACTTATCCTAAGCACTCTCTTAAATAAAGAGACATATGTTGTAATTGTATGACGACAGTAGCATAGGCCACCGTCAATATAAATCTGACAATCGTAAACTTGTATATCTTGTCATGTTTGCGTATTGCCTCTCCTTAGGGAGATGCCTAGTAGACAGCGAGGAATTTTTATATAGGTTCGGGCACTCCTTAGAGTAACAATCCTACGTACTATTGACCAGAGGCCTATTTGTGTGTGTCTGAAAAAGAGTATGGTTACAAGGGTATATGTGAACCTAGTCTAAACCTATTCACTAATCTTGTCATGAGTTCAAGGAGAGGGTGGTCGGAAGATGAGTTGGCGAGAGCTCTGGGTCTCAACGTTCTAAAGGCTTGGCCTTGAATTGGCTATGTGGCTTGTCTTGGTTGTGTTGGTTGAATAGGCTTGAGTTTCGTTGTCCTTGACCCCTTCCTAGGGCTGTATTTTATAACCCTTAGGTCTCCTCGTATCTATAAGAGACTCGCAGAGATGTTTTGGGAAGTCTTCGGTGTAATCCTCATCAAGTCTGACTGGGTCTCTGTGATCTTGCCAAATTAAGTCTTGCATTCCTTATCGGTCCGGGATATTGTAACACTCCCGCCCTGGCACCACCTACAGTGACACTAGAGAGGAAGCGTCGCAGAAAATTAGCGTGAACCAACTCCAACGAAACCGCGTTGCCGGTACCAGTCCCAGGAAACCTTGCTGGTACCCGCGGTCAACCAAGATATATCATAGCAGCTAAAATATTTATATAGATTATACCTTTATAAGTTGCAACTTCGGGCAAGCCCTGAGTAGCAACCTTCAACCAGAACAGTAGCGGAACGACGGCTAATCTTAACTTCAACTTCACTCCTCCTAGAGGGGGAAAAAGATAATGAATTGAGTACATACGGACTTAGCAAGTCTCGGGAAATGTGTGAATATGCAGGTCATCAAGGAAGGCTGGGTTTGTTTCGCAGCATTTTATTTTAAAATAATTTCCAAAACCCTAGGTGTAGGTTGATCCAGTTGTAACTGGAAAGAGGCTCTCACCTCGATTCTATCCGCGAATTGCTTTGCAATAACTCAAGCAGACGAACAAATTTTTAGTTGATTAAAGTTTTCAGTCTACCGCCTGTCATACCACGATAGCGGTTCTGTGTATACTATATATTAGTTTATTTTCACTTTTGTCCGTGCTAGGACGTCAACTCCTTTTTCCTCTATTATTTTCCTTTTACTTTCGTCCTATTCAGGACGTCATTCATCTCATCATCATCTCAGCTTCGACTCCCAAAGCCATCCATAATCTCCATCTCAAACACACACTGCTTCCACTCGGGAAGCCTCACTATGATGCCATCTGACATGTCGATCCACACAGAACCGTTTCAGACCACGTAATGGATCCATCAGCTGACCTGGCCGATTCTAGTAACGATTCCCAACCACAAACATGTTTCACTAACCTTTTATAAAAAACAAAGCTATGATAGAGGATTCACTTCACATCGTCCTTGACCGTAGGCATGGTTGTTCGAATAGTTCAGAGCTCTGTAAAGGTGTACGCTTTTTCCACACGACGCGAGCTTACTCCCTTACTGGGCAAGCAAGGGAGGTTCGTGATAAGTCCTTTCCGAAGTGTCTCCAGGATTGCCCGAAGCCAACTGGACGGGTCTCACACAAAGTATCGAGCAAGTCCTAGACTCCTCGCATTCAAGATCCCGCGGGTGCATCTCATATTGCCACCCCGGTGACTCCACATCTAAAGGCAACCAAGCCAACCCTGGGTCTACTAATTACTTGGCCAGGAGTGTCCTATTCCACCCATGTGGTCGCACTGTACTATGATCGGTGCAATTCCCCAAGGAATCGGTCCTTATATGCGAATACAAAACATCTCCACCCAGGCGATCACTTTGCATCGCGAGTTTTTGTAAAACATTCTTCATTTCGCAAACATACCGACACCGCGTATCAAATTAAAAGATTTTATAAACCTTGGTTTTCCCAGATCGACAAACAGTTGTGCTGAAGGTGGAACCATCGGAATCCATGCTCAGAGAGCACGGTCACCGAGGTACCACGGGGTGGAGCGATAAGGAATAGGGTTTTTCGAGCCTACGAGTCATTGCAACTACTAGGTGGATCCATCGGTTCGTCACGCGAACCAAGGCCGAACCAATTTAACGTGCGCATTAAAATGCAATTTGGCAAACAATAATATTTTGTAAACTAGGAGCAATATGTTCAAGGAGTGACTTGCCTCAGAATTCATCTTCAAAACTCGCGAAAATTCGACGTCCGAAGAAATTCCGTCGTTGTCGACTATGCGTAACGAGAGAAAAATACACAAAACCCTACAAATAAAATATTATTATTATTAACTAATAGTGCCATGAGGTAGATATCAATTTTAGAAAAATTTTGAGACTTGAACGGGGTCGATCGGAGTTACGATTGATAGGATATGAATTTTCAAAGGTTAATTGATTTTCTAGAAAAGAAAAAGGATTTATTTGAATTTTGGAAAAGAATATTCTAGGATTATTGTCACACCCAGAATTTTCATCCAAAATTTTGGAGTTTTATTGTGTGTAAATCCTCGTCCAGGAATCAACCGAGGCGCGCATGACATAGTTGATAATCAAAGTAATTGTTTACATATCGAAAGTATTTATTACAGAGGCGAATGGTGCCTCTCAAAATAATAAAGTTCTAATAGCGGAAATTAAACTAAAACGACGTGACGAAATCCACTCCACTTCACTTGATCGGGCTTCCGCTTAATCCTCTAAGTGGTCCTCCTCACTGAAGTACTCCTCTGAATGATGATTGTTGATTGCAAGGTAAGTACATGAAATACTCTGCAAGCCACACAGCAAATATGCAAGTACACCGGATAACAAAGGATGGCATAATATGGCTCAATTTGCATAAATAGCATTTAATAAAGCATTTAAGATAGTAATAAAACATCAGTAATTAATCAATATTATCCAACGCTATACCATTCACCAAATGGTATAGGCCCAACCACTCCAACCTGTAGCTAACCATGATTCATCCTTCAATAATAAAAATTTAATTAATGTGAGACTAATAACAGAAAACATTGCTAGGCTCGCCCTTAACCGTGCGCACGGCTATTCGAATAGTTTTACTCTAGCCAGAGGTGTACCAATTTACCCACAAGGTATAACTCTATAACACATCAATGTGCACCTCAATACCACTACGGTATCTCAGAAAGGAGTTGTGACAGGATTATCCATGTAATTTGCACAATAGGAGAGCCTCCCGCCGAACCTCCGGTCTTTGGTAGGGGTGATCAAATGCCTTCCTGCGAGACAGCCCGATGCCCGAAGCATGGTCTTATTGTCACTACCATGTGTGGACTTATATTAGCCACAAACACGCCTTGGTGCCTCCTATTGAATTCGGTATACTTCAAACTCCTGCTATCCCATTCTAGCTCATGGTTAGCACGAGTGTTGCTTTGTAACAAGTAGTCCGCGAACCGGTCCTTAAGTGTCACGAGCACTGCTGGCAATATTCACAACCCTGGTGTTCGCAACCCACCTTTTAAACCAATTTTAGTGGACCATTAAATTATCCTTGCACGAGTATAGTCGTAAATGGAATCATTATTTCATGTGACTAAATATTATAATCGAAGTACTGTTACAGCCCGGAAGTTATTCTATAATTTGCTAAGCATGGCTAAGCAGAGTCCTTGAGTTATTCTAGCTAACCAGTAAATAAGCTAGCTAGTCACAATTATCCCATAGGTACAAAGTCCAGTAATCAAGTCAAAGGGGCCATAAACAAGGATTAGGGTTTCCCTTTACCGATGATATTCCAAAATAAATGCAGAGTTGAAAGGAAATATAGCTTTAAACACAGGAACAATATGCTCAAAGGTACTGAGGAATCCATGTGACTTGCCTTGCTGCTCCTCACAAGCCTCGGAACTCTCCTCGAGAAACTGTGACTCTTTCTGAACATCGGCGGCTAAAAACAATAAACAAAAATAAGCAAAACAGTACATCAACATATATGAATAGTGTCATATTATATTTTTAATGGGTAGATCTTGATTTTTAAAGAATTTTGCAAGTTAAATCACGCCAAACAGAGTTTGAATGAATTAGTTATGAATTTTCGAAGTTTAAACCCTTTTAAAAGCATTTAAAAGAGTTAAACTGATTTATTGCGTCATTAAGGAATTAATTTAATTCGGGCAAAGGCTTTATGATGTCAGTACAGCAGAGAGAGGTGTGGCCTGTGGCTAACAAGCAAGACCCACAAGACAGAGAGAGAAAAGGGCACGGGTCTACGGTAGACCAGGTCTACCGAGGTCCATAGGGGTTTCAACGGTGTAGATTTAAAGAGTTTTAATCGGACGGCTTAGATTAGATCGGGGTTATAAGAGGGATCGGAGGGCTTAGATCTAGTCCTACTCAGATCGGATGGCTCAGATTACACAAGGCGATCAACGGCTCAGATTAGATCCGAGCGGATTGGATCTGGCGCCTATGCAACAACCACGTCGACGGCCGAGTCAGCACGGCGATGGCGGCAGCACGGGGACCAATGGTCGCCAGTGATCGGCGGCATGGCGGCGCGCGGCGAGGACCGAAACAGATAGAAGAGATCACGGCGATGCTTACCGAGGGCAGAACGGCGAGGATTAGCAACGAGAGCGACCGGCGACTAGCTTTTAGCGGCGGCGGTCTTCGAGTTCCCGATGGTGACGAGGCTCCGGCGATCCCGAGGCAGCGGCCGAGCTCCCACGGGCTACAGCGAAGATAAGCGAGGTAGCGGCGAGCGCTGGCAATGACTAGGGCGACGGCGGCGCTAGACTGAAGGTCAGCGGCGACGGCGGCGCTAAGCTCTCACGGCGCTAGGGCTTACGCGGCACGAACAGGCTTGGATTGAGGCGGAAGGAGAGAGAGAGGCGCTGGGAAGCACTATTTATAGCGGCGGAGGAGGGAGATTCCAGCTCGGGGATGGCTAAAACAGCGGCGGAGAGATAGGGTTCTTGAGTTATCCGAGCAGACTCGGGCCTGAGCTTGATTTGGGGAGGGATAGGTCTCCGATTCTTAGAGGAAAGATAGAGGAGGGATAGGAGATCAAAACCCCTCAACCGATTTGATCCGAACCCAACTATCGCGAGCGGATTTGGAACGGATTCGGCGGCGACGCTCAGGAGCGTCTCGGACTCCGCGGTGGGAGGTTGAAGACGACCAACAGGTGGGGCCCACCTGTCAGCAAGGCGCGAGCGACACGGCGGCCATAGGCCCTGGGCTGCGTGCAAGGGGAGGGATGTTAAGTGCACAGTGTTGGGCCGAATTTGGCCCGGGTGCGGAGGAGGGGATTTTTAACTCTTTTCTTTTTATTTTAATGGTGTAAACACTATTTAATTTTCCAAAAATACTTTTATTAATCAAATAAATCCTAGAAAATTCTAGAAAATAGATGATTAAGCAAAGAATTTTATAAAATTATTTTCAAGCCTATTTTGCTATAGATTTTTCTCTGATTTTATTATTTTTAATCCTTGCGGCTTTTAATTTAATTTCTAAAATTCTTTTTCACAATTATTTTTTTCACAATAGATGACAGGGGATGACCGGGAGGGCCCACATGTAAGAGAGAGGAATTGTTTGGTATACACTAGGGGTCCACTTGTTAGAGAGGTCCCACATATCATCTATATAGAGAGAAGGGAATGGGGTCCCACATGTCATGGTCTCAGGGAGGGGGTTATGGAGTGGGGCCCATGTGTCATTGGTACATAGGAGCGAGGATGAAATGGGGCCCACGTGTAAGTGTGTTTTCTCTCTTTTCTTTTTTTTATTTTGAGTTTAAATGGGTGGGGGCCCACATCTCATTGATTCGGAAAAGGAATTAAGAGTGGGCCCCATATGTCATCCATACTGGGGAGTAAAGGGATGGGGCCCACTTGTCAGAGGCTAAGAGGATTGGGGAGACGGGGCCACCGGACAGTGAAACAGAGAGAGAGCGGAGGCGGGCCACACTCGTCAGAGAGGTAGAGAGAGATAGTGAGCGAGAAAGAGAGCAAGGGAGATCGACGGTGCACAGCGCTCCAAGCGGCACCGGTGAGTAGCGGTGAGCCAGCGGCGACAGCGCACGGCGTCGGGTAGTAGGGGCGACGGGGAGCGCGATGACCGGCTCGGATCAAGAGGACGACACACGACAGCGGCCGGCGGCATCTTCCAAATAGCGACGGGGAGAGATGGATGGGGGCGGCGGCAGCAGAGCGAGGTCACCTGCGGCGGGACTCGGTAGTGGGGGTTTTGGGCTCGGGTGGCGCTGAGGAGAAGAGAGGAGAAAGGGAGGAGATAGGATGCTCACCAGAGGGGAAAAGAGGGAGGAAATTGCGGCGGTGGCAGTGTCAAGCTCGGCTCGGGCTCGGGCTAAGCGCGGTGGCGTGAGGAGGATGTGGCGGCGGTGGGGGAAATGGGAAGGAGCTCGGCCGGGTTTTGTAGGGGAGCGGCGCCACTATGCGACGAAGGCCAAAGTTGGTGGCTCGGAGCTCGGGGCAATGGCGGTGGCTCGGTCTTCACAGCGGTGCGAAGCACGACGCGGCGGCGGCAGGCAAAGCGAGGCGGTGGGGTTTGGGCGGCGGAGAGCCGTGGTCAGACACGGCGCTCAGTGGCTTGGCCATTTGGCCGAACGGCCTGCACGCATGAGAGAGAGAGCGGGAGGAAGACGACGGAGCGGCGCGCGACCCGTGTCCCCGGGTAGGCCCCGTTGTCGGGCGCAGGCGCGAAGCAGGTGCGGCGTGTGCCCGGCTGACGCGTGGGCCCCTTGCAGTCGGCTGTTTAGCGGGAGGCTGACGGGTGGGGCCCCGCTGTCAGGCTTGCAGGTGAGAGGAGAGACACCTGAATAGGAGATAGGCAGCGGAGGGAGAAAGGCGGCCCAGCTGGAATAGTGACATTTGTTTTTTCCTCGAAATTTTTCAGAGGGGATTTTAGGAGATTAAAAAAGGGGCATTTAATTTTTAAAATAGGACATTGAGCTTGCAAAATTCGTGGAATTCAATAGGTTTCCAGACTTGAGAATATATATATATATATATATATATATATATATATATATATATATGCACATAGGAGTTTGAAATCCTTTTAAAGGTATTTTTGAGGGAGGGAAGGAATGTCTAGGGGAATTTTAAATTCAATTTTCAAATATTAATCAGGGATCTTAGAAAGAGATTTTTGGAGGGAATTTTGAGTTTCTGTGAGGAGCAAAAATAAGGGAGATTTTAGTGGAACACTTCAAAGGGAAAACTCGAATTGCGAAATTTGAATTTTGAGGTTTTGAGTTCGGTTCGAGATTTTTAGTTGTGGATTTCGGTGTCTCAAGGAGGATAAACTGAGATCCGAGGTGCTTAGTCCTTAATTGCACACAAAAATCCAAACTCTTAGTAATTAGGGTTTTATAAAATAGGGTTTTTTAACGGCCCGAAAAATCGGGGCATTAAAGATACTATTCTCGTTTGGGGAAATCCTTTCCGTGGAAGTATATATTCTATACGTGTGGTATTTCCCAATGTCGTCGTGAAATGACATATTTTATATACCAACATAGGTGAGAGAACGACTAGCCAACGGCCTAGCTAAGCGAGGGTCATTGGTACTCGGATGTACTGTGGTTATGATGGATTAGGAAAAGCACCTATAATCAGTGCTCTAGGAATGTATACTTCAGATGAACCTTGTTAATAAATATTGTGCCTCAGTGTTATCATCATGTTTAGATATCCTCTGACATTCTTCCGTGTTTAGCTACCGATATTGTTATCGGTGCTAGTTTTTATAACAATATTTATGACATACTTCTACCACTACTATTAGTGGAGATGAGTTCATCCCCTCGAAGGCCAATCAGCTGTCGAAGGCCTCTCCCAGCAGCGAAGACCCCTTCAACTAGCGATGGTTCCTTCAACCGTATGGAGCCCCCGGCAGGATGCCAAGTGGTCAATGGCCATCAGTCTATTAATTGGTTCAAATATGGTCCATAGACCAATAAAAGAGGAAATGACACGTGTACCAATGGAATCACACCCTTTAGAGAAGAATCATGTAATTTCTCATTTAACCAAATCTAGACCTATAAATGGATATTGTAATTAGGTGATTGATTTGAGAACACAAATTTGCGAGTTCACTTCACACCTCTCCTGCAAAGACATTGAACTATGTATTAGAGTCCTTGTCTATAAATATAACCACTGTACTTATCCAAGCTCTGGTAGACTGGTTTAATCCAATCTTCGAAAGATCAGGACCCTCCGGCCATATCATTTATTGAGGCGGCAGAAATACATACATGCATGTTAGTCTATTTTGGGTTTTAATATAAGCGTAAGGAGAATTTTCTCAGCACAAATATAATTTAATTTGGTCGCCAAGACCGCGACAGCATCTCGCTGCGCAGCACTAAAACAACGTGCGAAAAAAAGAAACCATATCGATCGGTGGACACCCACTTTCTTTCATTGACTATCCATTGAACGTTCCACGAGCGAGTACGTACGACATATGCTGGCACTCGCGTCATTCTTTTCTTGCTTCTGTTCATGTCGAAGAGGTACAGCGTGCTTGACTATGATAGGACACATTCATGTTCATGTACCTGCAGGTTCCCTGCATCAGAATAGCTAGCCTACTCTTTCTATCTCAAAATACTTTAACTTATATTATTTTTAAAAAAATTAAGTTTAGGTTAATAAATAATTATGATTGGTTGAGTAAAAAAAATAGGTGAAAAAATTAAATAGAAAAAAGTTGTTGTTATTAGTTGAGATGAAGATATAGATGAAAAATCAGTATTATTCTGAGACAAATTTAAATTTTAAAAATAGTATTCTCTCTATTCTAAAATATAATAAGTTAATAGTAAATTAGAGTAGACAACATCTATTATTATAAATATGTAACGAGTAGTATTTTGAGGTTGAGGAAGTAATTTCGCAACTTGCATGAGGGGTGCGTTGCGGTCAAACTCCGATCGAAAGGCCAGTGCAGGTCGTACGTCCTTTCGTTTTTCCACCAGATACCTGGAGGTCGATCTGTTCGAATTTCCTTCTGGCCAGTGGCTAGTACGTACTCCCCTGAGACAAGAAACAGGGATTTGGGCTGCTTAAGCTTAGTATAATGCCATTTATTCGGGTTTTGAAACGCATGCGTTCTCGATCATGACAGATGTTTATCTGAGTCGGCGAAATGGGATTAGGAGCCCTATATACCCCGGGGACGTGTGGCTCTTTGGCCACATCAGCTCCTCCGGGGCCCACATTCTTCACCGATGATAGCCGTCTACGGCCATTTTCCCTCTAAGTATCTAGGCACGAGCACTGCTTTGGCCCGGGTGCGCACTCCTCGGGCAAGTCGCGACGACGGCTCGCAGGCACCTCCTCTCAGGGCATGTCCCCGGGAACATTGCTAGGACTTTCCATGCCCGGGTCTTGCCCCTCGGGCCGGGGACCCACAGCTTCGGCCCTGAGGCGCGTTTCCGGGACACATTACTGGACATTCCCGGGCCCCGGGTCTCGCTCCTCGGTTCCCGGGACCCACAGCTCCAGCCTCGGGTCGCGTCCCTGGGGCACATTGCTGGGACTTCCCGTGCCTGGGTCTCGCCCCCCGGGCCGAGGACCCATAACTTCGGCCCTAGGGCGCGTTCCCGGGACACATTACTGAACATTTCTGGGCCCCGGGTCTCGCCCCTCAGTTCCCGGAAACCACGGTCTCGGGCCCCAGTCCCGGGACCCACTGGCTCGGTCCCGGGACGCATTCCCGGGACCCATTACTGGGGCATTCCCGAGCCCGGAGCGCGCTCCCCGATCTCGGGGCTCACAGCTTCCTTCCCTGAGGAGCTCGGCGCCGTGTGCGCGCAGAGGGCTCGATGAGCTCTATGTCCCGGGCACGAGCTTGACTCGAGCGGATCAGCCCTCCAACCGCTCACATTAATGACGAGACGACGGGGTGTGGCGCGCCTGTCGCCTGGTCGGGCATGCGTGGGCTCTCATGATGACCCCCTGTGAGCCCGCTCCCTGCGCGGTCAGAGAACTTTTGACTGAGAGGGTTTCAGTTTTCCACACTGGCAGCGATGGCGTGCGCTGTCACACCTCCCCAACCAAGCCGCCCGCAGCCGCCGAGTAACGTGATGACAAGACGTCCCGAGCCAACTCCGGCGTGGCTCTGCAGGCGGCCGCGTGCGACAAGACATATCATACCTAGAAAAGTTTTCTCCTCACATGTGAGCTAGGCGCTGTGGACTCCCCTTGGACTATGAAAGGAGGATCCATGCCAAGCAGGAGGGGGAGCCCGGTTCCGGAGGCTGGTTCCATCGGCTTTTGCATTGAGCTTAGCTTCTAGAGAGACTTAGTTCCCAAAGCCAGGGCGAGCTCCTGAGCACCCCTGAAGAACATCTTGTAAGAACAAACCACATTCATCTCCCACATGGCAAACACACAGGAGTAGGGTATTACGCCTCCGCGCGGCCCGAACCTGTATACTTCTTCTGTCTCCGTTGCGTGCCATCTCAGCCCGGGTCCCCGGCGCCCGAGCATCTATCATCTCCCAGACGCCGTAGCCGTCTGAGAACCACTTCCCTGGCCGAACCTTAAAGGGAGGTCCCCAGACTCCCCGTGGTTGGAGTTCTCTCCTCCGACAACCTGCATGTCATTTCCATGTAAAAAAGGTGTATACTCTCTTCCTTCGAAAATATAGTATTTTAAAACTAGATTTAATATAACTTAAGATTATATTCGCAGTTTTAGATTGTGTTAAATTCAGTCTGAGCTTGTTATATTTTGAAACGGATGGAATATAAGGTTGACAATTTATATGCATAGAAATTGTTATGGTTTGACTGTTTCACTGCTCGACGGCGCACGAGTTAAGCATGCGCATATAAGACCATCTTCAGCACCCTGCTTATACGAGTGCTCAAGAATCATGTCTAGGGCCCTTTAAGGGCTTCTTCGGATTGAATGAATTTCAAAGAAATTCTAGACGGTTGCATTCCTTTGAAAATATTTTCAATGAGATCTTTTGAAATAAAGGAATGAAATTTACAAAATCCTACTGATTGGTTTCCTATATCCTCATTCCATATAAAAACAAACATGAGGTCCTAGATCATGTTTTCATTTCTTTTGAGAAGTCCAATACATTTACTCTTTTTGTCTCTATGAATTCTCTCCAATTGTTTCAAAATTCATGTGTTTTATTTTCTCTGAACTACCCAAAGACACTATGGCTAATATTCCCGTGTTTTGGAATCCGGTTGGATTCTATTGTGCATGACATTATGTTACTATGTTTTTCTTGTTCCTGCGTCTTTAAAATCCAAAGTTTCAAAGAAACCTTGAATTGGAGGAATGGCAAAGGATTTTTGGAGGATTCAAATTCTTTAGATTTTTTTTTCCTATTGACCTCTTTGATTTATAGGAAGAAGATAAAATTTTTTTCATAGGATTGCATTCCTATATGATTAAATTTATAGGAAAATAAGCAAGAAGTGAGACCTCTTTTAAATTTTTCCTTGGTTTAATTTTTTTTCCTGTGGTCAATCAAAGTGATTCTCTTCCTGCTTCATGTGTTTTCAATTCCTATAAGATTGAAAAAGCATGTCACTTAAATTTCTATTTTTTTTCATGCGTTCTTCCTATCCCATGCGTATTAAAGAAGGCCTATGTATTTATTTTTCAACTTCATGCATCGCCTAGTTGTCACTTTTTTTTTTTGGCAAGGACCCTAGTTGTCACTATATGATGTTGCCATCTTATGACAGTTTAAACACATGTCAATTGAACAGGCTTTTCGATTTTTCTTCGAGGAACAAGGACTTCTATATTTTCTTTTGTGGGCGGTGGTGGTTGAAATCCTAAAACGAGAAACCGATGGAATATATGAATATTTATCAAGCTCGGTTATATTTTCGTATCGCAACACCAAAATAGATATTTTCTGTTACTCATTTTAAAAGAATTTTAAATTGAACTTGATACCAAGTGAAACGTAAACGCACTCTTTTCCTTTTTTTTTTTGAAGAAGAAGATATTTTTGATGTAAGCATGCCCAAATCAACTAGTGAAACTTTCGCTCCATCTGTATCAGGTGTTGCAAGCGTGTAAGATCATTTTTAGGGGCTGGGTCAGATCTTCAATAGGAGAATAAAAATGATAGGAAACACGACTTCACGAGATGAAGGCAATCAGGGAATATTTCGATTTCATGGTTATTTGGAAAGATATATTCTTGGGCTCGATTCTAACCATAGATGGGCTACAAGGCCCACAGATAATACCTGGGCTTTGACTCGTTTCTGATTTGTCAATTGTGATATGGACCAAAAAGCGAGGGGGATTCCTCGCAAAAAGAAAGAAAGAAAAAAAAAGAAAACGACCCGCTCGCTGTTCTTTTTTGGAAGAGAAAACAAATCAATATGGTCGAATAGCAAAGTATACGAATACATATCCATATTTTTCTCAAATACAAATCGCTCGTATATGAATGATGTTCTTTAGATGGGTACGAGATGATGTTAGATACAAATAAAAAGAAGTCTAATATACCAAACATAGATTTTCGTATGTCCGATTCACTCTCTCATATATAAAACCAAAAATATTTTCAATCATACACTTTTATAAATTGACCCTAGGTCTAACTAGAAGAAGCTGTTGATCGTTGCGTCTAATTTGCACGCATGCATTGCTAGCGCTCGCTCGATTCCAAATCGGAAACCCCATCGTTATTCTCTCGACAGTGTACTGTTTACGCTCTAACGAGCCCGTGTGGACATTGTTTGAGTGGGCTAGCAATTTTTTTTTCAGAAATCATATGTGAATACTTTTGAATTTTGTGTAAAGTTTCTAATAGGATTTTTCAATAGAAAGTTTCAACTCAAAATTTGAAAAAATGAGTAAACTTTCTACTGAAAATTTGAAACTTTCAGCTCAAATTTTAAAACTTTCAATTCAATTTTTGAAACTTTCAACTAAAAGTTTAAAAAATTCTACCCAAATTTTGAAACTTTCAATTGAATTTTTGAAACTTTCAACTGAAACTTTAAAACTTTAAACTCAATTTATTTATTTATTATTTTATAATAGAAAGTCATTAACACTAATAAGTGCTTTTAACGCTAACTGCCCTAGCCCTCGCCACGTGCGGATTTAGAGGCGGCTGTTAGTTTAGAAACTAGAAAGTGGACTGACCTATCTCAGTGAGTCCACTTTTTGTGTAGAATTAATTTTGGAAGAAATAACCTTTGGCAATTAGCCTACTTCGCAAAAGTTAAAGAGGAGGCAAGGACTTTGGATATTGGCAGAAGCAAAGCAGTAGCTTGAACTAATCATTATTTCTGTATAACCGTCTTCTTTTTCGTTCACCCCTATAGGTATAATTTCTCCTCCGCTATATATTTAATGAAACTAGAGGATATCTCCATACAGTTCTATATGGGCTAGTTGAATTTGATTGTTATAGAACTCTTAGTTTCTATTTCTATATGTATGTGATTGTATTCCATGTATAGTAGATCTTCTTATTAAATGATTCAGCAAAGCTGATTTTATATTACAGGAAGGAGAGCATTGTACAATATTTTACAGGGAAAAATAAAAGAAGCAAAAGACAGAGGCAGGATATTGGGTGAGCTAAGTCCACCCTCGAAGGAATCCTATGGGGCCTATTCTCCTAGCAGAATTGTCTCCACCCAACTCGCGCCAGCCCTCTTCCAAAACTCGTGTTCTTCTCTGTAATAGATATTAAAAGTAATATTGGATTAAATATGCAATTTTTTCTTTTATCTCTATATTGTCCTATACAATTATACTTTATATATAACTATCGCTATCAATATATACTGTTATAATTTGGTTCCACCACGATTTAATGGCATAGTAATAAATTTTATTATATTTCTCCGATTATATGGTAACTCTTAGCCTCTATATGGTATATCTTTTTTGAGCCGATTATAAAGAGTAAATTTCAGAAAACTCATATTTTATGGTTGAAGTTGTATAAACCTTAGGGATTATGATAGGTGGTACTTAAACCTATGTATTATGGTTCTAAAGTTTCATAAAACCTTACCTCTATATATGTTGAGCGCATATTTACTTAAGTTTTTAAAATATAGAGTGCATATAAAATTTTTAATTATTGATTAAATTTGTTGGTTTAACTTTTCATTACTTTGAAAAATATTGTTTTGGATATACTGATATTAATTGTGATTTGAGTAAACATGGGATTTTATAAAACATTTGGACTATAAATCCTATATGTGCTCCAAGTTATAATATATGTGATTTTTTTAACTTTATCCAATAAATATGAGGTTTTTTAAATTTTACTCTAATATAAAACAGTATAATAGATAGATAGATAACACCATCCCGTGCTGATTCAAGAGAGAGAAGTGGATTCACATGAGAATGTTGCTTTTTGGTATACACATATCGGATAGAATGTATTCAGCTTGCCTGTTTCTTTCTGCCTGTTTCTTTCTGCCACGCGAAACGCGATCCCTCAGAAAGAGTACGCAATCTAAGTCAAAAGAGAGAGAGAGAGAGAGTACGCAATCTCTATCGGCTACCACCGTGCTACTGTGGCCGAAGTACTTTCTTCCGTTTTGAAATACAGTAATACTAGATTAGACATAGAGTCTATCTAGATTTGTAAGTGTTGGATGTTATCTAATCTAGTACTCTATTTGATTTGATTTATAATATTAAAGGGTGTCTAATATAGTACTTTGTCTAATTCGTAATATTTAATATAGTGATAAGTTGTTATATTTTAAGTCGGAGGAAGTATGTAGGGTGATTGATCATTGCCGCAACCCGCACGGACAGATGGATAGATGGAGTGCTTCTTATCATTGGACACTAATTAATTGGTGAGGTCCAGTCGAAAAGGCCGGAGTGCATGCCGCTCGCGTGCGCACGGAGATGACTCGAAGAACAGGACACACCAAACAGGACGCACAGGGCCGCTGCTCATCGCGTTCCGCGGTTCGGTGAGACCGATCCGCAAAAAGGGAAGAAAAGCGAGGGAGAACTGGCGGTTTCGCGCTGTGCGTTTGGCTGCTGAGCCGCGGCCGCTGGTCCGCTCCCGTAGCCCGCCGCCCCCGCATCGGATGTCGGCCGAATCGGCCGCTACCTGAATCCCCCAAAAGCGCCCACCGGAAACAGGCACCGCCTAGCTGTCAACCCTCCAGAAAATATTTGCTGCTGCTGTGGTGGGCTCCCGGTGAAAGCTACTCAGGCCGTATATGCGGTCCATGGGCTGGTTGAAATGCCCTGTATCGGGCTCAAATGCAGTGGGTCGATGCTTTTCTACCACGTGAGCTTGTTGCAAGTTTGCAAAGAACCAACGATGAAGAATGTCGACAGCTTTACTTTTGGGAAAAGACTCACAAGGTACTATATGACACCTCAAAACCATACTGATAACAAACGAGCTAACAACCTACCGTACGACCCTCCGCGCAAAACTAACCCCAACTGGAAACAGAGAACCCAGCAGAAAACCACCCCGTTCCCGCGCTTACGCCACCACAGCGGACGGCCGTTCGGCCTCCCTCCCGCTCGTGGCGGCTACACACGTCCACGGACCCGGGCGCCTCACGCGCGCGCAGAACGGATGCCCCGATGGCCCCGCCGCCTCGCGCGAGCGCGCGCGCACGCCCAAAACGTGTGCGTCCACGCGGCCAGAACAGAACAAAAACTCCCCACGGGATTCCCAACCCACCCGTTCCATTCTCGAGCTCATCCCAGCGTCATCCACCTCGCGCGCTCGCGGGCGCCGTCCCCACCCCAGCGAAATCTTTATAAATTCCGTTCCCACGCGCATCAGCGAACCAAGCCAACAACACACGGCGCCGCCCACCCATCCATCCGCCCACCGGCACACGCAACGCCGTCATCGTCGCTCGCTCGCAGTAGCGTACCGCACTTCGCACCGTGATCGATCATCGTGGTGGTGTCGTCCACGGGAAAGTGACCGAGAGGCTTGGAGGGGGGACAAGACAGACATGGATTTGTACGGCGCGGCGGCGAGGCGGCCGTGGAGCAAGGAGGAGGACAAGGTGTTCGAGAGCGCGCTGGTGCTGTGCCCGGAGCACGCCCCTGACCGGTGGGCGCTCGTCGCGGCGCAGCTCCCCGGGCGCACGCCGCAGGAGGCCTGGGAGCACTACCAGGTGCTCGTCGCCGACATCGACCTCATCATGCGCGGCGCCGTCGACGCCCCCGTGTCCTGGGACGATGACGCCGGCAACGACCGCCGCGGCGCCGGCAAGCCCCGCGGCGAGGAGCGGCGCCGCGGCGTACCCTGGTCCGAAGATGAGCACAGGTACGGACGGAAACATCTCAAACCCTCGTCTCCTTTCCTCCTCCCTTGCTCGTCTCTGTTCCAGAGGCTTCTCGATTTTTCTCGTGATCTCTCCGCATTGCCTCGTCAAAGCGGAAAAACCAACAAACTCCTCCCAGCTGGCAGATGGGCTCCACCTGCCAGCCACCTAGATAGCAACCGCCTTTCCGTGTAAATTCATCTCGTTTGTTCCACCATTCGTGCGTGCGCAGGCTGTTTCTCGAGGGGTTGGACAGGTTCGGGCGGGGAGACTGGAGGAACATCTCGCGGTTCTCGGTGAGGACGCGGACGCCGACGCAGGTGGCGAGCCACGCGCAGAAGTACTTCATCCGGCAGGCCAACGCCGGCGCCCGCGACTCCAAGCGCAAGAGCATCCACGACATCACCACGCCCTGACCACCGTCGGCGACAGCGACTCACCCCTTCTCTTTACTACTCCATACTCTCTGAATAGGATGAAACAAGCAAGAAGTAGGCGATGATACATTACATCCTACACCACAACATAGGCAAATGGTACTTTGAAGCCGTTTGTTACTTGGGGCTCTCCTCCGTAACCGTGGACGGACTACTTGACTGAAACAGAGGCAGGTGAGAGCTCCAGCCGGCACATGGTTTGGGCTTTAGGTTTTCAGCATTAATTAGGGTAGCTAAGTCAAGGACTAATGGGGTTTGACGTGGCAACGGCGTGTCTTGGTTAGGTTGATGCAGACGAAGATGTCACTGTTAATATGGGTTTATGCCTTTTGTATGTATGATATGATGCTGTCGAAATCAACCTGGATAATCATGCACGGTGTGTGTTGAGAACTTGAGATAGGTGTCCGCTGCAGGGAACATCTGGATATCGCCACGTAGCTGGCGGAACCATTCCAAGGGTTCGGGCGGTACGTGGTTGATAAGTGCGCGACACTTGGCAGTGCCACACGCCGGGGCTTCTCTTTTGTCGCTAAACGCACCGCCGTACAGGGCATTACAACACAAATGGGTTCCTGATTATCAGGAACAACACCCATCGGCAGGGACTCCCGAAACGACGCCCTTAATTGGCATATAAATAGCTTCCTATCTAATCATCCAGATAAGGAAAAACCCAGAGATTCATCCTTTTTCACTCTTCACATATTATTACGCACATAGAATTATCAGAAAGCGAAAGATGGGATTCAATTTAATAAAAGAGAAATTATACCCTGTGGACAGTGACATAACAAAATCTATACTTCGGGACACAAAATATTTCTTGACTCTTACAAAAAAGACAAGAAAGTATTTTAATAATCACTAGACGTGATGTAACGATAGTTGCCTCTATCACGCTCCTAACAGGTACTCAATTGATATTAAGGATGCATTATTGTATCCCAATTATATTCGTACCCTACTAAGTTATAGAGATATCCGTCAGAATGATTGTGGAGTCCATTCGAAGGGGGTCCAAACGTCCCACGACATATATAACCGCCCAGGAAGTTCAGTTACGCGTACAATGATATAGAAATAGAACTTCAATTAATTATACAAACTGACAAGATTCTAGTACAATTCCAACTCAACACACGCACACAACTGGTCTATGGCCACACACATACACCCAAAAGACGCAACTCTACACCACAAGAACGGCCTGGGTATAGAGTCGACCTAGAACTCGAAGCCTACGTCTTCGTCCTAGTCCTACGGATCGATGGCTTCCTCGACTTCACCTGCAACTTCCTCCTGACCAGCTGGAGCCCAAAACATACAAGACTAAGTACACAAGTACTCTGCAAGCCATGTAGGGAAACATATACTAATGCATGATATAACAAGAAAGAGAATTGGTTTAACTCTAAATCTTATCAGTAGTTCACAAACATCCCATTTTGTAAACAAGTTTAATTTTGAAGGGTTTAACATTTCATGCCATTATTTCACAATTTAAACCATTATCTCAACTCTACTCATGCCATTACTCTGGATTCACTCATAGACATATCTCCATTTATCGGGAACGTGGCGTATTCGAATACCAAACGACTCTGCAGCGTCTGCCCAGCTTTACCCGCACAATACCACAACCTGATCGGGGTTGAGATAACAAAGTATACCACCTCTCCAAGCTTATCTTTGTTCCGCCTAGCAGGTTATAGGACAAGGCACCTATTGGCCTCAACTTGGCCTTCGTGAGGGTGTGCACCAACCCGACGATTCATCCACCCATTATTGCACAACTAGAAGGAACACGCAGTCCTCAAAGACCGCAAAGGGCACTGCAGCACCCACACACATATATAAACAATCTTACCTCACTCAATGGCCATTACACACGTTAAAGCTTAAAATGCCGATACACTAAAAGGCTGCAGAAGTTCAATTCACCGAAGCAGTGTACACTAGGTCCGAATACCTCGATCATGCAGATGGGCGCTAACTATGTCACTTATATTGACAAAGGGGGTTATATACTTAAAAGCTTTAAATAAACCATTTACTTCCAAATTAATCACATAAAATGATAACTTTGCATAGCAACTAGTGTACTCATGATAATCAAGATTAATCTAGGGTTACCAAGGATATATTAGGCTCAAATCACGGCATGGCATAATATATAGCAATATAAAGTAACTGGTCACTACTATTTCAAAAGGATTTCAGTAAAATAACTCATGTACACTATATAGTATGATCTAGCTCCAGATTGGGTTCAATTATGTTCAAAGGATTGTATGACTTGCCTTCGGGATCGGCGTAGTCATACCACTCGTCTCCTCCTACGGCTACGTAGGCGTACGCGTCAACTGCGAACTTGGGCTCCTCGATCGAATCTGCTACGACGTGATCTATCGATATACAAATAAAAATAAATAAGCGAATAATTCTAGATAAATGCCAAAAACCTAGAAAGTACACACAAGATATCAAAAGGGGAATTATGGAGAAAATTTGGGATTTCTCCGGAGTCGCGGCGAGGGGAAACCTAGAACCAAAATTAGGGTTGCGTCAATGGATACTTGGATCGCGACGAAACTAGCGGGGATGGATTCGGAATAATTGAAGGAGTCGGGAATAGGTCTTGGATTTTTGTTCTGAGGTCAAAAGGTCGAGGGGCGGCAAAAGGAGGTCGGTTCCGGGGTCCCCGAGGGGTGGCGACCCCATTCCACCGGTCGGTTGCGACCGGGGAGGCGGGGCGGGCTTGGCGACGATGGGCAAAAGTTGGCGGCGGCGGCGCGCCATGCAGCCGGCGGCGCCCGAGATAGAGGCACCGCGGCACGACGCCGCCGGCGGGGCTCCGGGGGCAGGGTGACGGCGGGAAAAGAGGGGAAAGGTGCGGCTTGATGCGGTGAAGCCGTTGCTCACTTCAATTTTGGAAGATAGGCGACGACGACAACGAATTTTGGAGCTTTGTCAAAGGCGGCTGGAGCACTAGCTTCTTCTTTTCGGGCTCCGGCGACAACGAAGGAAGCAATGGAGGTTGGGGCGGCTTCTAGGGGTGAAAGAGGAGGTGATGGTGGTGCTTTTTCGGGTTGGCAACGTCTGACAAGGGAGTTTACAGAGGGAGATAGAGGGAGGAACAGGGGGCGGTGGTAGTAGCAGACCACAGCAGTGACGTGGAGGATGAATGTGATGCCGATGGCAATGGCTAGTTAAAACTGAGCTCGGGAGGATGAGATCAAGCTTGTGTTGATCCAGTGCTTAGCGTGGAAGCAGCTGCGTGGCGAGGCAAGACAGAATCGGCGACGGCATTGGCAGCACTCTGCCTCTCGGCAGAGGCGGTAGAGAGGGGATGGGCCGACCTGGGCTGGCTTGGGCCGGCCTGGGCCAAAAGAGAAAGAGGAACAGAAAAGGAAAACGAAAGAAAAGCGAGCCGAGTCGAGGAAAAATGGATTGAAACAAAGAAAAACGGATTAGCGATTCTGAGAGAAATGTATCGATAATCAAAGGATGTCGCGGACTCGACAGCGAGAATTTAGGATGAATGGATTTGCACTTCCGAGTAAAAGAAAAATAAAATAAAAAGAAAACGACGAATGAAGAACAACATTTTTAAATAGAACGAAACGGAAAACTCGATGTGAATTTTCGAAAATACACAAAAATAAAAACGGTTTTAAAATTTAGTGATTTTTAGGGCTGTTAAAATGATGACAACAAAGAGGGATATCTCCTCTTAACCAAAAATAATGGATATGATAAACAAGGGCTTGAAAATATTCTATCTTTATCCTCTAGATTGTACTACACGTACATCAAGCCCGTACAATATATTGCATATAATGTAATTTTCCAGAATGTTGACACATTCCAAACTTAGTATGATCACCTTGGCCATCCTGATATAGGGATGATGCGGAAAATTATCGGCAATTCAATTGGTCATGCTTTTAAGAGCAACAAATTTTCACAATCTTCAGATTTTGTGTGCACCTATTGTGCTACTGGAAAATTGATTTTAAGACCCTCTTACCTTAAGATCAAAGCTGAGCCACTAAAATTCCTTGAACACATTCAAGGTGATAAATGTGGCCCTATACAACCATTGAGTGGATCGTTCAGTTACTTCATGGTTTTAATTGACACATCTACATAATGGTCGCACGTGTGTCTTTTATCCACACGAAACCATGCTTTGTCAAATTAATTGCTCAAATTATTAAATTACGAGCACATCATCCTGAACATCGAATTCAATCAATTTGAATGGATAACACTGCTGAATTCTCATCTCGTACCTTCAATGACAGGGACGAATTGCAATTTAGTTTTACACATTGTTGACTTAATTCAATTGCGTCCAACTACTTACCATAGCAACTCCTCCTACAACTAATACGTGGAAATCCACTAGATATTTTCCATCCGCGGAAGTTTGGTTGTGTTACATACGTACCAATCTCACCACCGCGGCGTACTACTATGGGTCCACACAGAAAACTCGGTATCTATGTGGGATATAAATCTCCGCCAATCATAAAATACTTTGAGCCCCTTATAGGGGATCTGTTTACAGCCCGGTACGCTGATTGTATCTTCAATGAAGAACATTTTTTGACATTAGGGAGAGATTTCAAGTACTAAAAAGAATACCCGAAAATTGATTGGAATGCTCAAGGCATTCTAGCATTGGATCTACGTACTTAAGAAACTGAACTTCAAGTTCAGAAGATCATTCATTTGCAAAATATTGCAAATAACCTACCAGATGCATTTACTGATTATAGAGGTGTCACCAAATCCTATAATCCTGCCAGAAATGTGCTAGAAAGAGTGGAGATACCATCGAGAACCAATCAACTCCCAATTCAAAATAAGAGGGGGAGAAGTACGACACACAAAGCGGATACAGCTTCTCGTAAGCGACAAAGGAAACAGAAGAATAAATCTTCTGACACAGTAAATATAGATCAACATCAAGTTGATAGACATCTTAGGATCCACGAACCCAGATCAACAGTGCACTCTATTACTGATGCTGGGATATCGAAAAACCCTGACTCAAATGTTTTGGGAATAACAATGAGTCAACAGATATCCAAGAGATTTCCACAACCTATATTGATTCTGGAGAATCATATGATAGAAAGACTATAATTGTCAATAACTATTTTTCTGCAATGGTTACAAGTAACCTTCAAAACGATCCAGATCCCAAGACCATGGCAGAGTGCATAAAGCGCTCGGACTGGACTCAATGGAAGAAAGCAATCCAAGTAGAAATTGTCTCGCTCATGAAAAGAGAGGTATTCACGAAAGTGATACCAATACCTCCTAAAACATTTCCTGTCAGATTCAAATGGGTTTTCGTCTGCAAATGTAACGAAAACAATGAGGTGGTGAGGTATAATGCAAGACTTGTTGCACAAGAGTTCACGTAGAGACCCAGCATTAATTTCAATGAAACATATTATCCAGTAATGAGTGGAATCACTTTCCGATATCTAATATCCCTAGCAGTACAAAATCATTTATCTTTGCAGTTGATGGATGTAGTGACAGCATATCTTTACGGGTCACTTGATTCGGACATATACATGAAGGTTCCCGACGGAATCCAAATTCTGAATCCAAACGCAAATCGCAATTTGTATTGTGTAAAGTTTAACAAGTCTTTATATGGCTTAAAGCAATCGGGAAGAATGTGGTACAACCGACTACGTGAGTTTCTTTTGAAAAAAAGGTACTCCAACAACGATGATTGCCCATATGTATTTATCAAGAATTCCTCAACAGGATTTTGTATAATCTTAGCGTATGTTGATGATCTAAATATCATTGGCAATGCACAAGATATAGATGAGGCACGCAATCATCTCATGACGGAGTTCGAAATGAAGGATTTTGGTAAAACCAAATTTTGCTTAGGTATTCAACTTGAGCACATTTTAAAAGACATACTTGTACATCAAGCTGCCTATGTCCAGAAAATATTGAAGAAATTCAATATGGACAAGTCATATCCATCAAAAACTGCAATGGTTGTTCGATCTCTTAATAGAGAGAAAGATCCTTTTAGACCTCGAGATGAAGGTGAAGAGATGTTGAGACCTGAGGTTCTATATCTCAATGCTATTGGAGCGCTAATGTACCTTGCAAATTGCACCCGGCCAGATATTGCATTTGCGGTAAATCTACTTGCTAGACATAGCGCGGCTCCAACTAAACGTCATTGGGCGAGAGTAAAGAATATCCTTCGATATCTCTAAGTCACCCAAGATCTCGATTTGTTTTTTCATAAAAACAAAAACATGGATCTCATAGGATATACTGATGCTGGCTACTTATCAGATCCCCACAATACTACATCACAAACTGACTTTGTATTCTTACATAGTGGAACAACCATCTCATGGAATTCTTCTAAACAGTCTCTAGTAGCTATATCCACTAATCATTATGAGATAATTGCCTTATATGAAGCATCACGTGAATATGTATGGCTTCGCAGAGTGATTAACCACATACAACAATCATGTGGTATTGGTTCTATTAAATCACCTACCATTATCTATGAAGATAATGCTGCTTGCATTGTCCAAATGCAGAAGGGTTACATAAAGAACAATATCACAAAGCATATTGCCCCAAAACTATTTTTTCCATATCAATTACAAGAAAATAGAGAATTAGTATCTTGCAAACTAAATCTTACGATAATCTCGCAGACTTGTTTTCACTTTCTAGAAATATGTTCAAGGAATTGGTATGCAATGACTCCATGATTTGCAAGAGTTAGGAAGAGTTATGTCCTAGACTAAACCTGTCAAAATAAATATTGTACTCTTTTTTCCTCTCATAGTAGAGGTTTTTAATAAAGCAATATAACAACGTAAATATATATATCATATCTCTATTTTTTCCACAGGGTTTTTAAGGAGATATCAATGATATATAATAATTTCTCATATTTTTCCTATAAAGTTTTAAAAGTTATACTAAATTATGACTCAATGGTCATAATCAACAGAAATTCTCCCATGAGTTTTTACTTCTATAAGGTTTTCTCAGAGAGAATTCACATATATGTCATATCATTTTCTCCTTATTTTTCTCATTGGGTTTTAAAGGAGTTTAAATGGCATATATATATATAATAGTTTCTCCTCAAATTTTTTCCACAAGGTTTTCTTTCGAGGAGTTTTTCCTAGTGATGAATCCAAAGATGATTAACAAAAGGCAATTGATCAAGGAGGAGTGTTATAACACAAATAACATGTGATCAAATTCCTTGTAACTACCCTAGGCAGTTAGATGGGTTCCTGATTATCAGGAACGAACAACCATCAGGAGGGGGTTTGTCCCTCCCGAAACGACGCTATTAACGCCCCTAGTTGGCGTATAAATAGCTCCCTATGTAATCATCAAGATAAGAGAAACTCAGAGATTCATCCATTTTTCACTCTTCACATAGGGGAATTAATAGCAGGCTCTTAGAGTTATCAACAAAGTAAATTTGCTAACATGAAAGAGAGAGGAAATAAGAGAAATATCGATGTTAAGCTTAACATCAGCTTAACATCGACTCTTAGCATTTATAAAAGGATATTTTGTTGTATGGAGATTGGGAAAAGAAAAGAAAGGTAATAATAAATTGTTTTGGTGCATTAATGATTGAAACTTTTATTGTCTCAATTGTTATAAGAGAATAATCTCTAAATGGACTAAGAGTCTACATCAGGCTCTACCTTTAAACATGCCTGCACAACTACAAGTAGAGCCTACCCTGCCAAGTGCCTACCATGTCGAATTGCATGCTTGGCAGGGCAAAATTAAGGTAGTGATTCGTGAGGAATAGAAAAGGGAAAGGACGAGGCAACTTTTCTTCAGCATATCAAAATATCAGGTCCTCAACAATCTAGAGAAAATTGCACACAAGGTTTAATGCAGACCTATATGTGCAGAAAACAGTTGATAACTACATAATGAAGGAAAAAAGAATGCTTACAAGATCAAATAATAGACAGCATGGTACGCAGAACGTGAGGGAGACGTTACGTTCTTAGAAGCATTTCTGTGAAACTCTGGTAAATTGTACCCCTCAAAATCAAAGAAAACAAATCATGATGACAGCACAAACGCTGCAGTCCATCAGGAGGGCGCCCAGGGCTTTCTGTAGCAATAGCCCTATCTCTAGCATTTGGCCTAAGCTATCAGCAGATCCAAGGTTGCTGCCAGTCGGTCTGCCCCTCGTGTTGTGGTCCTTGTTTTCCATCAACAAAGTGAATACAATGGTTATGTTCGTTATAATAAGAAATAGAAGTGGCCGTGTACCAACTAATACTCTGGTGATGGTGCCACCAATGTCCAACCCCCAGTTTGAAAGAACCACCAGAAAAGCAATGATGATGGAAGCCAAAAATCGGTTATAATTTGTAGCTGATATGGCCTGGGTAATCTCATGCGGAGTGAAATTCAGGTTTTCCTTCAGAGTTTCCACAGACCAACCTGCATTATCAGATTGGTCAGACTGGTTTGGAGGCACATATCTGGGTCTTGTTTTCATCTCCATTGTAGACTGTACACTTGCCGATCTATCATGACTGTCCTTCCTGATGGTTTCCTCACTGTGCCTTTGGAATGGCATTTCATTTACTGCCTGAATTTCAGGAACTGCACTGCTTGTCTTGTTTTATTGGAGGTCACCTTCATTACTTGGGCCTTTTCTTTATGATTTCCCAGGTGGGCCTCACCAGTCGGTTGAATTTCATGGACTATGTCACTAGGTTCTGGTTTTCGCGACTGAGTTACATAGCTGACCTTTTCATCACCAATAACAACTTCACTTGGTTGCCGCTCAGATTGCGGAGAGAAAGCAGCATCAGTAGTACAAAGTGGTGAATCTGCAAAATAGCAACTAATTTTGTTAAGACATGACATTTAAGAAGCCGGATGTTTTAACTTTCAAGTACATACATTGAAAACAGTAGTATTATGCTTGATATCAATATACGGTGGTAAAACAACAATATTAAGCAAATTACCGCGTGATAAAAGTCCATCTTGCGATCATGGTGCCACAGTGCACATGTCATGCGTGTGTTTTATCAAAGCATCCCAGGAAGCTGTGGAATTTTAGTTAATCCAATTAATGTTATTCAATAGGTAAATCCTGCTATGTTTCATCTCATAACAACATTGTTTTCTTATCTAACTACCCTGTGTTTTAGAAAATCAGTTCCACTATCACAACTAACTGTAACGCCAAACATAGCCTGAGAAGCAACATGGAAATTCGTGAGGTCGCTGCAAAGTTTACAAACTTACTATCTACCATGGTTCATTGTGCCAGTTTTCTAAGAAATCTACAAAGTACATAGGAGGAAAGAGATGTTAAATTGGACTCCTCTATTTGCCACTCAATGAATTACTCCTTCTGGTAAGCTTAGGACAAGATTCGGCTAAACTTTTGAAATTTTGACCATCAATAATTTTTCAAATGCTTAGTTTATTAAAACAAAAAAATGGTATATGTAGATTTGCCTTGAAGAATACTATCATAATATCATAAACTTAATAGGTTTTATAAATTTATTGTAATATAAAATTGATAGCCAAAGTTTCAAAAGTTTGACCAAATCTTATCCTAAACATCAAATACTCCAATCTATGACTAGAGGGAGTAAACTGGAATTTTGGATTATAAACTTTTGGAATACTGGGATTATGAAGGATCCCTTTCTCAGTAATATTGTTTCTGAAATACGAACACTACAAGCAGTGGTTCAATCCATCAAACTACACGCCAGTACCTGCTGCTTTGGTTTGGGTATAAAGGCTTTCAAAGGTCTTAGCCACCCATATATCGATATATATTCCTTTCTGTTCTATTAGGCAAAAAAACATTGCAGACAACATATCTGAAAAATACCACGGTAGCACACTACATAGCACCTAACCATGTATTTCCAACAAGGTGGATTCTGTTTCATTGGTACCAGAAGAATTAACCCCTGGCAACAAACTAAACAAAGATTGTCCCTCGTTTCTCATCACCACAAACCAGTAACTCAAAAACCGCTAGAACGAGCGCTATAATGTGGGAAGTCTCTGCCTCGCAAAAATTTCTAAATCTATCAACGAATTGGAGACTTGTACAACTGTCCAACTGCAGCGATTAATCGTCCTAATAGTTGCGTACATCCACGCACGCATGTAAGAGCAGACGAATGAAATCTCGATGCGTATATCAACCCTAACACAACTACAGTAATCTCGCGAATCAAATCTCGATGCGAAAGCAACAGCTTTCACAAAGAGCCATGTAAGAGCGGACGATTTGAGGTTTCTTTGGAGAAAGAGAGCGCTTCATGTGGTTACCTGGGGACGGGCCGAAGGGGAGGCCACGAGCTTGGCCGGTGATGAAGGCGAGGCGATCGGATCCCCTCTCCACCAGCCGCCGACGCCGTGCGTTCCCGGCGCTCTCCATCGCCTCCCTCCTCCGCGCCCGCACGCCCACGCCACTACTCTCTCTCCCTCCCCCTCCATGCTCCGCCTCACCTCTCGTTCTTTGAATTTTTACTGTTAATAATTTAATTTATTTTTTAATTTACAAAACTAAATTTTAATTTTTTTTACAGAAATACACTCTTGCCGCCGTGGGCCAGGGCGTCATTTAAAAACCGCCGTGGCCCAGGGTGGCAAATGGCCGAGGTCCACGGCGGCGTCACCAGACCGTGACGGTGGCCCACGCCGTCAGCGGGCTGGAGGCCATGTGGCATTGCCGTCCTAGGCCACGGCGGCGAATGGCTCCAAGGAGCCGAATGCAAAAATGCATTCGCCGTCGTCCCCCAGGGCGGCGAATGTATTTTTGCGTTCGGCCTCCTGCAGCTATTTGCAAATTACCAAATTTGAAAATTTTCTTACTAATTTTCCTGCCTTATTTCTTACTAATTTTTAACCCCAAAAATTTTAAAAATTTATTTCTCAAAATTAGATTCTTAAATTCTATTTATTGTGCGATTGCATTTATTGGGTCGATGTTAAAAAAAAACAAATATCATAGATTGTTCATGTTGTGAAGAAAACTTGTCAAACTGAGGTTATTTCTGGATCGCCACTCGCATTCCACTCCTCGTATGTCCGGATCGGCACTCGCAATCCACTCCTCCCCTTCTTTCACCTACACGCTTCACAAAATTTAGTTTTAATCGTGGTTTAGAGTATGTTTTTTGAAGTTTTTTTTATAATCCGACGATAGTGGGCGTTGGTTTGTAAAATCGTACTGATCATTTTTTTCAAGTTTGTTTTTGGTAATACTTAATTAATAACATGGTAATAGGTCGGTCCGTTTTACGTGAGGGGCTTAGGAACCCCCAGGCGAATAGAATGTTAGGGCCTATGAATTTTTTCCCAAATTTTTGCGCAATGTACGTACTGAATGATTTTTAATTCGACATTGGGAGACGATATATTGTATTATTTGTGATCCACTCGGTCGATACTTAACGCAGTGCACGTACAATAGCATACTGATATTAGCTAGATGCGAGCCGTTCGCATTGCGGCATGATGAATGCGACACCCATAGTACGAAATACAACAACGAATACAACTTGTGAGCAGTACAATGTATCCGCTCGTTCTAGTCACCGGTTCCTAGAAAAGCGGGCGATTCGTTCATGGTACGATCTAGACATGCTATAGTCGGCTGGTGATTCTGGTTGCATGTTCCAGTGCCGTGATAAATCTGACGGCGTGAAATTGTCAATCCATTGTCTGAATTGACACCTCCTTGGAGGATCCTGTGGGACGAGTTTGATTAGTAAATTCGTCACATTTGGTGAAGGTAAACTATCTGCAGGAAGTAAGGTACGGCTTGAACTTACATCGATATCGTCGTCAAGAATGTTCGGACAAACAAAGCTTTTGTGTCGCAGAGTTCCTGGTCTTCTCGACCTGACAACCTAGCAACGATCACCACAAGCACACGTTGGACGGTCCTCCCATCGCGGTAGTCCAAGAGGTTGATTTCTCCAGTCTGCCCCTTCTAGCTCTAGATGTTGTTCGTGCTCCGCCCTCCTGGCCATGTATTGCGCCATGCTTTCGTCTAACGGGAGGTAGTCATATTCCGGGTTGTCGTTGTCAATCCACTCGATGAAGCCGCAATATCTTTCCTCGGTCTGTTAAGGTAAATATCCTGGTGTAAGAGTCGTGGACGTAAAAATGAATATGACAAAGACTTGACTAAAACACGTACCTGGAGACTCCGGTGCACGCACTCGAAGTATCTCTAGCCGTAAGTCTCCTCCTGATGAGATACGCGTAGCCGGCAATGGTCACCACAAAGGCATATCGAGCGTTCAGCCCAAGGTGGCAGTACCAAAGCGAAACCTAAATATCGCCAGTTGCAATCCTCCACGAAAAGAGGTGTAGGAGGCATTATTCGATGCTGCTACAATAAGAAAAGGAAATTAGTGAGGCAGGTAGTGGCCGTAGTTCATAAACGGCGCGAAGTTTGCCCGAGGGGCTGGGTGAAGGCCCTCTGCTACTATGATGGTGCTTTTATATAGGTTGTCGTGCGTCTATTTTCCTATTAGACGTACAGGTCAAAATATAAGGGACATGCATATACAAAAAGCGGTTAAAGTGGCCGACCATGTATTCAGAATGCCCGTGACAACGCATGACTAAAGTGACGCGCCGACAACCTTATATTTTGACCTGTACGTCTCATAGGAAAATAGATGCACGACAACCTATATAAAAGCACCATCATAGTAGCAGAGGGCCTTCACCCAGCCCCTCGGGCAAACTTCGCACCGTTTATGAACTACGACCACTACCTGCCTCACTAATTTCCTTTTCTTCTTGTAGCAGCATTGAACAATGCCTCCTACACATCTTTTCGTGGAGGATTGCAACTGGCGATATTTAGGTTTCGCTTTGGTACTGCCACCTTGGGCTGAACGCCCGATATGCCTTTGTGGTGACCATTGCCGGCTACGCGTATCTCATCAGAAGGAGACTTACGGCTGGAGATACTTCGAGTGTGTGCACCGGAGTCCCCAGGTACGTGTTTCTGTCAAGTCTTTGTCATATTCGTTTTTACGCCCACGACTCTTACACCAAAATATTTACCTTAACAGACCGAGAGAAGATATTGCGGCTTCATCGAGTGGATTGACAACGACAACCCGGAATATGACTACCTCCCTTAGACAAAAGCATGGCGCAATACATGGCCAGGAGAGCGGAGTACGAACAACGTCTAGAGCTAGAAGGGACAGACTGGAAAAATCGACCTCTCAGATTACCGCGATGGGAGGACCGTCCAACGTGCGCTTGTGGTGATCGTTGCCAGGTCGTCAGGTCGAGAAGGCCAGGAACTCTGCGACGCAGAAGCTTTATTTGTCTGAACATTCTTGACGACGATATCGATGTAAGTTCAAGCCGTACCTTACTTCCTGTAGATAGTTTACCTTCACCAAACGTGACGAATTTACTAATCAAGCTCGTCCCACAGGATCCTCCAAGAAGGTGTCAATTCAGACAATAGATTGACAATTTCACGCCGTCAGATCTATCACGGCACTGGAACATGCAACCAGAATCACCAGCCGACTACAGCCTATCTAGATCGTACCATGAACGAATCGCCCGCCTTTCTAGGAACCGGTGACTAGAACGAGCGGATACATTGTACTGCTCACAAGTTGTATCCGTTGTTATATTTTGTACTATGGGTGTCGTATTCATCATGCCGCAATTCGAACGGCTCGCATCTAGCTAATATCACTATACTATTGTACGTGCACTGCGTTAAGTATCGACCGAGTGGATCACAAATAATACAATATATCGTCTCCTAATATCGAATTAAAAATCATTCAGTACGTACATTGCGCAAAAATTTGGAAAAAAATTCATAGGCCCTAACATTCTGTTCGCCTAGGGGTTCTAAGCCCCTCATGTAAAACGGACCGGCCTATTACCATGTCATTAATTAAGTATTACCGAAAATAAACTTGAAAAAATGATCAGTACGATTTTACAAACCAACGCCCATCATCGTTGGATTATAAAAAAAACTTCATAAAACATACCCTAAACCACGATTAAAACTAAATTTTGTAAAGCGTGTAGGCGAAAGACGGGGAGGAGTGGATTGCGAGTGCCGATTTGGACATACGAGGAGTGGAATGCGAGTGGCGATCCGGAAATACCATCAGTTTGACAAGTTTTCTTCACGATGTGAACAATCTATGATATTTGAATTTTTTTAACATCGACCCAATAAATGCAATGGCACAATAAATAGAATTTAAGAATCTAATTTTGAGAAATAAAATTTTAAAATTTTTGGGGTTAAAAATTAGCAAGAAAACAAGACAGGAAAATTAGCAAGAAAATTTTTAAATTTTGTAATTTGTAAATGGCTGCAGGGGGTCCGAACGCAAAAATACATTCGCCGCCGTGGCCCAGGGCGGCAAATGGCCGGGGCTCACGGCGGCGTCACCAGGCCGTGACGGCCTGACCCACGGCGGCAAGAGTGTATTTCTGCAAAAAAAAAATTAAAATTTAGTTTTATAAATTAAAAATAAATTAAATTATTAACAGTAAAAATTCCTCGTTCTTTACCCTTTTCTTTTCCTCCCCTTATTTTCACCACGATTCTCCAGCGAGTTCATCCTGGGCCAAATCTTGTTACTCTACGTCAACTTTTGGACAAAACGGAGGCCCAACAACAAAAATTTCATGATGGCCTAAATATCGTGAAACTTGAACGGTGTCCATCTGCGAACCGTGCAGTATTCCAGCCCACGATCTCTCATTCACTGCACGCCTGCAGCAATACTGTAGCTAATTTACTCGCGGTTTCATTCATTAGCTGTGCCTCTTTGCCGTCCAAATATGCCACGTCTGTGAGCAGATTAACTGTGCGCTGCGCTTTCACTTGGACGATTTTTTTTTTCCGGCACCATCAGCTCATCAAAGCCTCCTCCTCCTCCCGGTTCTATTTCGAGGGCTCTGGCGAAGCATAAAGGCCGGCACATGCCGTGGTTGCGCCTTCTTCGCGCGCGGAGATGGATCATGGATGCCAGCTAGCTACGTTTCGCGAGCTTCATTCTCTTGACCTGACTTTGTGCTTGAGCTGTGTCGTAACTCGTAAGCGAGTCAGTGCCATAATGCCATTGATGATGCGACTGCACGCCCTCGACTGGACACGCGAGGCGCCGTGACCTGGGCCGCAGCTACAGTTAATTCAGCCGGTCTGAAGTAATCTGAACTTTTACTAATGGATCGCATATGATGTGCGTATGATGGCATAATCATGGAACGGATTTTTTTTTGGACCTGTACTTCTGCTAAGGAGATTTTGGACGGTGCAAACCAAAAGTACGGTGAAAAGTCCATAAACACCCTCGTAATTAGGGGATTAGAGGATCCAGTCCTATCAGATGATCTAGAGGCATACACTGGCAAGATGGAATTCTTCCCTCCGCTCGTTTGACCGAGTTTTGGTCATGTGGAATGCAAACAGTTTCTCCTCTTCTTCTTCTTCTTCTTCTTCTTTTTTTTTTTGCGATGAAGAAAATAGGATCCAAACAGGGGCAGAGCTGGCATGGGCAGTCAGGGCGTGAGCACCAGGCCTTGCTCCATAATCCCATTCAGATTATGTTAAAATACTAAAGAAATTTCGAAAATGACTATGGCCACATTAGCTCAGCTCTAGGCTTTGGTTTTTTCTGGCTCCGTTGTGGATTCAAGTATAGTAGTTAGGCCCCCTTGTCATACAGCAATATGCTATTAAGATGGAGGTATAACGTTGGCCCAATTAGCACTTCAAATCTAACTTAAACTCCAGGTGGATAAAAACATGGCCAAAATGACAAAGGAGTTAATTTTATAATGAATATTAAACTACGACAAGAGTTTGAGATACGTGTACTCACATCATGAGCCCAAAATTTTTTTTTAACTAGTGCCATAGCTATGTTGTTGCAACTGGATTTAGTAAGATGGTGGTTTTATAAATTTATTTATGGGAATATGGTCTTTTCCGGATTGGTTTTTAGGTAGAGTGGTTCAGTTTTATTGGGTGAGGTGGTTTTTTTAGAGAGTGATTTTTTAGGTGGGGGAAAGTATAGTGGTTGGAGAGGAAGACGACTATACTTTTATATTTTTATAGTAGTAAAGAAAAATTGTCAATGTACTCCTACACTTATAACCCGCTCTTGTATATTACTAGTTTTTTATGTTGTTACAGAGGCCATTAAGGAACCTCCAGCTAGCTCATTAACATATCCCCGTACAAGTGCTTCCCTTTCAATCTACAGAAACACCTGCTCCATGTCACGTCCATCCACCAATGAATTAATAAATATACTATAATAATTTTCCACACTCTAAAAAAGACATAATTAAAGGAAAATACTAGTATGGCGGGACGACGTCCAGAATCCAGAGTCTTGGAGGGAATTGACCAGCGTTTAAATGTGGCTGTTCTTGCCTTTAAGAAAACCCACCTCCTCCTCAACCCCTCCCCATTATATAACAACAGGAGTGGTGCATGACAAATACTACTACCTAGCAAAAGCTATATGCAACCAAGTGGAGAGCTCCAATCCACCAACACATCGAACTGACCCCTCTATTAGAATCCAAGGTAATGCCTTTGGTTTAGTGCAATACTGCAATGTGGTTGTTTTTTTCCAGAGCAAGTTTAGTGCATGCAATGTGTCACTTGCTAGATCGTTGGATAGTGGCTAGCTAGGTTGTGTTTAACGTCGTGTTGTTTTGAACTTTGTGTCGCTAATGTTGTGGCGTAGCTGCGTGCAGTGATCGGAGGTGGTGGCGGTTGACGCGAGGATGAGCAGGAACAACGGCAAGAGTTCCAAGCTGGAGTGCCTGAGGCTGATGAGCCTGTCGAGGACACGTGGCGGCGGCGGGCCGTCGTCGACTGTGCGCCCGGGAGGCGACAGCGGCGGCGTGAACGGCACGAACACGTCGCCGCGCAGGCTGTCGTCGTCGTCGTCCTCCACCGCGTCGCCGCCGAGCTCGTGCGTGTCGTCGGAGGGCAGCCCGGACGCGGCGGGCGGCGGCGCGGGGCCGCCCATGGTACTGGCGGGTGCCCCCGGTGCATGATGTACGTGATGCTGTCCCGGGAGGACCCAAGGTGCCCCCGGTGCCACAGCGCCGTGCTGCTCGACTTCAACGACGACGTCGACCAGCGCCGCCCGCGTCAACGCCGGTGATCCGATCGACAGGCTAGCTAGCTGGTGCAACAGCCGGGTTCAGTTCTTGCCTTTAGTTCGTTGTCGTCGTCACCGCCGTCGTCGTAGCTTTAATTTATCATTCATGAGCGATCAGAGTTTACGTGGATCTCGAAAGGAATTATTTCATAGACCTGTTTCTTGCGTGCGGTGCACCTGTCAAATGGAATTGGTCTAGGTAATAATTTCGCGTTTCAGTAGTATTTCCTGTGCTAGTGTTCAGCTGAGAGCTATGTGCAACAGTGCAAAGACTTTAAGTTTATCATGTCATCAACATTTAAATCATTTAATGGAAGTAATGCTCTTGTCCTGTCATATAGTATTGACCCTTTTCTGTGGTACTGAATGGTACATAAATATGTTGCAGCAATGTGTGATGTGATTGATTGAATACATGTGCATTTGTACGCAGTTGTACTAAAATTACAGAGCCGGAAACTGAATGCAACTATGCAGCATGTCAAACCGAAGGGAACTGTCCTTAATTAAGGGATTTATCTTTTCTTAAGTATACGTTTCAATTTTTGTGTGATTGGATAATAACTTATATAACACATGCATCCGTCTCAATGTTAACCCAAGGGACTTGAAAAATGAGAATACAAATTGAGGGTTTATCATCCTGAAGACCTGAAAAGGTGTACTTCAGGATTGACACTTTACATGTTGATGCCACCATGTTACTATGTTTTTTTTAAGAAAGGGGCAAAGCTTGCATCATGTTACTATGTTAGTGAGAGACTACTTGTCAGTGAAAACAATATTGTGTATGCTAACTTTCCAATTGACAAGTAACTTAAGTAAGAACAAACAGTGCTTTAAAGCAGATATTTGCTCATATTGCGTGAGGACGATTTGCCGTGTACTGTGGTAATATCACTAGACTACGGTCTTAGATACTTAATCAGAAATAGTTAAAACTAGGCCGGAGCTGCAGTTCAATTGGAAACAAAGAGAAAAAAAAGTAGGAAATAATAAACCAGATTTATCTTTTCCACTATTGACGATCAATCCAGAAAATTCTGGGAAAACAAATCTCGGTCCGGGTTTAATTGACTATTGTGAGATGAATTGGTGATCATATATTCTAGCATGTGAATATGTGATAGCTCCTTGTGCATGGCTGACTTATCTTGCACTTTCGCATGAAACAGTGTCATGGCATAATAGCTCACTTTTTTTAGCACCGGTAAACACTGATTTATGGAGGAAGAGGTGCTTGTATGGTTGTTACTTTCTAACTTTAAAGCATTCAATGGTGGATGACCGTTACTTATCACTTCCCCGTTTAACATAGCTGAAATTGATGGATTATCTAATTTTTTATAGTTGTTTAATGGTATAAACAAATGAATAGAAAAGTTGTTATAAAAAAGTATTCTAAGAAAATTTTGTATAAAAAATTTTTGCACGAAGAGAGGCATAAAGTGCTTCGTTGTACACACAATTCTAGCAGGGGGTGAGAGAGCATAAAGGCTTCTCTTGCACGCATGGTTCCTATGAAAATCATTTCAGATAGTTCCATTATTTTGATAAAGCGTGATTTGGTTTAGATGGTCTAGGAAATGAACATTTTACGAGTGTATTGTTCATAGCTTGTAAGACTTAAATTTTTAGTGCTCACTTCTCCTGAAGTTGTCTGGTTTGACTCCAGTTCAGTTCAGCTTTGTTGCTCTTGGGTCCTCGCTTCCCTAGCGATCAGACATTTCTGTCCGTGTCTTAAAAAAATGCTCGTAAGTTAGTCAAAAGAGATTACAGTAACATACGCACTCATTATTGTATATGACTCTTTATTGTTAAAACGTTTAAAAAGAATAAATCTATCAATCAGTTACATATATTTATGATTGCGTTACACAAATTTATAACTAAACCGATGAGTTAGATGTAGTTACGTATATTTATGGTTGAGTTGTATAAATTTATAACTAAAATTACATATAATCGATAATGGTAACTATAACAAGTTAAAAATATAACTAAAACAAATCGAAAGTATAATTTAGAATTTGCTTTCCCAGTCTCAAATCTCAAAGTTCCATTCAACGGTTAGCGTTATTGTTTGACAAAATAAAAAATTAAACGTTTGATGAATAATGAATCTACTATTGTATTAATCAACTGTTTGTCAAACATACACGCATGCTTAGAACGAAGAACACGCAATCATCGATCCATTGCTCCTGCCTACAAAAATCAGGTTTTCAGATTAGCAGAAGCGCAATCTTTTCTCCTGTGACGCGACGTGAAGGAGAACTGGAAAGATGCTCGGTGGTTAGGATCATTCAAAGGGAGACCTATTGCCGATTAATTCGCTTTTAAGCCGTATAAATGCACGAGTAATTGGAGACAGTTGTGCAGCGACGCGAGCGGGAGGGGGCGCGTATGGCCGGATTGGTGTCAGGCGATTAAACCGCGCGCTCGCTCTCTCGCCAACCCTTGTCGCTTGAATGCGTTGCTTGCTGCATGCAGCTGCATCGATCGGTTCCGAAGAAGCAACAGCTCTGCGCGCCAGATGCGGCGAACTTCGCAGGCTGTTCCCAGGTTGCGTTGCTCCACGTCTGCTGCACACGGAATTAAGTCATGTCCTCTGCCTAACAATTTTGCCAACTGGAAGTGGGAGTATTAGTAGCAGTACTATACTCCACTATTGCTACGACTTTACTTACCTACGATGCCGACACCCATATGAATCGAAATATGGCCATATGGCCAAAGAGATGGCACGCTTCACTACAGCTAGCCTGCACACAGACAAGAGCAATCGTGTTCTGACCAACAATGAGTGAGTAAATACATTGATTACTAGGATGTCACTTCAGATTATCGCGCTCGCTCGCTTCTTCCTCACACATCTGAATTCTGAAGATTACTGATCAAATAGTACGCCTACTAGAGAAGCATTGGGCTAAGGCTAAAAACAGAGGCAGAGATGCTACGGTTGCATTCAAAGCGTGGGCGTCGCCACAAGGCAGCACAAGCACAGTTCGCCTGGCATGCAGAATCGCCAGATGCAAACCTGGCATCCTAGTAGTCGCAAGCGAAGTCATGCAGTGAAGCCCAGCACCAACAACTCCTTAAATCCCTCCTCCTAAAAGATCAGCTGGTAACCTCACAGCAATTAAAGGGATGATGAATGCCACATAGTGCCTAGAGAAAACGATTAAGTGCTCATGAATTGCGGTTGTTGCTGTGGCCAGGGTTACAGATCCGCATGACCTGTTGATCTGTTGTATAGCCATCTGGCGACGCAAATGCCGTGAGGGGGAGAGAGAGGTGTCAGTACGCCAATTTAGACCACTTTAGTTATGGCAAATCTTGCTGGCTGCTGCTATTTAGGGCACTGCCCACCTGTTGTTCTGAAGGTGCAATGGAAGCTTCATTGCCGCTAATCTGTGCAAAGACGAGGGCTCGGCCAGAAAAAACAGACCGAGCCCTTGGTAATATTGGGCTGATAGCCACGGATCGCTGCCATTGCTACTTTGATTCTTTTTCTTGGAGGGTCCATTGCTACAATCGCAGCTGACTATCTTAATGGGCCAAGAGAACTGGACTTATCGGCTGCGAAAGGTAGTTTCCCCCGAATTTTTTTTATTTTTATATTTATTTAATAAAAATTTACAAAACTATATTTTCATTTCAAAAATTTACAAAAACATACTCCCGCCGCCCTTTGGGAGGGCGATATCTCTGAAATCGCCCTCCCAGAGGGCGATATGATGACGTGGCTGACGGCCGTTGGCCGGCGGCCCATGGCCGTCAGTCATTTTGCAGGCGGCCCCCCCGGCCACACAAAAACCGCCCTCCCAGAGGACGGTTTTTAGCCTGGGCAGTATAAAACCCCCTCCCCAACTCCAAAAATGCCATAAAATTCACTGAAATTACAGAAAAAAAGAAGAGAGAGCTGAGAGCGAGCCTGAATGAAAGCAGCGAAGCTCTGTCAGCTTACTGATTTGTCTGCAGGTAAAATCTATTATCTATTTGTAATTTCTATTTCTATACATAAATTAATGTAGTATTGTACTGGTTATGTGTATAGCACTATATGAAAATAAGTTTTTACTCGTAGATCTGTAGGTCTTTAGTTAATGTGTTAGATGATTTAATTTTTGTAGAGATGTGAGGAAAATATTGGTATCTAGTTTAACTGAATTTTTTCATCAACAGAAATGTCAAATAAGGTGATATTTCAGTTATTTCACGGGCAAGGGAATGTTAGATATGGTCCAGAAGGGGTAGATCTGTCGGATTTTAGTTCAACGGCTAAGGGGATTGATAGACCAGCTGAGAGAAGTTTTGGGTCAGTGTACAACTGGCTGATGCGAGGATTTCGATTGAACCCCGAGCTCAGCGCAATAACCTTGTATGTAGTAGTCAGTCGTGCAGATGAATGTTTTTTTTGGGAACTGATGCCGGTGGATTGCACTGCCACTTGGAGATGGTATGTGGAGAATGCATTCCAACGTGGTTGGCCACTGGGCATACTTGTGTCGATATATGAGAAAGAAAACACTGCTAGTGCAATGCCCGTACAAGATGATGAGGGTCCAAGTACGGCGGGAGGTAATAGCGAAACAATGGAAGAAAATGAAGAAGGGAATGAAGGAGGGAATGAAGAAGATAGACAGCCAACAGGTGTGGCAGATGAGGGAGAACAAATCAACAGAATCGTCGAAGAAATGGATAGGGAAGATTCTGAAAACGAGCAAGCAGAGCAGGATGATTCGTCTGACGAGGACACCATGATGCCTGCAGAATGGAGCAACCAGGACTTCTCTAGGCTTTCTATCTCCGAGGGACATCATGTGTCATGGGAGTACAAGGAAAATGAGGTCATCCAAGGGGCTAAGTATGCATATGTAGAGGATTTAAAGGAGGCAGTACTGGATGACGAGAGTGCCGTTGGACTCTCTACTCTTTGCACGCGCGACCAGTCGTACTGGATGACGAGAGTGCTGTTGGTGTTCGACATCTTCGTCGAGCCCCACTCTCCGCAGCGCGTGCTGCGACAGTTCGGACTATGTCAGTACTCCCCTGTGCCCGTGCAGATCGATGTGCCGCGCGATGTGCACCGGTTAGTACAACTGCGATCTTTGTTTACTACTATAACTATTTAATATAGTCTAATGCACTCTCTGCAAATAGATATAATCGTAGGGGACATGCAGCCGGTGTTCAGTGGTATCCTCTACTGCAGAAGTACGTGGACGACTGGTTGTTGGCGACAGAGGAGGTGGTCGACGACATACATGCACACACTGAGGAGGCCTACCTAGCATACCTCACGTGGTACAGGCCGTACCCGCACACGCGTAACGTTCACCCCAGATGATCCACAGCCACACGTCGCCGCTACGACGGACACGTATCCTAGACACCGTGACCAGGACTACTTCCGCGCGGTACGTCACATTATCTTTGCACTTTGCTATTTTCTTTGTACGTGTCTACAGTTCTAACACATGTTCACGTCACATCTGAAATAGGCCGACGCAGCGCGACAGATTTAGGCTGATGTAAACGCGGCGTTCGGACGATTGGACAGTGGGATTGTGCTCAATGCCGATGAGCAGAGGACGACCTTCGGGAGGATTCGTCAGGCGATGCTCACAGTGATTCGTGCCCTCACTTGTCGTGCGGTCGATGCGGTACCTCCCGTAGTTGTACAGCAGCAACAGCCACGGCCAGTAGGAACAGGAGCAGGAGCAGGAGTGCGACTGCAGAGTTCCAGTCAGCCATCTGGCCCCTCCAGAGGTAAATTGGACTAACCAACGGTTCATAACATGTTTCCTTCTACGACATGTACTATTGTACATCAATATGCTTCCCTGCAGCTTTCGCTACACCGTACTTACATCCCTCTGGAGCTAGCACATCGACGCATGGAGTGTACCACGAACGACCACACGCGCAGCTGGGCATGACAACTGCCCCTCGGGCTACCACAGGAGGTCCTTCAGGTTATATCAAAGTTTATTTTTGCTTTGCAAAATTTTGGTTTGCAATTATCAATATTTTGGTGAACATGGTTCTACTGTACAGCGTCGGGGATGTTTGCTGGCGCTGGCACCTCCACGCAGGGCGTGGGCATGACAACTACCCCTCGGGCCACCACAGGAGGTCCTTCAGGTTATATCAAAGTTTATTTTTGCCTTGCCAAATTTTGGTTTGCAATTATCAATATTTTGGTGTACATGGTTCCACTCTACAGCACCGGGGATGTTTGCTGGCGCTGGCTCCTCCATGCAGGCCGCACGCTGGCAGCGGTTGGGCATCGGATCCTTTCGAGGGGGACGACTTGGAGGACTCGGGCGAGGAGATCCAGGAGATACTACCAGCCTCGCAGCTCGAAGGAGCTCCGCCACCACAGACACAGACCACCAGCTGCCACACCCGTGCAGACAACCCGCGCTGGCCATGCCGTACCACCAGACCGGCTGACGTACTCCTAGGGGCAGGTGCGAGCGCAGGGTAAGAAGACAAAGAGGGCTAGAGGTTACAGTCCGGGCCCGTAGTACGTTGCATCAGTGATAGTTTGTCTGTTGTATATCATGCTTTTTTAATTCTATGTATACTGAAGAAACCCTTTTACTTTATTTACGCTCGTCGATCGTTTACGATCTATGTTTGTGACGAAACTGATCAAAAATATGAATTTTTCAGTTTCAATTTTACGGCGAAAGTACATTCTGAGCGGTGACAACCGAACACACGTTAATTGCATACGAACATAATGAAATTATCCATACAAAGAGTACAAACGACACATCAAACGTTTCTAGTTATCGTTATTATATGCCTTAGGGAATTTTAAACAGATAACCAAGTAGAGATGTAACTACTGTGTGCAGCGTGGGTACTTTCTCTTCCTTGCCGCCACAGATATGCCTGTCCGGACCGTTCGGACAGGATGAGGATGGTCCAGACTATATAACGCAAAACAACCATTTGTACAGTGCGGACCGTGCGAATAGGGTGTCGATGGTCCGGACTATATACTGTGAAACAACAATTTGTACAGTTCGGACCGTCCGTATAGAGTGCGGACGGTCCGGACAGTACTCTGGGCCGCATGCAAACTAGCCTGTCCGGACCGTCCGTATAGGGTGCGGACGGTCCGGACAGTACTCTGGGCCGCCGGCAAAGTAGCCTGTCCGGACCGTCCGTATAGGGTGCGGACCGTCCGGACAGATTTTGCAGGCGGCCCCAAAACCGCCCTCTGAGAGGGCGGCAAGGGTGCCGCCTGCAAAATAGCCGGCTCGGGGTGGCCATTTTACAGGCGGCTCCCCGGCCACCAATAAACCGCCCTCTCAGAGGGTGGCAAGGGGGCCGCCTGCAAAATAGCCGGCTCGGGGTGGCCATTTTGCAGGCGGCCCCCCGGCCACCAATAAACCGCCCTCTGAGAGGGCGGCAAGGGGGCCGCATGTAAAAGGGCCGGCCCCCCAGCCGGATTTTTACGGGCGGCCCCCTTGCCGCCCTCTCAGAGGGCGGTTTATTGGTGGCCGGGGGGCCGCCTGCAAAATGGCTGACGGCCGTGGGCCGCCGGCCAACGGCCGTCAGCCACGTCATCATATCGCCCTCTGGGAGGGCGATTTCAGAGATATCGCTCTCCCATAGGGCGGCGGGAGTATATTTTTGTAAATTTTTGAAATGAAAATGTAGTTTTGTAAATTTTTTATTAAATAAATATAAAAATAAAAAAAATTCAGTTTCCCCCTTCTCCCATCTCACTAAATGGGCTTATATCTGGCCCACCAAGAAATTAGGTAGCGACCCTATCAAAGGGCCTCCATGGCCGTACCAGGCTTCTAGCGCAACTTAGTGCCTAATGTGACGGGCCGTTTCTGGAAGTTTTGGGCGTTTCGGCCATCGTTGAAAAAAGCCCCTACAATTCTACAACTCTCCCATGAGCAAGACGAACTCGGAACAACGGCCATAGAACAGCGTTCAGCACGAGGATCGATCTTATCCGGCTAGGGATGGCTCGAATGCTCGACCTCCTATTGAGTGGACTAATTGCCCGTCAGGTGAACAGGAACAAACCATCTTGCACGATCCGTGAGAGGAAGAATTACCTTTCAGGTGAACTGGAACAGTCCCAATGCCATGACTAGTGGTTAGAGGAGCACACTAGTCGTAGAGGAAACCAAGGATGGGCCAAGTGAACTGGACTTAACGAGAGTTTGATGGAGTCTGTAGGCTGTAGCCGATGGACCACCCGCGCCATCCCAGCCCACTCCGTGTCAAGTTATGCCCATGTCTCGTCTCTATCACCTGAAAAAGATCGCCCCAGGGAGTACATGCGTGCTAGCAACCTGCCAATCTTGCATGATTTGCATCTGCACAGCGACCCTGCACCACCTGAAATTATCACGTAGGAGTACGTATCCCCCGCATCGCTTCCCCGAGGCGAAAAAAATAGGCTGAAATTAACAGAACGATGCGTAGGAGTACATGCGTGCTAGCAACCTGCCAATCTTGCATGATTTGCACCTGCACAGCGGCACTGCACCACCTGAAATTATCACGTACGTATCCCTCACATCACATCGCTTCCCCGAGGCGAAAAAAATAGGCTGCAATTAACAGAACGATGCATGCTAGCGGACTCAGAGCTGTACTACTACTGTATAACGATTACTAATACTCCTAACAAAGATCTGGCAGGAAAACAGAACACACGCACCAGCCCATGCATCGGCCCGGCGATCAGGCTAGTTTTGGTCGGGTACGAGTCGTAATTGCATCATCTGGCACGGGAAAAGCTAGATACAGCGCGAACTCCGCGCAAATCCCTCGCCCTAGAGCCCTAGAGTGTGCGCATGGCCGCGGGTCAACCCGCACCGGCCGGCCGGACGGCGTACGCCTTCACGAGAGTGGCTCTCGTCCCGTCGGACGACGCGCCGGCCATGATCGCTACAGCTGCTCAGGTGGTGGCGTGCCACAGGCATGCAACGCAAGTCGTGCCATGCCCAGCCGAGCCACGTCGCTACGAACTCTCTGCATCCTGCAGCCCTGGGTGGCTGCAGCCGCAGTATCTTTTGGTGTTGTCTCCCTTTTGGGTTTTGAGTTTTGACCCAGCTACTGCTACCGCGCAGCACGGCACTGCACCTGCGCTACAGCGGCGCGACGCGCGGCTGTTTTGAAAGGTGAGGGGGATGAATTTCAAACAGTCGCCTGCTCCCTTTTCGCTGCTTGCACGTAAGGAGAGTACTCAAAATTTCCTGTGTTTTTCTGAGCGTAGCAGCGAGCGCTGATCACGACCATGGACAATGCAATCATGGTGGAGCGGCAGTGAGCATTGAAGGGAGGGGACCGGCTGGCCGGTCGCAGCCGCGGAGCTAGGTAGCCTAGCTAGCCCCGGAGAGGATATCGGAGCGGCAATCCTGGCCGGTTGCTGTTCTCTCGCCTGCTAGTACACAAGACAAGTCTGGCATCCATGTGGACTGTGCCGATCTTTTTCGTGGATTCTGGGCGTCTGTGCTGCTTGCTGTGCCCCTGCTCTGCCCTGCCCTGCATTGCATAGTTGCATGGATGCTGCGGGTTAAAAGGTCTTCTCTCTATGCAGGACACGTAGAACGGAAGGTGGCCTAGCTTGCATCCTGCTGCATTACCTAAACTCGTCGATTTCAAGTATATCGCGGCAAATCACATGGAAAAGAAAGGTGTGGAAATTGGTCATCGACCATCTGCAGATTGGCGCGTACCGGGCAATAAGTTAGTGCTTGGTAAATGCATGCATGGTTACTCCTACTAGCTAGACTCACAAAGCGCACATTGGAAGGATGCAAATTAACGATGGCAGCTTGTCTTGCAGCGAGAACGAGCTATCATTTCTTCAGACAACAGTGACAAAAAGGAAATTTGTCCTATGCCAGCTATGAACCCTAATCTGGTGCCAGGGGTCTCGGGCTTACAGATGCTTTGTCATTTCGTCAATGATCACTTCTCTAAGGCATTTCAGTACGGACTGGTCAATTAGTAATTTGGCTTAACCCGTTAGTATGATGGTAGTATTAGCACATTACTACACATCTGCAATAGTATTAGGCTTAGTTTGAAAGTGGAGGAAAGAGTAACAAGAAGATCACGTAAAACGAGATACGTTATTAGCGTATGATTAATTGAGTATTAGCTATTGTAAACTTGAAAAATAAATTAATATGATTTTTTAAAGCAACTTTTATATAGAATTTTTATCCCAACCTTTAGATTCAGACGATCCCTTAATATCAATGAGGATTTTATTGGTCCTTATGAGGTAAAGTTACAATGCACTTCTAGTCATACTAGTACGTTTTAAAAGTATTTCAGCTAACTCCATTAGACCATCCAGTAAAATAAAGGATTTATGTATAGTAAAAACTCTCTTATATTTATAGATGAATATAGTAGTACTTCATAAGATAAAGTTATAAAACCCTTTCTTGAGACGCTTGTCCACCGGCCTTGCGATACCACATAACAGACGACTTGTTGCTTTCGCGGGTACGTGCACTCGATATGATTGTTCAGCCTGAACGTCCAGAAGAAATCAAGACGGAAGAATTCTGTATTGTACACCCAAATATCCTTCAAATGTACAATAAATTATGATTTCGGTACACAACGGACCATCAATAATTCAAGAAGCAATCATACAAAATCGTAGTCCGGAGTCCCAAACTTCTGTAGTAGTGAGATGACCCTTGAACAAAATTGCCACAACAATATTTTCAGTACCATATTTAATTTGCAGAGGATACCTGTTGAATGCATATAACCTTTCCAAATTAGTACTAATGCCATTTACAAGATGAATGTTCAAGTAGAGGCTAGAGAGTCATGCCAATCTTAGAGCTCCTTTAGAATGCATGATTTTAAAAACACATAAATAGGAAAAACACGTAAGTAGAAAAAATAATGGATTAAAATGTTACGGCTTGTAAATTAAAAAAAATATAAACATGGGATTCTTCAAAAATAGTCATTTTGAAACATAGAAATTGAAGACACATGGAAAGAAAACCATGAGGTGAGACTTTATGTTAATTTTTCTTTAAAATTCCTACGAAATACCTCATTCCATAGTATTTTCAAAGGAGTTTTGAGAGTGCAATCCTTTATTCCAAATAGCTCCTTAGGAATTCTATCCTTATGATTCAAATACTCTAAAACTCCTTCACTTTCCCTTTGTTTCAAAGAGCCCCTAGAGTATATTATTGAATATTCGTGTCACTCGTGCATTTTGCCACTGATTCAACTTGAGGATTCAGAAGGAAAAGGCACCATGGTATGCCAATGGTGATGCCAATAATCAGATGGTCCAGGCAATAGCGACCTACACGACAATGGTCAGCATGGCGTATGCACCGAAATTCCTTTTGCCAAGCACATCCACCATAAATGAATGCAGGAACAACTGAGGCGCGAGTAGCAGCCTGAAAAATATCTTGAAACTTGCAAGGCAGCGCCACATCCAATCTCCTACAGTGACGAAGCAGAGGAACGGGATAGATCGGCACAGCAGCCGGAGTAGCATATCAGGCAGGAAGTATTCAGAGTTTCAGACCCGTGTAGAAATCCCAAAGGAAGTTCTTGGCGCCAAGGGATGAAAACCTTGCCTCACGTGTTTTCACTTCAGGAAAATGCAAATGGTCGGTTTGCAAGAATACCCTGGGACTTTACAGTGAGCTACTCTGAATTTCTGATCAGTTGCATCATTCATCGTCATCCAACTTGCGACTTGCAAGTTGCATGGTGAGTTCACTCACGAAATCTACCAAGATGCAGCGAGCCACACACGATTTCTTAGTTAAAAACAGACAAGCCTACAGTGATGCAGGAGGCATAAAGCCATATACATGGCCTCCGATCTTGCACGAACCCATGAAAGAGCAACGCGGACAGGGTCAAGCTCCCTCTTGAACTTGTGTTAAAATGGCTGGAAAAACATTCGCTGTAAAGCAAGAAACGTCTTGCAGGTTTGCATGCCCCGTGCAACAAGACCCGGTCGTATTTCCATCTGCAAGACAAGGTAGAATTTCAGGTTTCAATGGCTGATGTACGGATCAGCGTTGTCCTGTGTGATTGTGTCTCAGCACCCTGCACTCCTGCTCTTTTTGGCTTTTGCACCCACATGTGTGGGTCTTGGCCCCCCATAATCCGGGTCGTCTGTGTGTGCCAAGCTGCCTGGTGGGCGGCAAGGTTCACATATATGAGTTGTTTGTTCTGAAAATAACACCTTTTGGCTTTGAGATGAGCTAATGCATGCAAGGATCATGGAGGCACTAAAATATGACACTACTATGAGAGTAGATGTATGCAGTGTATTCCGGGAACACCTAGCCTTTTAAACATAGGGAAATAATCATGAATAAAAAAAATTCTAAATTTACTTTGTAACATGGAGTATGTGGTCTTGTTTCTAATCATGAAAGTCCAGATTTTTTTTAAAAAAAGAATACTGAAACAAAAGGGTAAAATGTTCAGTGAAATTTGTCGACATTTTAATTCTTGGTGTATAGACCAAATTTATCTTTGAATTTTAACAAAGTGATCGATGCCAACGTGCTCTAAGCAGGGTATCAAAATGTCTTTGCCAACACAACTCTTAGGCATACATTGAAGGCGAGGGAAGAGAAAGAAAAAAAAATCACGCAAAATAAGATGAGTCATTAGCGTATAATTAAATTAAGTATTAATTATTTTAATCTTGAAAGATGGATTAATATGCTTTTTTAAAACAACTTTTAGATAAAAAATTTTGAAAAAAAAACACCGTTTAGTAGTTCGAAAAACGTGTTCTCAAAAAACGAGAAATTTTTCTCTCCATCACGCAGATGTGAACGAAGCCTTAGGCTGAGTTGGAACCTATGGGTTGAGGAGAAAAAGATTCTCGTTTTCCATAAGCACGCTTCTCGAGCTGTTAAACAGAGTGTTTTTTTTAAAATTTCTATATAAAAATTACTTAAAAATCATATTAATCTATTTTTCAAATTTAAAATAATTAATACTCAATTAATCTTCCCTCCCTTAGAGATTTTGCTAGTTATTGAGATAACCGCTCGGCTACCAGTAATTTGGACAAAATTTATAAAAAAATGAATCTCAATTTGATTTTTTGCATTAACTTGACCAGTCCACTGAGCGATTTCATGATGTGAACTGGGCCAATAAGATTGATAACCACGATATTGTGAGGTTACTGAAAGGCATTTTCATACCCTAGCTCCACATCGCTGATTATTTTCAAAAGAGCACTTTTACAATGCTCCATCTTACCTATCTAGAGGTAAGGGCCCATGATAAATCTTAGCCGTTGAATTTTAAGCATCTATTTTATCTAATAAATCACTGGTACAAAAGTAAATTATCCCAATAATAATTATCCTTCCTCATTAATCAGCCATGCATGCATAGCCTACCAAAAACAGGGAAGATCCACTAAAATAAACAACTCCTAAGTCTTATATTTCAAATAACTAATTGAAAAACAGAGAAAACTATATTATTAGAACTAAATATAGATGTAAAAATAAGTTCTCTAAATTTACCGTTTATTCTAAAGCCTCAAACTGATGTTCTGTTAAGCAAGCTGTATATATTTCAAAGTTTTTGAACTAAACCTTTTTTTATAAACTGAATCTTTATTTTTCAAATTATAATTTGGATACTCAAATTTCAATTCGAATTTAGGGGAGGTCTTTTGTATTTAATATTATTACTGATTTTAATATTCAATTAAGAAATATTAACACATTCCATATTAGATTGCAATAATGAAATTTGCATGGCAATAAATGATGTCTTACCCCTACGAGGTAAGACCAATATTAGCGCTAGGATGATTGAACAATAGACAGTGCATAATACATTGGTGTATCATAAAAATTTTCTTTTCAAAAATTTTTAGAAGACTTAAGCCCCGTTTGAATGTTGTTTTGGATGATTAGCCTCTTGACTTAATGGAGAAGACCAGTTAAGTATTATAATTTTTTCAGAAAAGATTTATTTGAGTTTTTAAAACTTATATACATAAAGTTAGAATAATCGTATCGTGGTTTGGAATGAAAAAAAAAAAGCGAGGCCTTTACATATGTCCAGGTAAACCGTAAACCTGAAAGGCTGAAATGCTCTATCTTTCTCTTTCCCCTCTTCCCTGCCAGAGCTAGAACCAAACTGCGACGTGTCCACGATCTCTTTCATATCGCCCCTGTTTTTAAAGCCACGCACCAAACCCTTCTTCTGCTTGCCCACTCCACCGGCCGGTTCGCCTTGAAAGCAACACCAACAATGGTCATCGGAAGGCTGGCCTTGAGCTCCCTCTTCCACAACAAGGCCAGGGACACCTCGCCGTCCCCGCCTCCCGCTCCGGCTAACGCCCCTCCGTGGGTGTGGCCGTCCTGCAAGAACAACCCAAGAACGCAGTCCTTCCGCGCCGGGCCGCCACCCCAGGCCCCGGGAGCCAGGACCATCGCCTCCGTCTTCCTCGACTCCGCCGAGTACTCCTTCACGACCTCCTCCGCGCGGCACGACTGCTCCGACAGCCTCTCCACGGCGTCCGAGGCGTCGGCCACGGGGGCAGAGGCCGACACGGCCGACGACGCCATCGTGCGTGGCCTCCGCTCCTCCGACCGGCTCCTCTTCGACCCGAGCGCGTCGGCCACGAGCTCCATACTAGATGAGAAATCGGCGGGCGCCGGAGGCGAGGCCTTCATCGGCGGCGTGGCGGTGGCGTTCGAGTCGGAGGACCCGTACGTGGACTTCAGGGCGTCCATGGAAGAGATGGTGGCCGCGGACGGGGTCGGCGACTGGGGCTGGCTGGAGGAGATGCTGCGGTGGTACCTCCAAGCCAACGGCAAGGACACGCACGCCGCCATATTGGCGGCGTTCATCGACGTCATCGTCGCCATCGCCGACCCCGCGCTCGCGTCCTGCTCGTCGGAGCGGAGCTCCTCTTGCGCGATCGCGGAGTCGTCGTCGTTGGAGGTCGCCGAGAAGGCAAAACTCGCCGTGTAGGAATTAGGAAACTGCCGAGCTAGCTCCTGTCTTTTGGATTGTGGTGAACTAATCTCTGGTGTTATCTCATCGAGCTTAATAGCATATATTAGACTACCTGATCAAGATGTTTCATTTCATTTTCATTAGCCTAACGCTTCCTACATGCTCCTATGGGACTTTGAGCGTGCATGTGATCGTTCGTTGTACGTACGTATGATCATGAGTTCCCGACGATATGGTAAAAAACAGTAGATTTTGTAGGATGACAGAGCAAATGCATATGGTGCAGTGTGGCCGGTGGTAGTGTTGGTGCAGTCGTGCCCACCGCCCAACTGTGCGCGTGGCTAGCAGCTAAGCTACCAATGATTACGTGATGCGTATGAAACAGTACCGTACAATAAAGTTATCGCCAAGGTTTGCTAACAGTAGAGTACTACGTAAGTCCAACGCGTACCACTGTACCAGGCAGCCACTCGAGCTCACGAATAGTAGACGGAAAAGGATCGGCAACCTGCTGGCTGCTGCTAACAAGCGAGAGATTCTCTCGTCACGCGCGGGCCGGAACCGGATAGTACAGTTGACGTCCACATCCCGATTAGAGAGGAGAAGATGCACGCGACAACTCACAACCAACAAACCGGAACGGAATCAAGGAGAGGAGGACTAGGGGCCTTTTTCTTTATCCTACCAATTAATTGATTAATTGATTGGTAGTGTTAAACCTTAGTGGCAGAGTAGTGTCAATTGTATTGATTTGATAAAAAATAATAGCAATCCAAGTACATGTATTATTTAAAGTTATCAAAAATTTAGTTGGACAAGTTTTACTATCAAACTAAAGATGCCCTAGAGGACCAAACCTGGTGGCGGTGTAGAGGACGACGATTTGACGTGGGCGCATAGCGAAGTACGGGACAAATCGCATGATTAGGCCGCTGAAGTCGCCGGCAGGCAGGTTTTGGCCGGCGAAGTCGGCGGGGTTGTCGAAAAGAGGAGAAAACGGCGTAGGCGTGCACCTGGGCCCATATAAAAAGGCCGACGTACGAGGTCTTTCCGGCCCAGATACTTTTGTTAGGCTCCAATTTTTCTGTCCTCCAATGTTCCGCGAACATGCCATGACAGAGCCTGACCTGTAATGTTTGCATTGGATCCATGGACTATTTTGCTCATTGGATCTATGAATCACCACGCGGCTCAAGCTGAATGCGTACCACGTTATGCTCTCTGCTGATAAATGCTTGGGCAAGTAGTCCCATATTGGAACAAAGATAAAAGGAGCAGACAAGGTTCAAATTAAACGATTTTCACTGTGTTTGCGGTACCGAACTACCGGTCAAGTAAACCCAAATATCAGAATCCTTGCAGTTTACAGCAGTGAGCCAGTGAGGGAGTTGAAGCTCGTCTGTATTGTAACAGTTCCCTTTCCTTGAAATCACTGACAAGCAGCAGAGAAGTCCATGGGCAACCATGTTAAACTACTAGTCATACACAGGAAGTAATTTAAAGAAGAGAAGAATTAAAGATATCCAGTGCGTGCAACTGTGTAAATTGACCTTAAGCTGGTATTGACATTGTCAGGGCCAACTAAAATGTAGCTGCTCCCTGTACTTCATTTGGATCTGGATTGCACTGCTCTACCCTGAAGGGTGAAGCACTTGTGATGAGAAAAAAAGGATCCGCTAGAAACGATCGATCACAAGTTGCAAGATGGTGAATAGCACAGCCCATTTATGATGCTTTGGAAGAGTGTGGATCCGACGGGCCCATCGTCAACGACTCACACAAGTCACAAGATAGGCCGAACCGGAATTAGTACAAGCCGAATAAATACTCTGTAGAAGTAAAATCCAAACCGCCCTAATCGGCGAATCCTCCCTTACACGCGCATCACACGCTCGGCCGCACGCGTGCAGCCGGCCTCACACCGCAACGGCACGGGCTTCGCGCGTTCGTTTCATGTGTACGGCTTGTGGTGGTGGTGGTAGGCTCGGTGGACGGCTTCGCCGCTATCTACATCGCGTTGGTGTTTTCGCCATGCGCGAGTGCGCGCGGACGATATTGTGCACGCGACCGACTTTGAAGCGGAGGCGCCACCCCGTGAACACTTTCATGACCGTGTCAGCATTAATGGACGTGTCGTTGCCTCTTCTCGCCTAGCTAGCTCGCTGCGCGCGCGGCTGGGACAAAAACGCCGCAGCTGGAGCTGGAAAAGGCTTGCGGCGCCGGCCGGGCTCCGGCGGGTGGGCTGGGCGCGCAGTGCACTGACCGTGTCAGGGTCACGAACTCCTGAGAGAGCCCCCCACCTGCGAAAGCCGGAAGCCACTGGCTAATGCGGACGACTTGGCATTCATTCGCGGCAGCGCGCTGCCACGGCCCAGCCTGTGCGCGCCGCGGCATGCATGCGCCGGCAAGCTAGCTGCTGGCTGCAGCAGCTGCGTCTGCTGCGCGCCCTACCCCGGCCGTTTGTACGATTCTGGATGCATGCGCGCACACACACACACACACATATATCGGCCTTGGCGATTGTACGTTGGTCGATCGCGTTTCACTAGCGACCGCTAATCTAGTGTATACAAGCAAAACGTACGTACTGACCGACTGTTCTGTATTGCGATGTAAACATATCGTTAGAGATGTGCGCACGCAATTTTACACGGTAAAAGTAAATTCACACACTGCTTCAAATGGGGGAAATGGAACACATGAAGCTGTTACCCCGACTTCAGTGTATAGAACGGATAGGGTACCTAGTACGAAAGGAGGAATACAAGTGTACAACGCTATTTGTCGATCTATCGTTGGTTGCATCAAAGTTGAAGAGAATGGATATTGGTAAGTACTACTGGATGGTTGGTTCGTGGCTTCGTGCACGTGTACGTGACATAGTAGTACCCGATCATCTTGGTCGTACTGCTAGAGTGATCTGTTACGTAGAGTACGTACATTGGTCGATCGATTGCAATGGTAGAGTATTACTAGTGATCAGTACTGTTAGCTAGGTTGGTGGACCTCATTTCCAAATACTAGCTAGCTAGTTAATATATACACGTGCTTTGGCTCTGGAGTTCTACGTTTGCGAGCAACATAGACTGTTTCTAAGTACATATATACGTACGTAGCCTGTACATAAACTGATCTACTGCCGTCCGTATAGTGTACGCGTGCAAATTTGTTGGAACAGTCGCAACATAAGGAGGTAACCAGAAATAAATTACGCGTGGTACTAGCACCACACCTACATTTTTGAAGCTTCAGTAATTCGGTACCCGTGTAATGAATGATATCGAAGGCATGTATGCTTGCTTGGTGCTTGCTTGAATTTGAAGAGTGGATGAGAGCATCTGGCAGCAATATATTGCATGGCTATGAATATGATCATGTAATTGCATGTGCATGCGTGTCAGTGCAACTTCAAGTTTTACTGTGGCACCATAAATAAGAACCCCCCACGTATATTGATCGTCGATCGATCGATCGCCTAGCTATGCTTAACACCAGCTGACTGATCCAGCGAAGCATACATGCTGCATGCATGGCAGGCTCTACCATGCACGCACAGTATATGGCATCCAATTGCACATCCAATAATTACTGCTCTCTTTCCCGCCGTACATGCATTCGTTCAAGGGAGGGCCGGTAAAAATTTATGCCAAATAAATACCCGTAAAGGATCTAGTCACGTACGTGCCTGTAACTCCGGTGACTTCCGGGGAGGCCTTTTGTATCACCGGTTACCCCAGTAACTGTATATACCATCAGGATACGATAACCGGTGATATGATTTATCTGTTTTATCCGACTATGGTAAAGAAAGTTTGTGAAAATAATGATGTTTACTTTATATTTTGTAGCTCCATCGAAATTAAAAAAAAGAAATGGGTTGGATATAATTTCTACTTTATTTAAGTGTAAAAACGATAGCAAGGGTTATAAAAAAATTATACAATATTACATTGTTTTTCTAGAGATATCCACAATTTTTTTCCTGAATTTTCTATAATTTTTTAAAACTTTTACTACGTTTTATATATTTTTTCATAATTTTTCTTTTCAGCTTTAACATATCATGGCTTACCGTGCGGTTAACCTCGAGTAATTACGGTAACTACGATCGAGATTTGAAATTTTAAATTCAAATTTTTGAAGATAAAATTATACGGTTTTGAACGGTAACCGCACTGTACCGTGAGGAGGTGATAACCTTTTCCAATCGGTATGGCAAACCTGGGCCTAACTGATGCCTAAGAGCAAGTACATTAGTCGAGCCTCAGCTGGCCATACAGGCTCCATGCTTGTTGGCTCTGGAGCGGATGACCCAATCGAGAGATAGAGAAACTTAAAGTGATTTTTGACACCATCTACCATCTGCCAGCCACCGAACTATTGATCATTAGTGTTTTAACTTAGGTCATTAATAGTTTTTGAACGATTAATCTATAATTAATAAAAGTTACTATACGATATACATTGCTAATATGTCTCCCTTTTAAGTATACATAAAACTTTGAGTAAATTTCACAAAATCCCACATATTTTGGTTCAACTTACATAAAACCATAGAAATTTTGACGAGGTTTTATAGTCCTAGAATGTCACAAAACCGCACCCTATAGCCAAATTTTTCTTGATCTACTATGCATATAAATTCTAAACTTACAACCGAGATTTATGAATTCATTTAGTTCCATCATATAAATGTTGTAGCTATTTAAGTTAATTATTTTTTATTATACTATAATGTTAAGTTAAATTAGTTAACGGTATAGTTTTGTGAAACCTTATGACCAAAATACTTAGGGTTATGTGCTATAGACCAAAACTAATATGATTTTGTGTAATTCGAACCATAATATTCAGGGTTTTATCGACTTTACTTTAATACTTTTGAGGAAAAGGCGAGCAGTAAAAGCTAAAAGTTGAATAATAACCAATGACAAGTATTTAAAATCAGAGGGTGTGTTTTTGCAACTAGGTGCAACTTAATTACTCTGCCATTAAACTTACTCTAAACTCATATACTCCACTCCATAAGTCATCTCCCTATTTACTAGCCGAAGTAGTGAGGGAGCCAACTCCTAGGTTGGTCGAGTGGTAGTCGGTTCCACCAGTAGCCTGCATCACTAGTTTAGATGAGACGATCATTACGTTCCAGCGTTAAAAGAAAGCTTAACAGGTTCATACTGGTTGGTGTAAAGTAACATCACCAACAAACTAAACGTGAGGGTTTGGCCTAGAGAAACGGCTAAGTACAAGATGTAGGGGAGTGGAGAAAATACTTGGTTGCCCCCAAAACTTTCAGCCCCCTCAACCAGAGGCTAGGCTCCATTTATATAGGGCCCCCAACTGGCACAAGAAAATTACAAAGTTGTCCTAATGAAGTTACATAATATTCATCTATGTGTGCCACTGACTAGCAAGTCCCTCCTAGGGGTGGTATGGGGTTTGCCCAACCAATTAATGTAGGCGTCCCCGATTGGGAGGAGGCCGGTTGACAGGGGAACCCTAACGGGATGGGACTCTCTCTCCCATGTCGCCCTCTAGGATCGCCAGCTTTCCCGGAGCCTAATGCGCCGTGTGGAGCCACGCTCCCACCGGGAATCGAGGGCTTGGTTATAGATAGGTGGCCGCATTGAATGACTGGGCTGGTATGGGAGTGACCAGATGGGATGGTCACGGTCCCCCCCCCCCCCCCCTCTTCTTAATGGTGAATTTGTTCTATCTCCGCCGCTTTGGCAATTGGGTGTGGCTTCCTGGTGCTTCAGCCTAGCTTCGAAGTTTGCTTATGGATTTCTCCTGCCGTAGACATTGGGCTCTCCCTCTGAGTACTCTAAACCTTTCTCCTACTTCTAGCTCCCCTCCATGACCAGAGGGTTGTTCAGAGCCTCGAAGCAAATAGGGGATTCTCCACAGGGGATGTATGCATGTCCCTCTAACAATAGCATAGATTCCATACAGAAAAACAAAAGCAAGCAAGGATTGCCAGCATGCATCACCATTGACCACCAAAAAAAACCTTAGTGAAAGTTTACAGGTAACCATAAAAAGGTCTTCAACGTCAGGACTTGCTAGATAGGGTCCCTGTTCCAGACATTAGGGGAAGATACATACCATATAAAGAATACCAGGAATTAAAAAGAAGATATCAAATATTTACGCTCCATTCTCATATCCACCCACCAAAGAATCTGAACCAAATAGTTCAGAACATCTTATATTTAAAACATATTGCAAATGATCTGCCAAAAGTATTTACTTCTTATAAAGGTGTCACAAAATCTCGTACCAGAAAGAGTGGAGGTACAAAACAAAACCACACAACTCCTAAAATCAAAAGAAGAGGGGGAGAAGTATGGATATAAGGGATACAACTTCTTGTAAGCATCCGCGGACATAGAGGAATACCCAAACAGTAAATGCAAATCAACATCAAGTTGGTAGACACTGTATGGATATTTACTATCCAATGCCTATGGATGTTCACCATCCAAATGCCCAACAAAATTACGCACATATTTCAGGTGCTGGGTCATTGGAGCGTCCTAACTTTGTTATTGTGATAAATAACATGGAATTCAAAAGGGTTGATATTTCCACAAGCTATAATAATTCTATTGAATCAATTAAATAAAGTCTACAAAATGCCTACATATATTCCTCAAAATTGTCTTTCTCCTTAACTGGATCTAGACCAAAAGTCATAGGCAGAGTGTCCAAACACTCAATTAGGTCAAACCAAAGGTAGCAATTAAGGAGAATTGCTCTAACCAACAATGAAAAGTATTACCATAGTAATACATTCTTCTCATAATGCAATCCTTATGGAAGCAAGGTGGTGAGATAGTGAGAGCTTGTAGCACATGATCTCACGCAGAGACCTTGGCATAAGATAACCCTTGGTATGCGTAGAAATTATGTTCCTATATCTAATCATTGGCTGATCAAATGAATTTGGTAAATTCAGGCAACTGTAACACCCCGCTTTTAGCGAGACGTTAAACTCTATTTTACTAAAATCTACCTGTGAAAATTTTGATCTTTATGTGCTGTATCGTAAGTCATGCCTAGATCTCAGTTTGTCCCCTTGTCCTCAATCTCGAAAACCCAACCTCTCAAAAACCTCCGTTCCGAAATAATCTCCGAGTTCAAATCATCGTGTTCGAAGTCGCTTTACAAACCCTAATGGCGAAGTCCCTTCGACCCTCCTTCGAAAAATCTCTATTCAGTATCTATTCCAAAGATTCGAATCAAAACCCTAAAAATATCCCCTTTGATTCTCCTCCATAAATTCCCTTTGTCTCCCTCTTCTTGTTTCCTCTCAAATGCCCAAAATTTTTTCCTTTTGTAACGCCCTTCTTTTAGCGAGACGTTAAACAATATTTTGCTAAAAACTACCCGTGAAAAATTTGATCTTTGTGTGCTGTGTTGTATGTCGTGCCTGGATCTCAGTTTGTATTCCTGTCCTTGATCTCGTAATCCATCCTCTCGAAACCTCTGTTCCAAAATAATCTCCGCGTTCGAATCGTCGTATTTAAGTTCGCTCCAAAACCCTGATGGCAACTCCCTCGGTTTCTCCCTTGAGAAATCTCCGCTTCAACCTCTAAACCGATGTTTTAAAATCTTGCCTCGATATCCGTTCTAAAGATCCGAATCGGAACTCTAAAATATTCCATTTGATCCCCTCCCAAAATTCCCTTGTTTTCTCTCCTCCTTGAGTCCCTGAGAAAATCCCAAGTTGAATATGCAACTCGGAATCAACTACTGACAATATATTTATATATAAACGTGCCAAAACTCTAATTGACATTCTCTCGAATTCCATAATTGTTCTCCCTGAGTTCAAGCCTCAAACTCCCCTAGATGCAATCCCTGTTCCAAAAATACTAAATTCCCATTTGATATCTCTGCCTTGACTCCCTAGCTTCCCCTGTGTGCAAAACAAGATTTAAATTCAATTCTCCAATCAAGTCCATTTTGAAACCTCCAAGCAAGACCTCAAAAATCCCTTGGGAAATTCCCCTAGGATTCCTTGAATTTTCCCCAAACACAAATATCAAATTTGAGTTTGAATTCCAATTCAAATCCTCAAAAATCTCTTCCAAAATAATCCCAGAGAAAAAGCGAAGGGGCACTGTTCTGTCTAGGCCGCAAAACCCCCCTTCCCGGCCCAGTCACGCGCAAGGACCATCGCCACGCCGCTGGATCACTGCCACGTGTTCGATCTCTTCCACATTGCGCTGTTGATCCTCTTCCTCTCTACACCACGCCACGCGGACGGCCGCACCCCGCCGATCGCTGCCATGCATCCCGCCAACGCCGTGCCAGCCACACGATCCCCATCCCGCACTGTGCGCGACCGCCTATGGGTGGGCCTCACCCACCTCATGTTCAATCTCCCGCCACGTGCCTCATGAGCTGCGCCCGCCGTCCGATCTCCTTAACGGACGCGCACACGCCCGCGTCGCGTGTCCCCGACGCGCACGCAGCCATCGATCTTCCCCACAATGTCATCGTCTTCCTTCTCTGTCCATTCCTCTCGCTCTCTCTCACGCCTTGACGATGTTCGGTCAATTGCCCCCACGGCGGCCGACATCACAGTGGCCCCGTGCTGGCCCCGCCATGGCTGCCGCTAGCGGCCGAGGATTGGGCAGCCACGGCCGCCACCCTCGTATCCATTTCCCCCTTCCTCTCCTCCTTTTGACTGAAGACCGAGACTACGAGGTCCCCTCCTGAATCTCCCTCTCCCTCTCGCTTTTTCCGCTCAACCTGAGCCTGCGCTTGAGGTTCAAAAACCACCGCACGATATGCCGCCATTCTCAACCCCCCAATCACCGCTGTCGATCGAATCACACTGTCCCGAGAAATCCCGTGCCGTGGCGCCTCCATTCTCTCCCCTCCATGATTGTGCTCCATTATTGGATGCCCTTCACGACCGACCTAGCCGAGCAACCTAGCTACCCCGCTCCTCGCCTATAAAATCCTTCCCCCCCCCGGGGAACTCTCCCTCCACCTGTTGTCTCTCGCTCGCCCCGGGGAGCCACCGGTCGTCCCAATTCTTGGAGCTCCATCGTCGTCATCGTCGTTCGACCATCACGGTGTCGCTCTTTGAGGCCGCTGAGAACGCTGCCCCTCACTGGCACTGAGCCCATCCAACCCTGCCCCGGTTCGTCCCACCGTCACCAACCTTGCTCGTGTTCTGGACCGCCACCATCGACACCACTACCCGCCGGTGAGGCCTCGGCAAGATCCCCCTTCCTGTGGCTGCCAGCCCCTTTCTTCCTTCTCCTCGCACTGCCCAGCTTTGTCATCGTTGCCGTAGCTGCACCGTTCCTTTCGCCACTGGACATCCTCGAGCCTCGGAGACCTCCCTGGTCCACCGCGGCCAATCCCTTCCCTCTTCCCTCCTTTTCTTTGTGGCTAGCCCAAGCACCAATGCGCCGCCGTGTTTCTCTCTCTGCGCTGCCTAGCCATCCCGTCACCAGCCGCTATTGAACTCCTACTCTCTAATCCGAGCCGCTCCTCCGGTTCCCCAAGGCCTCCTCTTCCCGCCGGTGGCCGCCGCTCACCATCCTCCGCCGTGGTTCACCGGATCACTCCGCACGCCGTCGGCCGTTCAATCCTGTGTCCCCTCTCGCTCTGTGGCCGACCGGGGGAAGACGACGCCACGAGGGCACTTGCTCGGCATGACCGGGCCCACGCGCGCACCGAGTCAGCAGCTCATTCCCCGTGCATGTGTCCAGTCCACACACCTTGTAACATTGACATGTGGGCCCAAAATCTTTAATCCACCGTAGGCTGTCCCCGTGCACCCAACCGACACGTCCTCCCCTCTTGCACCACGCTAGACTCGGTCCATGGGCCCTGAGTCTTAGACAAGTGGGCCAAATCCCAGTGGCTCACCATGGCCTATGAGCCACCGCCCCATGGGCCCTCTGTCCCACTGCCCTCTAGACCCTAGTCGGCAGGGAGCCAACTTCCCTCCCCTTGTCTCTGCCATGTGGGCCAACAACCTCAGCCTCCCCGGCCCATATCCCCATCTCTCTCTCCACTGGCTGCCATGTGGGCCTAGGCTGACAGTGGGTCCACTGTCAGTGACACCCCACTGAACATTCCATTCCAGGGATTAAATAACTCCTTTTTCCCTATTCCAGAAATTTATTTTAACCTTCGAAAAATCATATCTTTTAATCCGTGACTCCGATTGACTCCGTTCTAACTCCAGTAATTTTCTAAAATTGAGATCTATCTAATGGCACTATTAGTAGCACTAAATAGGGCCTCTTTCTTGGTCTTTGTGTATATTTTTGTGTGTTTGCGCATTGTAACGGCCGTCGGAAATTCGTTTCGGAGCGGATTTCGCGGAGATTTCCTCGAAGACTCGTGAAGACCTAGAGCAAGGCAAGTCACCTTTGATCAATCGAGCCCATAATTGAAATTAAATTATTTTGATTGTGAAACTTGCATCGATAGATGTGCACTAATCTATGCGGTCCCGACTGCGAGTCAGATCGGCGGACTTTCCTAAACTTGCTGCATCTAAATCCTTCCTCGATGATTGAAATACCCTGTTTCCTTGTAACCACTGTTGCCGTGCCTCGGTATGCATGCACTCTTGTGCGTGTGCCGACGGTTGCCCTTCAAACTTAAAATTTAGAAACTTCTTGGGTAAAATTTGGTTTTGCGAAACGTTTGGAAAACCCGACACCTGAGTCGATGCCTTGTGAAAGAAAAATGAGTTTCAAAAATAGAGATTCGCGACACAAGGCCGGTCCAGTGTGCGTGATGCCTGTGTGGTCGTTTTAAGGACCGATTCCTTCGGAATTTCGTCCGAGCATATGACTGTACAACCACATGGGTGATATGGGATAGCCCCTGGCTGAGTAACTAGCCTCTCAGGGACGCCTTGCATGCCATTGGACTATGGATCGTGCGGGAGGGCGTCGGGGATGCCTCCTGGGTTCCTAGCATAGCATGGTCGAGGACCTACCCTGTGATTAGTCGTGGACCCCTCCAGTTGGCATGGGCTAACTTGGAAGAGCTCGGGAAATACTTTGTCGTGAAAACCTCTACGTCTCCAAATCGTACCCAATTCGTGTGAGCTAGTGACTACTACAAGTCGCGTCGTGTGGGTAAAGTGTACCCTCTTTGCAGAGGTCTAAACTGTTTGAACAGCCATGCCCATGGTCATGGGCAGATGTGAGGTGATTTCTTATCGTAGTTTTGTTTTACCCGGTTTGCAAATGTGTGTGTGATTTTGGGAACGGTGAGAAGGATGTGCCATCAAGGAAGTGGGTTGTCCGATGATGTCGGCTTGGCCGTCAAGGACAGCAAGACTCGGGAAGTTCGAAAAAAATGTTTTGCCTCGGAGAGCCGGTTTAATGTGAATTCTTGAGATTGTGAAAACCGGAGAAAATAAAGATTGATGCATTTTCACTCCTATCGGGCAAGACCCACCTCGTCTTGATTGTTGAGAAGTATACACTTAGCCGATTCAAAAAAATTTAAATAAAACGGTTTTACAAAATATCCGGCCACTCTTTGAAGCCTGCAACAAACACCTAAGTTTCCCTGGCTTGCTGAGTACGTAAGTACTCACCCTTGCTCTATATATATAGTTCTTCGTTGGGAGCGGGAGCTGGAGTTGCAGTGAAGTGAAGACTAGGGTTTCGTCTTGGTTCCCAGCCGTTGCCTGTGTATTGGGACTTAGTCCGCTGTTCCGTTGCTGCCGCTGCCTCTGTACTGTTCGTTGCTGTCTCCGGCTTGCTCCAAAGCTTCAACGTAAGTTAAGGTATATGTTTATATATTTAATTAAGGTTCGCAATGACGCATATCTGATTTCCGTGGATACCAGCGCTGCGTCCTATGTGAGTACTTATGATGTAAGGTATATGTTTAGATCGGGATGTGACAGCAACCAAGCTCCCAATGGACTTCATATTCTGGATTGAAATACAAATCGCAATATATATATTGTGTATAACTCAAATCAGTCTATGACTTGATACAGTCAAGTTAATTGTGGTTCAACTGATTATGTGAGTTCTTTTCATAGACGGTAACTCCAATTATGATGATTACCTATGTGTGTTGTCGGAGGATTAAACCTCGACGGCGGGAAGTCGGGAGACCCCCCTTTTGAGATTCGGCCAGGGGAGTAGTTCTCAGGCGAAGCCGGCTTCGGGTGGAAGAAGATGAATCAGCGCTCGGGACAGAAGCAGAGGGGCCCGAGCTGGAGACAGAAAGGTCCGGACCGTCCGATCTGTCGTTACCACGCGGGAGATAGATCGACAGTCCGGAAGGCGAAGAACCGCGGCGTACGGAAGAGACGGGGGGATTTATACAGGTTCGGGCCGCCGGAGCGTAATACCCTACTCCTGTGTTTTGGACTATGAGAGAGAGAGAGATGAATGTGGAGCGGAGTTTACAAGGAGGACCCCGGGAGCTCGGAAGCTCACCGGGAACCCGGAGGTGGCGTCGGTCGTTCTACTAGCGACCGGACTCGAGGAAGGAGAAGGAGATCTCTGTTGTCTAAGGTTGGAGCTTGAGCTGCCCTCTTTCGTCTACGGCATGGATCCTCCTTTATAGGGCCCAGGGGAGTCCACAGTGCCGAGCTTGCATATGCGCAGAGAGAGAGAGGGAGATTCTGGAGAGTTCTCCGGTCCTCCCCTCCGCCTGCGATGCCCATGCCGGAGTTGGAGGAATGTCCCGTCGCCCCCGGCCTCCTGCAAAGCCTGTGCCGGAGTCGGTGGAGCGTCTGGTCGCTCACCTCCCCGCCTGCTGTGCCCACGCCGGAGCAGGTATGCAGCGGGCGGTAGAGTGGTGAGGATGTGATGGGGCGTCTGGTCGTCTGGTCGACGGAGCGGGGAGACGTGACGGCGCACGCCTCAAGTCAAAAGGCTCTGACTGTGAACAGCGATTGCACAGTGAAAGGAGCCTCCGTAGTCAAAAAGGTTCTGACTGTACAGGAGTGGGCGACAGGCGTGTCTTGTCGCCTCATCGTTAATGTGGGTAGTTGGTCAACCGGTGCCGTCTACTGAAGAAGCCGATCCAGGAGAGGCACTCGGGAGAAGCCGTAGCCGATCAACTCGGGAGGTGCCGATCCCGCCGAGGGGAAGCCGATGCCGATCACCTCAGTCGGGAGAAGCCGAGTCCCCCGTCGGCACCCGGGACTCGGGACCGAGGCAGTCGGCACCCAGGGCCCGGGGCCGGGGCAGTCGGCTCCCGGGACCGGGGGCCAGTCGGGGGAGAACCACTCGGGACCGGGTGGTTCCCGGGCTCTAGGTTCTTAGCTGGAGAATAACCGTAGCTGGTGTTGATTGTGGACCCTGGTGGAGCTGACGTGGCTGAAGACCCACGCGTCCCCAGGGCATGTGGGACCCCCTGTCCTATCTTGCCGACATGTGTTTATAAAGAAATCTTCATTTGAATTTCCTATCATTTTAGCACATATTGATGATCTTAACCTCATCAAAAACACACAAAACAAGCAAGCAATCATCTTAGAAACAATTCCTCATGTGAGGAATTGACCTTTATAACGGATTTCGAGATGAAAGATTTGGGTAAAACTACATTACGCTTAAGTCTATAACTTATGCACATGAATCAATATTTCAATATCCAACTGATGTTGTCAACCAATATCCAAATGATATTGGACAATCATATCCACGAACACTTGTGATCGTTCAATCACTAAATATGGATCAATATCCTTTTAGATTCTAGGATGACAAACTCTAGGGCAATCAAATCGCTGATGTATCTTGCATATTACAACAGGCCTGATATTGTGTCACACCTCGATCTGGCACCACCGTATAACGACACCAAATAGGGTGTGCCGCAGGAAAACTGCGTAAACTGCTTCCCCGCGGAACCACGATACTGATACCAGTCCCAGGTCGCAGCGCTGGTATCCACGAAAATCAGACATGCATCATTACAGAACGTTAAATAATTAAATAGACATATACCTTAACTTACGTTGCAGCTTCGGAGTAAGCCGGAGACAACAACAAACAGCACAGAGGCAGCGGTAGCAGCGGAACAGTGGACTAAGTCCCAACACATATGCAACGGCTGGGAACCTGGACGAAACTCTAATCTTCACTTCACTGCAACTCCAACGTCCAACTCCTGGCGGAGAACTATATATATAGAGCAAGGGTGAGTACCTACGTACTCAGCAAGCCAAGAGAACTTAGGTGGTTGTTGCAGGCTTCAAAGAGTGGCTAGATATTTTATAAATCCGTTTTATTTGAATTCTTTTAGAATCTGAGTGTGTGCTTCTCAATAATCAGGGCGAGGTGAGTCTCGCCCGATCGGAGTGAAAGATGCATCAATCTTTAATTCTCCAATTTTCACAATCTCGGTTCACATCAAACCGGCTCTTAGAGCCAAAACATTTCTCCGGACTTCCCGAGTCCTGCTTTCCACGACAGCCAAACCATTTCATTGGATCTCCAGCGTCTTTGATGGCACATCCTTCTCACAATTCCCTACACCACACACACATTTTGCAAACAGGGTAAAACAAAACTACGCTAAGGAATCATCTCACATTCGTCCATGACCGTGGGCATGGCTGTTCAAACAGTTTAAACCTCTGTAGAGGGGGGTACACTTTACCTACACGATGCAACTTACTCTAATCACCAGCTCACACTGATTGGTACGATTTGGTGACGTAGAGGTTTTTGTGACAAGGCAGTTCTCAAACCCTCCCAGGTTACCCCATGCCAACTGGAGGGGTCATCAAGACCAACAACAGGGTTGGTCCGAGACCATGCTGTGCCAGGAACCCATGAGGCATCCCCGTGCCCTCCCGCACAATCCACAGTCCAATGGCATGTAAGGTGTCCCTGAGAGGCTAGTTACTCAGCCAGGGGCTTCCCAATTCACCCATGTGATTGTACTGTCATATGCTTGGATGAAATTCCGAAGGAATCGGTCCATAAGGAGACCACACAGGTATCACACACACCGGACCGGTCTTGTGTCACGAATCTCCATTTTTCAAACTCATTTTGCTTTCACAAGGCACCGACCTAGGTGTCGGGTTTTCCAAACGTTTCGTAAAACCAAGTTTTACCCAAGAGGTTTCACAATTTTAAGTTTGAAGGGGTGACCATCAGTATTCGCACAATAGTGCACGAATATTGAGGCACAATAGCGGTGGTTACAAGGAAACAAGGTATTTCAATCATCAAGGAAAGATTTAGATGCAACAAGTTTAGGAAGGTCCGCCAATCTGACTTGCAGACGGGACCGCACAGATCAGTGCACGCCTATCGATGCAATTTCGCAATCAAATAATTTAAATTTCAATTATAGGCTCGATTGATCAAAGGTGACTTGCCTTGCTCTAAGTCTTCACGAGTCTTTGAGAAATCGTCGCGAAAACCGCTCCGAAACGATAATTCCGACGACCGTTACTATACGCAAACAAACAAAATTTACACAAAGACCAGTAAAAAGATCCTATTTAGTACCACTAATAGTGCCATTAAATAGATCTTGATTTTAGAAAATTACTGGAGTTGGAACGGGGTCAATCGGTGTCACGGATAGAAAGATATGATTTTCTGAAGATTAAATTGAATCTTTGGAAAGGAGAAAATGATTTAAATGGATTTTCATATGGAATATTCTTGGGATTGTCCTTTGGGTCACTGACAGGTGGGGTTCCTGGTATACGGGGCCCACGAGTTTGTGAGGGAGAGGGTAGACAGGGCCGGTGCTTACTGATAGATAGGGCTAGCATTTCAATGGAGAGAGGGGAACTCGGGTGAGAACCGTGGCCCATGGCCACTGAAAATGGGCCCGACTGACATGGGGGCCCCCATGTCAGTGGGAGGAGGTGGCCGTGGAGTGGGCCGGTGGGGATTAGGTGGTGGCCCACATGTTGGTGATACAAGGTGTGTGGCCCCTGGGCATGGACCCAAGATGGGACCATGGCGCTTGGGACCACATGGCGGTGACAGGAGGGAAGAGAGAGATGGACTCCACGATTGGGACCACCTGTCACTGACTAGTCCACGGGGAAGAGGGGAGGCGGGAAGCTCGGGGGATCAGATGGCCGGCAGCGGAGTAAGGCAATTCGGCGAGTCGTGGCGCAATCGGAGAATAGGCAAACACCGACAGGGAGAGGAGGAGATGTCGAAACGCGTGAACGGTTTTGGATCGGGGAAACGAGGTCCAACGGCGGCCGGCTGCGAGACATCAGGGTGACAGAGAGAGAGAAAGGTGAGGAGACGGCGACGACAGCCATGGCGGCGCCGAGGAGACATCCGAGGTTGACATTCAAAGGGCGGCGTTACCACGTTCCACGCTTACATCACAAGGAAGCTAGGAGAGGACTGTTGAGAGCTCACCGAGGGCTGAGGAGTTGCGGTGGCGGCGGGACAGGGGTGTGCCGGTGACGATAGGAAAACAAGGTCGGGAAAGAGGAGACGATGGCGACGACGTGGGCCACCGAGGCGCTGTGCTTCCGAGGTCAAACGGCTCCACGAATCCCGTCAGCCAGGACGGCACACTGGCGCGGTCGGGTGGCGACGGCGGCCGAACTTGGGAGGGTGGCCGAGCTTGCGCTGTTCGAGATGCAGAGCGAAGAAGGGAGACACCGGGAGCACGGGGTGTTTTTATAGGCGAGGAGGGGGGAGGGCTAGGTCGGTTGGGCACGCTCGGGATTTCCTTGTGCCCCAATCATGAGGTGAGAGGGAAAGGCACCGCAGCGTGGGATTCTCACGCGGGCAAGGAAATTGGATTGGCGGTGAAGATGAGTTGGGCGGTGAAGGCGGTGTATCGAGCGGCAAGGTTTGAAAGACGTGCGCGGGCTTGCGAGGCTGTGGTGGGGGCGATGAGGATGTTGGCAGTCCGAGCCCCCTTTTGACTACGCGGCAGTGGCAAGAGAGTGAGGCAAAAGGGGGGAGAGAGGTGGGAAACAGGGGCCGGCGTGGTGCAGGCGGCCGGGGTGGCATTAGGCCGAACACCGTCGGGGCGAAAATGAGGAGCGAACGGGGTCGGGGCGGAGGAGGAAGACGATCATGTGTGGCGCGATCGGACGGCTTCGCTGCGCATGGGCCACGCGGTGCAAATCCAATGGCGCGGGCGGCGAGAGGGATCAGACGGAGGGGCGCGGTGCCAAGGGACACGTGGCGCCGATCGAAGGGGCATCGACGTCTCGCGGGTGCACACGCGCGGGCGGCGAGAGGGATTCGATGGAGGGCGCTACGAGTACCGGACACATGGTGCCAATCCACGCAGCGTGGCAACTCACGCGCGAGAGAGGGTGATGTTGGGCCAAAAAGGAAAAGCTTGTGGCCCAGAGGAATAGTGTTCTTTGTCATTTTTCCAGGGATTATTTGAGGGAAACTTTGGGGGAGATTTCAAAGAGGAATTTGAATTCAAACTTTACATTTGAACTTAGGACTTTTAGGAGGCCAGGCAGAGGATCTCTCAAAGGAAAATTTTGATATTTTTAGGAAAGTTTTTGGTATTTGGAAACTTGAGGAATATTGCGAGGGCATTATGAGAGGGAAAAGAAATTGAATTTGGGATGTTTGAATTGGTGTTCAATTTCAAAGATGTAGGCATTGGACTCCGGGGAGAGACCTAGGGTTTTTGGAGGAGCGAGGTGGAGGGTGAATATTTATACATACACATATGCATATATGTATATATATATATATATTTATATATGTATACACCTGTGTATACAGGTATACAGGTGCTCACGGGTAGGTGTATGTACACATATACATGGGTATAATGGTGGAGGTGATTGTGGGACAGAGGTGGGAGGTTGAATCAAGTTTATATATGCATGCTTACATACATGTATACACATACACACACACACACACACACATATATATATATATATATATATAGATATATATATAGACAGGTATTGGAGGAAGGGATGTTCAATTAGGGTTGGATGCCCAAACTGCATGTTTAGCTCGGGATTTTTCTCAGGAATTCAAGGGGGAAATGACTCAAGGGAAATTTAGGGAGGGGATCGAAGGGGATATTTTTAGGGTTATGTTTCAGATCTTTGAAATGGATATCGAAAGGGGATTCCTGAGAAGGATTGAGGGACTACGCCGACAGGGGTTTTTTTGAGCGAAGTTCGATAAAGGCGATACGAACTAGGAGATTTTTAAGAACGAGGTTTTTTGAGAGGAGGGATTTCGAGATCAAGGCAGAGAAACAAACTGAGATCTATGGCACAACATACAGCACAACACACAAAGATCGAAATTTTCACGGATAGATTTTAGTAAAATAGAGTTTATCGTCTCGCTGAAAGTGGCGCGTTACATATTGTATTGTAGATACCTTGTTATAGCTTAATGTAGCATAACTACAACAACACCATTGGGTAGGAGTCAAAGAGGATATCCATATATATCTTTGTGGCAGCAAAGATCTTGATTTATCGTTTGGATAATCAAGGTAAGACCATAGTGGGATATCTACATACTAGCTAATTAATCCCTGAAATGCCAGATCACATAGTGGTACAGTTTCCTCATAAGAGTCATCAAAAATAGACTCTAGTGGTTATTTCCACCTATCATTCTGAAATTCACACATAGATGAATGACTTTGCAGAATGATTAATCACAATAACTATGTGATATTGATTTCATTGAATCACCTACGATTATTGACAAAGATAATGCGGATTGCGTTGATTAAATGCAGAGAGGTTGCATAAAGAGCAATATCACCTAAGAATATTGCCTCGAGACTATTTCACCCACAAGAATTTCAAGAAAGTGGGGGGAGGGGGGGAATTAATGTCTTGTAAATTCCTGTGATAATCTCACGGACCTATCCACTCTGTCCTTACCAACTTCCACATTTTCGAAATGTGTTCACGAAATTAGTATACGATGACTACGTGATTTGCAAGAATCGGGGGGAGTAATCTCCTAGATTGTACCTGTTCAAAGCAATATTGTACTGTTTTCTCCTCTTATGAGTTTTTGCTACTGGATTTCTCATAAAAAGTTTTTTAATGAGGCAATATATCAACATAAATATATATCGTATCTCTATTTTTCCCACAGGATTTTTTAAGGGGATACCACATAATAACTTCTCATATTTTTTCTACATGGTTTTAGGTGAAGTTGTCCTATATTATGATTCAATGGTCATAATCAATGTACTAAAATTCTCATAGGAGTTTTTCCTTCCTCAAGATTTCTTAGAGAGAATTCACATATACTGTTGTTGAAGAACAATAGTGGATTCTGAGTGTGGACAAGAATAGTAAATCTTTGTGTTAATTTTAAAAAACTTGCCATTACAGTTACCTAAGTGCCTATTTATAGGTCTAAGGGCTCACTTACAAGCTCTAGGGTTCTATTTACATGTGGTATTGCATTATAGCCCCTTGATAAGAACAGCTATAGGGTATTTCCGTCTTTTCCTGCTCACAGGTCCCTATCGGGCCACTGGGCCACTATGTGGGCCATCTTCTTAATGGGCCTTCAGCCCTCTGGGCCGCTGGACTCTTGGTTGGCCTGATAGCTCGATGCTGGGCCTCGCCAGCTTGGGCCGACCTTCGGTCGCTTCAGTCTTTGCCCGGTGCTTCGGTCTCTCCACCTCTTGGTCAGGGTCTTCACCCATCCCACGGTGGCTTTGCCCTACACGCACGCACTGTCCTTCGTCTTCGCGCCCTTCGTCTTCGCCCGACGTGTTGTGGTCTTCGGTCTTAAGCTGTCCAAAGGGGATTCGGCCTATAGGCCTTTAGTCTTGAGCATTCCGAAAGGGCTACGGTTCGAAGGGATTGCGGCCTGTCTCCAACATATACGCCATATAATTTTCTCCTATATTTTTCCACTAGGTTTTAAAGGAGTTTTAATGGCATATCTATACGATGGTTTATCCTCAAAATTTTTCTATAGGGTTTTGGATAAGTTTTTCCCAAGCGACGAATCAAGTGATGATTACAGAAAGCAAATTAATCAAGGAAGAATATTACATATAGAATAGTTAATGATCAATTAGCGCATGTTAATTATGCATGTTTATGAAGAGGCACCTCTTTATGAGAGGACATGCCCTGAATGGGATGCGTTTACACCATGTTCATCCCCATCTCTCTCTATAAATATTTATAATCATCTATGTACAAGATCATTGAATAAATACATAAGTTCACCTCTTAATTATCTCAATCTTTACTTCTAACAATCACTAGGCCCAAGTTGCCCAACCAGCGTGTCACGGGCTCACGCCGTCACGCGGCTCAGTGTGTGTGTGATGCTTCGGACTTCAGGGCAGGGGTAAAAACTAAGCTTGTGCCTTCGCCGCGCGCTGAAACCCACACGGTTTGAACGTAACCACCGTGGTCCGTGGAAAGATCCAGCCGTACGTCGGGGCCGCGGGCGAGCTATCTCCCTCCATCAAATCTCACCCGCCGCAACAGTAACACGTCAGCTTGTCACGCGCCCACACCAACACTCAGACAACTGAACACATCGAGCCAGCGAATGATGAAACCCCACAAGGAAACAAGCAGCATAGCAGCGGCAGCTTTTGTACCACTCGCAGCGCCGAGCTGAGCCCCACGGCTCGCAAGTCGCATCGACCGCGCGCGTACGCTAAAGCTCAGCTTTGTCCCACACGAAACGGAAAGCGGTCGGAGTAGGCATACATACGCGCGCGTGCAACGCACGAACACAACGAGCAGCTTGGAGCTAGCGCGTGCATGGACACGACAGCGTCGTGCCGTCGTGCAAGTGAATCGCAACAAAAGCAGAAGCGTACTATACTACTACTCGTAGCATGTAAATGTAACACAAGTAGTATATCATTACACCAGCACGGCGCCACGCGCGAGCATCCTTACATCACGTACATGGACATGGCGTGTCATTACATCAAGCAGAAGCTGAAGCTAATTAACAGTGCATTTGCACGGTCTTTGAGCTTAGGTTAAGCAGATCGAAGACCGTTGGAAATGCACATCTCGCCGGGATCTCTGTTAATAACCTCCCGGTCATGAACTACACCTTGTAGATAGTTAACAAACCGATGACACGCTAACAAGTAAGAATTAACACTGGTAATAGCTAGTAGTGGTTAACACGATCGATTCGAGAAGTATGGTATGCATGGCGTCGTGTTGAAAACTTGGCTAGAACTGGCATGGGGACGGCGGGGAGAAGAGGCCGTTGCGAGTCCAGAGGTCAGCGAAGGCGTGGAGGATGAGAGGGTGGTGGCGCGGCGAGTTGAGGAGAGAACTGATGTAGCAGGTCGTTGAGATCGTCCCACGCGTAGATCTCCTTCTCCACCACCATCTGCACCATCGACTCCCGGAAGTCCTCGTACGGCTCCGCCGACTCCACCGCCACCGCCACGCTCTCCTTCGCCACGCGCCGGTACGGCGCCTGCTCCTGCAGCTGCTGCTCGTCGTGGCCGCCGTCGCCGCCCCTAGCGAAGGAGGAGGAGGCGCGCCTCCGCCGCCGGTGCTGCTGCCTGCGCCGCCGCCTCGTCTCCAGCTTCTCCTGCTCATGCTGCTGCGCCGGCGGCTCCTCGAACAGCGAGTTGGTGGTGAACGACGCGGGGCCCCAGGAGGAGTCGGTGGAGGTGGCCGTGCCGGCGCCCACGGTTGTGGCCGTGAACGCCGTGGTAGTCGACGCGGAGGAGGCGTTCGGCGACTTGGGCTTGCCCCCGCTGCGGCGGAACGAGGAGGACGACGAGGAGGAGAAGATCGAGAACAGCTTCGGCCGGCGGCAGTTGCAGCCGATGTCCACCACCGGCGGCTGCCGCAGCGTGAAGCTGCCCCTCCTTGACGACCTGCCCGACATGGACAATGCCACTAGTGTACCTCCAAGCTCAAAAGGCTTGCACTCCTGCACGCTGCAGAAGCCAATGCAGCTCAGCTAGGCCAGTGAGAGCGACGTGAGAGACAGTGATGAGAGCTAAGCTCGGAGAGTGAGTTGAGTTCTTGGAGCTTGGAGCTGGAAGAGGAGCTAGTGGTGCTATATATTAATGGGGCGCCATGTGAGAGCGCGAGCCAACGATTAATGGAGAGTAAAGAGAGAGCGACATGAACAGTGAGGCGGGAGGAGGGAGCGAGCATGTGAAGGGGATAATTAGAGGTGTAAGGGCAAGTGTGGGTAAAATAAGCTTGGACAGTGCAGGAGGGAAAGCTGAAACCTGAGAAAGATATGTGAACATACACAGTATAGTCCAGTGCGGCTAGTAGTACTATATGTGTGTGGGTGAATGGTTTTCATGGCATTTCTTGCATGGGTGCAAAGATGTTCAGGTTGGATCCCTGGGGGGTTCATGTCAGATAGGAGAGTTGCAGATGTAAGCTGTAAGCATAGCATGCATGCATATATGGCTGGTGTGACTGTCGGGGTGGTTAACTTTTGTGTAAAGTAAATTTTGAGCTGGTAGTGTAGGGGAGACGATGAGATGGTGTGCATGCAGTAATTTTTTTTTTGGGCACGGTAGGTAATAGGACGGGAGTCCGCTGTTGGGGTTGACTAACTGGTCATGTGAGGATAAGCTGGCCATGCTGCTGGCTCAGCATATGCTAGTAGCTTTCTCTGTTGAAGCAAATCTTTTAGCTGTTTTTTTATCTTACCACTTGGCTTCAAAAATGTTCCTTGAAAATAGGCCTATGGTTCTAATGGTGATTAATCTGCTAAAATAATCCTAGCCGCATTTAGCTTCTACTATATAGGAGTATTAATTCATCCCCTTGTTTGCCCTCACGGCTTAAAAGTACTAATAATGGTGGTGCTACAGGTCAAAACCAGAACAGTTAGACTTTGCTTATTAGTAGGATAATCAGCAGAGAGAGTCTGGGTAAAAACTCAAGCAGGCCAGGAGCGGGCCTGCAAGAACGAATAAACGATGACGAAAATCGCGTCCAAGATCCTCCAATAGATACTACTTAACTGCAGTATTCAGTACTGTACAACTGTACAAGTGTACCTCATGTGTTCACTGTTCAGCAAAATGAAGAACAGCACGTAGATGGACTGCACCAAAACCATTACTCTGTACTACATATGCGTGTACTGTGTACAGCAGCACAGCATATAAATCTACTCTGGTTAGTATGGAGTACACCTTTACGGGGTACATTTCCTTCATAACTGTCCACTTTTCTTGGATAGATTTCCTTCCTTTAATTCCTTTCATGTGAACTTATCTTCAGAGTTCAGAGAAAGCTTGAGCTAGCTGTGCCTGATCATCATGTCAGGCACTGCATATCCAACGTGTAGATACAGAGCCCGATTGTTGATGTGTATGTATCGACGACGATTTGTTCATGTCCAGCAGCACCTGCATGCAAACCTGCATATAAATGAGAGAAAGAGATATCTCGAACACGATCTACGACATCGATGAGGTACATATCTGACAGCTGGGCACTTCAAGGAAAATTATGTGCATGCATGGAGTGCGGCCTAGCTAGTCATCTCTGCCGCATACATAGTCGCCTATACATAGCTAGACTTGCCGGAAACGTACGTGTGCACGCGTCTCGCGGCGCCTGCTGCAGTGCTGCGCAGTGAGCTCACCATTTTGTTTCCTCCTTTCCATGGCCGAAAGAAAGCCAACTGCAGCAACCTTGGACAGCACATCAGTTTTACCAGTGTAGCAGCCTTGGATTTTTCACTCCACTAGATCGATCGCTTTTTTTCCATGTGCATTTCTACTCCCTTTTGATGCCAAGAAGTAAAAACCTTGGGATAAGATTCACGCACCAATAACCTAATCATGGCCAATGCATGCGCTAAGATTCGGTGCATGCCCGGCCAGCTGATACTGCTGCAAGAGAATCGCTAATCATTCCTGGATCCAGAAGAATTTGCCAGCTACTAACTGCACAAATCTGAATTAGGGATTAGTATAACTCAACCGATGTACTCACTCCACAAAAAAAAAAAACCAGGGGGTCATGGCATGGCTCGGCATCTGCGAGCAGTCAAATCCAGATCACTGCATATGCATCTTCCCGAAGCTCTAGTCGTCAGTCTTCATCTCCATCAGCCGATGATGCTGCATGCGTTGGAAGTTCAAGGGAGAATAGAATAGAAGGCTCCATCCATTTTGCCAGTACTGTATCGGAATCGCACGGTGATCTCGAGGGTGTGGTTAATTTAAGGAGCTGTCGGCTCGATCGGTCGCGGAGCTCGATGACGCTGTGTTCAAACGAAACAACGGGGAACAGGGTGGTGTAACTACACATTGCATGGGCTAGCTTAATATAGTGTGTGATTGGTTAGATGTATATTTTTATAGGAGATTGCTATTCCAGTTTTATCTTTGTTTGGTTGGTGGCCGAAAGTAAATGGAGCAGACAATGTATAAAATATTTTCTCAAGATGCTAAACGAGGCCATTTAGCAAATTTGACGGGATGAGACCATCCACCTCCGCTAACTTTGATTATTAAGTAAATGATTAGGGATAATTAATCAATTTTAATGTTAATTAGCAATTTTTCCGTTAAGATTAGTGTTGATTAATAATAAATAATCTATTTTTGTGATAATTAATATTGATTATAATAAAATTAATAATAATTATATATTTTTTATTATCGTCGTCCATCCAACTAATAAAAAATTAACTTATTCTATATACGTAACAAACATTAATTTAAATATCGCTGTCTCTACAAAATATATAACATATTCTATACCAAACGAACCTTAGCGTCTGGCTAGCAATTGAGCCCATGCATCCGTCTGCGTTACCTGCTGATCGTCAGGTTTTAAGACCTGTCTAATCGATCCCAATGCACTGACCAAACAGAGAGAATTCAATACTCGGATCGTCTTGTCGTAGGGATCAGGTTTTTAATTAGTAGTACGCCACACTGGAGTGGTTGTAGTATTAATCTTTCGCGCCA
>RYFJ01000798.1:0-73974 GCA_003991445.1 Oryza meyeriana var. granulata | reverse complement strand
AAGAGGAGATCAGGCACCAAGCCACTAGGTTACTAATATACTTGCAGGGGTGTACATTCACATAGTGGTCGTTCTGTACTATATCAATGCAATTCCCAAGGAATCGTCCTTATCATAAATACAAAGCATCTCCACAAAGGTGCCCACTTTGCATCGGGGGTTTTTCCGCACAACTTGTTATTTGCAAACATCCGACAGCGGTGTGTCGATAGATTTATACCCCAGGTTTTCTTTCATTTTCGAACACAGGTGATTTGGGTGAAACTCGTTGTACCATGCTCATAGAGATGGATCCGAGGTAACCTGAGTAGAGTGCAGGAATAGGATTTCGAGACTACGTCGATATTGCACTACTAGGTAGGTCGTCGGTTATCGCACGACCAGAGGCCGAATCAATTACGTGGATAAAATGAGTTTAGCAAACAATTTATTTTGTAAAACTGGGAGCAATTATGTTCAAGAGTGCTTGCCTTAGGTCTTGCTGAATCTTGTGAAATATCGATATTCAAGAATTTCGTTGTCGTCGACTCGCGTCAACGAGAGAAAAACACGCAAAATTTAGTAATAAAATACTATTGTTATACTAATAGTGCCATGAGGTGATCTTAATTTTAGAAAAAATTTTGGCCCGACGTGGGGTTGATGAGCTTACGGTTTTGGACGATATGAATTTTTGAAGTTTAAAAGGATTTTCTGGAATTAAAAGAATTTTTAGGTTTGGAAAAGGAATATACAAGGGATATTCCCTAGCTGACAGATGGGGCCCATGGTCAGATGAGAGAGAGAGGAGCTGAGGTGTAGGCGCTCATGTCGTGATCAGAGAGAGGGACAATGTTCAGTATTGGAGGGGATTGAAGTGAATGGGCCACATGTCATTGCGGTGGAAGGGGAGAAGGGGACTGGGGCCCCATGTGTAGGGCCATGTCATAGATAGTTTGGATGACATATTGGGCACAAACAAGGAGCGAGAAGGATTAGGTTAGTGGGGCAAGGTGTCAGTGGTACTAAGATTGTTATTAATAGGGGATCATTAGGTTTTTAATTAAGGCGGGCCCCACTGGTCGTGGAGATAGAGGAGGATTAACGTGGAATTACTGTGCACTTAGTGGGTGGGCCGCATGTAGAGACGATAAGAGAGGAGGGGCTTACATTTCAGCGTTATGATGGGTGGGGCCACATGACAGAGAGAGAGGAGATGGGGCTGGCCTAGGGGATCAACGCGCACGGCGCCGAAACGGCACCGGGAAGTGGCAACCAAAGCTGGCAGCTGGGTGGAGATACGGTGGCGGACGGGGAAGAGATGACGAAACGACGATGCTCGGTTAGGGCTTGGGTCGCCGGAGGTGGCCGGCGGGCGGTGGCACGAGCGGTGGCAAGTGAGAGGGATGGCAATAGCGGCGGCGCTGGGAATTGTGGGCACAGCGGTGGGCTCGAGCAAGGGGTCTTCGGGCTCTGGTTCTAGAGGGAGATGGAAAGAGGGGGAGATGGGAGGGGGTGCTCAACGAAAATAGGCAAAAGGCGCGGGTGGTTTTGCGAGCTTGAGCTCGTTCGACGATTGCGGCGGGCAGCGGGCACAGCGAGGGAGGGGAGGTGTGCTGTGGTGAAGAGAACGGGGAGGGGGGTCCGTGGAATTTTATGGGAGGAAGTGGTGTGTGGCCGAGGAGAGAGCGGTGGCGAACCTCTAGCGACGGCATGACGGTGAGCGAGCTTAGTGTGGGCGGGACGGCGGGCAAAGCGGCGTTCCGAGGGTACGGGGCATGTGGAAGGGGGCGTGGAGGCGGCATGGTCAGCGGTGCAAGCGAGGGGGAAGAGCGTGTCGGGCACGGGGGTAGATATTTTTTTGGGGCTCGGGATTCGAGCTGTGATGTCGTGGGAGAGAGCGGGGAGGAAGATGATAGCCCTGACGAGTGGCCTGCTAGCAGTGGGCGCGGCGCTGACGCGGCACACGGGGCGAGTTTGCCGAGTGGGCATGGGGAATTTTGGGCCAACGGGTAAGGAGAGAAAAGGATGGCGGAGGGGATGGGCCAAATGGACCTAGCATTTGGATTTTTGTTTTTGCATATTGATTTTTGGAACAAAATGAAGAAAACTCAGGAGGGACTGAGGTGAAGTTTAAAAATAGTTTTGAATTTTGAGAGGTATTTTTGAATTCAAATTTTTATGTTTCGATTAAAGGATTTCAAGAGGATTTTTTGTTGGAAATTTGAGTTTTCTCGAGAATCAAAATAAAAGAATTTTATTGGATGGTTGAGAGCGAAATTTGAATTGCAAATTCGAATTAAAATTTTTGGATTAGGATTTTAATTGGGGAAATTTTGGGTTTGTTTCTTGGCTGGGGATTTTAGGGTCCTCAAGGAGAGGATTAATTGCGATCGGGAGGCACTTAGTCCTTAGGCACCCACAAAGAATGAATTTTTGAAATTAGCGTTTTATTAAATAGGTTTTTAATTGCCTCGATAAATCGGGCGCGTTGCAATAATTGTGTTGTCTTCAATAGAGCAGAGCATACGAGGTAGCTATCAAGAGAACCGAGTGAGACACTAACCTTAGTATATCAAACAAAGTGGATAGAGTCAGACAACCATTGAGATAGATCTTAATTTTCTCTTGGTAGGTAACAACAAAGTGAGGTGTTGTGTCTCGTAGAACCACAAGGCTCATTCGAGGTTAATCATGCACTGTAAGGACTCCTCCTGATACTTATAAGGCCCTGGTAAGATGACGGTTGTGTTGTCAAGGAAATTTAGTTGCCTATTAATGGCAACAATTAAAATACCTCCATTGCCTTCAATTACTTAAGAAATATCGGTCAATAGTGGCAAAAATCATGTTCCCTTGCTGCACATTTCTGTTTCTTTTCCTGATTCTTGATTTTGGGATTTTTTTATTTGCACAGCTTCCCAGCTTCTAAATGGGTGCGTTTCATGCACAATTCCTATATAAAATTTTCTAACATTTGGGTAAGGAGTTAATTATTCGTTTAACCCTCAAATAGGTATAAAAAATCAGAATAATTCCATCAATTTCAACTATCTCAACGGTCCTAATTTGGAGGTTTTAAATTAGAAAGAGGACACAATCAAAATGTTACTCGAAAAGACTGCAATAATTTGCAGCCAATGCTATTATCAATATAAGATATGCTGTGAACTACTGCCAATGTAACGCTACCACCTCTCTCAATACACGGCCTTCGCTACACACTTAGAGCCACGTTGAGTTCCCCTTTGCTACACTTGCTCTTATAGTTCTGTTCAATTTTATATTTTCCTTTGGTTGTGATGCCTTGGCATTCATGCAACTGAGTCAACAGAGCTGAATAGGTGCACCAAAATTCATCAAAATACATCTATGACTTAAATGCCGGGGGTGGATTTTCACAGCACCTATAGGTGCTAAGGGCTACCAGTAACCTATTCGAGAGGATAGCAAACATTGTCTGGCTCTGGGCTCCGGAGCAAGTCGATTCCACTGAGCATGCTCACATGGCAAGCTACACGCGGTAAGCGTTCGTTACTTGGCAATATAGATGGTAGTGGTTGTAGGCATCAGGTGATTTGGGGCCTTTGTGAACGTAAGTGGGGGAAGGGAGCTGCCACTGTCTAGATGTGGTGACGGTGGAGGAAGCCTGACGCGACCAGGGAGGGTTGAGGCAGCTAGAGGACGCCGTAGGTGGGGCGAGGCAAAACATCGGCGGTGGCTAGCGTTGGCCTCATCGTGCGGTCGTCACGATGGGTTGTCGGTTATTTGTAGATGTTGCATAACAGGTCAGGTGAGCGATGGGCACGGGGGGGTTGGAACTAGTATTCCGCCCTTGTTTGTGCAGATATACACGGTGGTGTCGGATCAGGGCGATCATGGTCGACGTGGTGGATGTCAAGCAGGGGATCTAGCCCGCAGGTTTGTGCTACGCCGGGCCTTGCCGCGAGGAGAATCGGCCGCCACCTAGGGCACGAGAAGGATATCCTGCCTGAGTCACACCAGATGATTTGGCCGGCCGTTCAAGGGTACGGGGCGTCGCGTGGGGATCGTTGCTAACAATGTGGATTGCGGCTGGAGGAGCTAGGGTCGCGGAGCACTGGAGGACATCACAGCACTAGGGCCGGTGAAGGGTTGGATCTGATCGGCAGTGATTGACGTGGCGGCTAGGGAGGGGAGTTTGCACTATGCAACGATTGGAGCATGGCCGTTGGTTGAGGATGGGAGGAGGGCGGCAGTGATCGGCCATGGGGTGAGGGGAGGGGGTGGGAGGGAATTGGCGATGAAGGGGCGGATGCGAGGAGGTTTGTCGAGTGGGATGAGTTGCATGGATGATTATGGTTTTGTTTGGATTAATGAGGGATGGATATAGGTCGTTGGATTGAAGGAATGATGATGAAGGATGAAGATGGAGGAATGATAACTGGGCGTTTGAGGGTAGCTGTACACCAAATCCTGGCTGGATTTTGTGGCGTAGTGACTCCGTATCCAGAGGGAAGGGATGGTTGTAGAAAACAAAGGTTTGTCATGCAGCTAGAAATCAAGGTTCTGGTAAAGCAACAAATGCATATAGTTGCAAATGGCTGTGCCGGACAGAGCCGGTCGAGCCAGTGTTGTAGCTGGCAGGCAGGCATGGGCCGGGCCTATGGGGCCGTGCGTGCTTGGCCGGCATTCGCTATGGGGCGACGCGAATGGCATGGCTGCACCTCCGCATGCAGACAGCACGAGCAAGCCGGGTCGGCATTATTTTTTTCATTAATTTTCTATTTTCCAGTTTTTTTATATATCTCCAATTTTTCCATATAGATTTTTCCTATTTTCTCATGTTTCTCCTATTTGCAAATTTTCTCATATATTTTTTTCATTTTTCTATTTTCCCTATTTTCTAATATTTTTCTTAGTTTCGCTTTTTTCGTATTTTTTTTCTTTTGGTTTCACATTTTAATTTAATGGGCAAATGTGGCTATGGGCCTTGGCGCCCACGTGCTAATTCGGGGCCGGTGTTACCGACGGAAACAAACCTCATGGACGTCTGGACGAGGATTCGGCATGTGGGGCGGTTTTTTTTAAGGTGCATTTTTACACACGACTGACCAGGTGTCGTGTTTAACGGGCCTGTTACTGTAGCGACCGTGTCGAAGCAGGCCCTTAGGCTGTGCAGCCTAGTCCAGCTCGTTGGCATCCATATAGGAATGACTACACCCATTGGCCAAGGCATTATAAGGAAGGCAGCTGATCTTGGCCCACATAAAGGGCAAGAGCACCATAGACGAGGTTCACGTCCAATTGGCGATCTACCAGAGACCATCGGGGCCAAACGGGGAGGCCGAGCTTCGCGGCGAGTGGACTAGCAGGGTGATCCCCACGTTCATGGCGGCCTCTTAGGGAACGACATATAACCGATCAGCATATTCCGTAAGCTAAAGCAGAAAAAAGAAAGGGGGCCAAACGCCAGACGAGATGGAAACACGGGCACGAGTCCACGGGGCATGACGCAGGGAGCAAAAGGCTGGCACATGGGTTGTTTGGACAGTGGTGCGTATTGTTCATCTCAATTCACCAATCTAAGACTCATTGATCAAATTGTAGTAATGATGAGTATTATAACTTAATGGCGGTATGATTGACCGGATTTTTCTTATCAGGTGCTTGGATGTGGTAAGTTTTTTACTCGATCATTTGACTCGGGCGTATATATGATAGTTGATTTATTATTTATGATTGCATGTGTTACTTTGAGTCACGATGGTTATGAATTGAGTACGCTACTTCAGTTGATGTTGAGGCTTAATAATCTGAAGGAGGCGCGGGCCAATAAAGGGGTGAACAATTCCACAGTAGGTAGGAAGGAAAGACTAAACAGATGTTCATGCGGCAGAGGGATGGCATAGACAGGCGCAACCAACGAACAGAATCATCCACTCTGTAGGCGACGACGGACACCGGACAATCGAGGAGAACCACGGGGAAACCACGTATGCCCAAGAACAGTGGAGCGGAACAGAGGCAGCAACATGAACCCACTGCCAGTTGCAAGGACATGTGAAACGTAGTCAGCCAGCAACCACACCCAACGAACGAACCAACAGCAATGAAGCAACAACGTCGATATGATTCGAACGCCAAGACGAGAAGCAAGCAACAGAAGCCCCAAATCAAGCCAGAATACCAGCGCCAGCTAAAGTGCCGGCATGCTATCACACACTCAAGTTTTCTCCCTTAACAGAGCCATCACAAAATTAACTAAGAAAATACTAAAAGAAATCATTTTATAAGGCAGGAGAGAAGTGAAAGTGCATCTAACCCCAAGTGGTTTTGGTGGATTAATGACAAAGCGGTTAGGGACTAATGAGTTTATCGAGAATTGTGCAAAGAATTGTCCGTTGCTTGGTGTGGGTGGCTGCAGACCCCACAAAAGGACATGACGCAAAATGGCAGCGACTCGGAGTTTATTTTAAATTTTTTTGAATTTTTCTTTTTGAGGTCGAGTAAAACAAGTACTATCAAGAGGGGTTTGAAGCAGTGTTTCAATGACCTCAAGTGCTTAAGATACAAGATAGCTGAGAGTTAACATCAATTTTGGCACACACCTACACTTGGGATGAGCTAGTTTCAGTGTTAGGGGTCGAAGGTTCTACCCCTAGGGTCGAAGGCTCTCGCAGCTTCTGCAGAGACTAGTGTTTTGGGCCGAGGTTCCTACTATTGGGGTCGAGCTCCGACCAGCTCCTAGGCCAAAGACTAAGTGTTGGCCGGGGGTTCCCTACCCTGGGGTAGATTTTCCTGGCGCAAATCTGTGAGTACGCTAAGTGAGTTGCCAATTGTTCTAAAGCCCAAACTTGTTTTCTAGCCGTGGGTTGGCCATTCCCACTTCATTTCCACTGATCCTAGCATCTAACTAAGATTCTTTGAGCTCTCAACTAGTTCTAGTGATCCTTGGTGATTCTTTGTAAGAATCTAGTGAAAATTGAGTGAATTTTGTTGAGAGATGCTACGGAGGATTTGTGCTACTTGAGGAGGACGCGGATTGGCTGCTGGAGCTCCATTTCTCTTGGGAGGAAAACCTCCTAGATACGGTTGGCGTTCCGCGAGCCTTCCTTGAATTGTGATTGTCCCGGGAAAGTTTGTGAGGTTTAACCTTGTCTCCGCAAGGAAGGAGGTAAATTCTGTGGATACAAGTTGATTTCGTGTCGCTTGGTGAGGCCAGGGGTTGATTGAGAACGGCTCTTTTGGAGCTCCTCAACGGAGGACGTAGATCTTTGTGCTCTGAACTTCGGAAAAAATCTTTGTGTCTCCGTTGTCTTTCTCATTTTATTGCCTTGTTTTTTCTTTCCTTGCTATATTTTATTGCTAGCCCTAGTTATTGCTCCCTCTTTGACTCTGTAAATTTATCCATTATTGAGGGTGCTTAGTAGCGTCAGAACACTAGGATCGGAACTCATGGCGGTTCTTGGCCGGAACTCCCATGCTCTCGGCCAGCCGGGGAGCGTTCGGGCCTCCTACCATTTTTGGTCGGCAGGTTCCTATAGTATTTTAAGCCGTGGCTGTTTGGAAGAATTTTTCAGGACACATTTCACCCCTCTAGGGCATCAATGGGCTTTAATTGGTTATCAGAGCTAAACTTCTAAGGAAACTTAACCGCTTGGAGTTGATCCGAGGATGTCGACGAGAAGGTGGTTAATTCTACCGGAGGTCAGAAGACGGAGATGGCTCGACTAGCAAGTCGCGGTTGGAAGAAAGGGGGCTGCTTTTGGACTTGATTACAGACAAGTCTATCCCTCCCTCTTAGCAATTTCAATCTCCGTGGCCACGCGCCTCCCCTTTTGGCCGGACCTTCTATAGCGCGTGGAAGTAAAAATGAATTGCATCTATTCCTTGCTCCAAGTGTTTGGGAAGATGGTGTGCACCAGGTGTAAACGGATGCTCCGGAGGAAGGAGAGAACCTACACCGGCTAAAAGAGGCTCTCATCACGAATGCTCAATGCCGCCAAGTGTTAATTCTTCAACTCCTTGAGTACCCGAGAATTCAACAGGTGGACAACTTACGGACGTGCAGGAGATTTTGGGAATACGTTCAATTGCGCTGAAGGATCCCCGGCGTGCGAGGTCCAAGATTGGTGCTTGAGGTTTTGGCAACCTTGGGTGGTTCGTCGCTGGGAGAAATGAAAGCAACGCGCAAGAGAATATACGATTGCATGATGGTATTGTCAATAAGATCCGTGGTCTTTGGTAGTGATGACATGTACCGATCATGTGGTTGTCAAGAGGTTCTCCGCTGCGATGCTAAGGAATCCAACCTTGGTGCCCCTCATCCAGGGGAATTTGAAAAGAGATTTAAGAGACTCCCCCAGCGACGTTTCTATCGAGAACATTTTCACAAACTCGAGCTCTGAGAAGAGGGCCAGGAGGTGAAAGCACTTGCCAAGACATGCCACTATGTCAAGAACAAGAAGTCGCTTTGAAGGCCAAGAAGGAGCAAGTCCTATAGCGAGGGTCCGAGAGTGAAAGATGAATACTTTGCTCTTTGTGGTGAGGAAGTTCAAGCACTTCCTTCGTCGAGGTGGTTTGGCAAGGACAAGAAGGAGGATGACAAAGGAAGGAGGCAATCCAAAGTGGGCGTGCTACAAATGCAAGGAGTAGGCATTTCATCGCAGATTGTCCAAGCTCAACAAGAACAAGGGTGGCAAGTCCAGGTGGTCAAGAAGAGACCAGGCGTGCTACATGGAGAGGGTAGTTCTCCAAATGATGAGGATGAACATAAGGAAGAAGGCGATAAGGAAGGATTGCCAAATTGCCATCAGTCGTTCGTCGGGAGTTGAAGACGTCTCTTCGATACTTAAAGCGCCGACGACCACTATGAGCCTACATGCTCAATGGCACAAGGGCGAAAGGTTAATCCTCTCCACCCAATCTCCTTAATTGATGATGAATGATCTTAGTGATTGATGAAAGTAAAGGATGATATAAATAAAATGCTCAAGGTTTAGAAACCGGCATGTTACATTAGCTACGCTCATGAAGGCATTAGAGCTTAGAGAAGTAAGGAGAAGCCGCTCGACAAAGCAAGTGGCTTGTTTCATTTTCTTTTAGAAGGAGAGAAACCTTGGCCCTAGAGGAGAACTTGGCGTAAGGAGAAGGAGAGGAGTAAGGAATTGACCAAAGAGCTTCTCCTTTAGCTCATAACTCAATAGCTAATCTAAGAGTGTGAATGAAACACTTCAAGAGAACCTTGTGGAAATTGGGACCAAAATCACAAAACTCTTGAAGTGCAATTTGACACTCTTTGGATAACGGCTCCACCTCAAATGAGGCCATCAAAATCTCAATGCTCCACAAGCACAACGGGTTTTCGCAAAATGCTATAATTATGATTTGGATGCATATGCTACTAATCTTGAAGCTTTGGGGCTTAAAAAAGAGATGGCGGTGGGTAACTTTGGTGAAGTTTGATGTTTGAAAAACATTCCAATCCAAAGATGGCCCCTCTACAAAACCTCAACACCACTCCAACAAGAATGGCTATGGTCTTGGCTTTCCTCTCTCCTTATGAAAGTAGACATCCGAAGGACCATGGTCAATAGGTAGCCAATCTGCCTGAAAGTTGTGAAAGAAGGAGGTTCGGTCGCAAGCCGAGGAGGTAAAAAGTTCCTCGGCGTCGTCTGGGGGCCGGAAGCTTTTGAACCGTAGAGGCCAAGAGGTTTCCGGACCAACCTTCAGCCAGGGCTGAGAAGGCCGGTCGGGTTCCGACCAGCTTACGCTAGACCGACGAGGCCTGGTAAGGAGGCTCCGACCAAAGACGGTAGGAGATTCCGCAGTCACCCCAGCCTAGACAGAATGTTTGGTAAGAGGCTCCGACCCAAATGGTAGCAGGCTCCAACAAGAAACTGTACTATAAGTCATATTTAGATCAAAGGATCACCGGCTCCGCGGTAAAGTGATTGCTCATTTTATTGGTGATTGCTAATGAGGTGAGTAACATGGCTTGCTGGGTGTGGGGTACCCCAAGGTGCTTGTGACTAATGCAAAGGACACACACTTAGACAAGTTTAGGTACCTAAATCCCAAGCTTGATGTCGCTTTTTGTAGGCATACTCCGTCCAGTGGATCAGTTTGTGTTGTTGACAGCGGATGCCTCAACCAATGACGGGAGAGAGGGTAGTTTGCAACTCTTGACAAGAATGGAAGGAAGATCACGGACATATTGTCTTTGGGAGATGATAGTAAGGGCAAGTAATGGGTCTAGGCTAAATTTGCATCCTCCAAACAATCTATCTCTCTCTAATATTCTTCTTCGTCACATCTTGACTACCAATTTGTTATCGGTGTCTCAATTGTGTAAATTAGGCCTATAATTGCTTGTTTACCGACGGAAATCGTTACCGGGTCTTTAGAGAGATGTAATTCTGTTGCATTCAAGGGAAGGTTAGAGAGAGATCTTTGATAGTGGCTTTGACCTTAGATAAGTGAACCCGGAGCGCTTGCGTTGATTGCAAATCCTCAATGGGGTGGCTTTGGCATCGGGGGAGGCTAGCTCATGGGGGTGAGGACTTATCGAATCTGTTAAGGGGGAAACATCCTCGGGCTATCAACGTCATATTTGAATGATACATGTGTAGTAGCGTTGCCAGCGAAAGAAGTTAGGAACCCACCAGCCCGTGAAAAACATCATGACTACTCAAGGCCTTGGAATTACTTACATGGAATCTTCTTCCGTCCTGTGCTACCTAAACATCGAGGTAACAAATCTGGGCATCGTACTTGTTGTATGATTTTTCTCGTTTCACTTGAGTGTTCTTTTTGCGAAGATAAGAGTGAAAAAAACCCAAGGAATTTTCAAGAAATCCGCAAAGCGAGCTCCAAAACAGTTCGAGCTCAAGATCAGAAATTATGAGGACAATGGGGGGAGTTCAAGAAACTCTAGTGAGGAATTCCTTGATGATGAGGCGAATTAAAGCAGGTTCTCCGCTCCATATGATCCACCTCAAAATGGGAGTGGTGGAGAGGGGGAAGAACCGGTCTCTTGTCGGATGGCAAGGAACGATGCTAGTATTTATACAAGACCCGGACTCTTTTTGGGCGAAGGCGGTGAACACCTACGTGTCACGCGCTAAATCGCCTCTACAGTCGCACCAACTTTCTCAAAATATGGCATATGAATCCTCACCGGTAAAACTCATGTCTCTATTTCAATGTTTTTGGTTGCAAATGTTATTTTTTTTTTTTTTTTTTTTTTTTTTTGTTTTTTTTTTTTTTTTTTTTTTTTTTATATTGAGTATAGAGATCTCGCCTCACCAAGTTGCTCCATAAAGTGGATGAGGTTCTACTGCGGATATGAGTCAAATCTCACGCTATCGTGTTTTCACTAAAGGTCGTCTGGGAAAATTGGTTGGAAACATGAGAGAGAGTGTGACATTTGATGAAAGTAACGGCTCTCAACTGGGAGCAAGTTTGAGGCTTGAATGCTAGGTGAAGGGGAGTCCCTGGACTCGATCGGAGAAAAAGGTAATTGGCGAGCTGAGGGGCGGCTAGAGAGTTCGAGGATGCAAAGAGTGGCCCCTGAACATCTCCTTCCATCGGCGCTTCAAGCAAAAGTTGAATAAGAGGACGATCTAGGCACGGTGGAGTTGGGATCCGATGCCGTCGAGGGCTACTAGTGAAGCCAAGAGAACAGCCGGTCCGCGACGAGCTCAAGTCCCCTTGGTGCAACCATTCCAAGAATTCACACACCCGTGCACAGAGATCCTCCGCCGTCGCAATATTCCTTAGTGGATATCCAAAGAGGGGTAACATCGCTCTCATTGGAGGGTCGCTAACTTTTATGAAATTACTCTTTGTCTCGTCATTTTGGGGCCAATTAGGTGGAGGTCGCACTTGGTGAATCCGGATTGGGGTGAATGGCCACTGCAAGAAGGCGTTACAACTTCACCTGCAATAAGTGTGGTTCAATTATGGAGAGACCCCAACAAAAACGTCAATCGGCACCAAGTGGGTCTTCGCAACAAGCAAGACGAAATGGAGTAATAATCTCGTAACAAAGCACGGTTAGTGGCTCAAGAGTTCACTCAAGTCGAGGGCCTCGACTTCGGTGAACCTTTGGGTCGGTTGCTCGCCTTGAGTCTATTCGAATTCTATAGCTTTGTCGCTAACCATGATTTCCGCTTTATCAAATGGACGTCAAGAGGTGCGTTTCTTAATGGACAATCTCTGAGTTGGTATATGTAGAGCAACCGCCCGGGTTTGAAGATCCCACAATATCCAAATTATGTCTACAAGCTTCACAAGGCGCTCTACGGGCTCAAGCAAGCCCCTAGAGCTTGATATGAATGTCTTTGCGACTTTCTACTAAAAAATGGTTTTGAATAGCAAAGCCGGCACTACTCTCTTTACTAAGAAATTTAAGAATGATTTATTTATGTGCCAAATCTATGTCGATGACATAATCTTTGGCTCTACTAATCCCTCTTTTAGTGAAGAATTTAGCAAGATCATGACTGGAGGTTCGAGATGTCGATGATGGGGGAGCTCACTTTCTTCCTTGGGCTTCAAGTCAAGCAACAAAAGGATGGAACCTTCATCTAGCAATCAAAGTATCTCAAGGACATTCTCAAGAAATTCGAGATGGAGGGAACCAAGCCCATCAAGACTCCAATGGCAACAAATGGGCTTCTCGACCTTGACGACAACGGTAAACCGGTGGATCAAAAGGTATATCGCTCCATGATTGGATCTCTTCTTTACCTTTATGCATCTAGACCGGATATTGTGCTTAGTGTGTGCATGTGCGCTCGCTTTCAAGCAGTTCCTAAAGAATGTCATCTTATTGCCGTTAAGAGAATTCTAAGATATTTGGTGCACACTCCTAATTTCGGTCTTTGTTACCCTAAGGGTTGTGTTTTTGAGCTAATTGGATATTCCGACTCCGATTATGCCGGGTGTAAGGTTGACCGCAAGAGCACAACGGGGACTTGTCAATTCCTTGGACGGTCTCTAGTTTCTTGGGCCTCCAAGAAGCAAAACTCCATTGCCCTATCCACCGCCGAGGCGGAGTACATAGCCACCGGCTCGTGTTGTGCTCAAGTCCTTTGGATGAAACAAACTCTTCAATGCTATGGCTACAAAATTACCAAAATCCCACTCCTTTATGACAATGAGAGCGCAATCAAAATAGCCTGTTCAACACTCAAGAACCAAACATATTGACATATGCCACCACTTCTTGAGAGACCACGAAGCCAAAGGAGATATCGCCATTACCCATGTGAGAACCAAACACCAACTTGCCGATATCTTCACCAAGCCCTTAGATGAGAAGAGGTTTTGCGAGCTTAGGAGTGAGCTCAATATCTTAGATTCTCGAAACATTGCATGACTAAGTGTTTTACTAATCAATAGTCAAGAATGGGTCAAAAGGATGTCAATCAAAGTGAGCTTCTGTGTTTTTTAGGCCTCTTCTTGTGTAGAAAAATGGTCTTAACACTAAGAACGGAGCTCTAACATTCCCCAACTCATTTTCTCAAAAAATTGCGAAAATCCTTGTGTGATAGTTTTCCATTGCGAAAATTTGGTTCTTTTCACTGTTGTTCTTCATTTGTGACCATTGTTATGTGCTCATTGATTGCTGCTGGTCACATGTGGGTCAACGGGAAATCATGTCCACCTCCTTTGGGCCAAAATACCTTGTTTCCCTCTTTCCAGAAAAGTCTAGTCGGAGGTTCCGGCCTCTAGGCCGGAGGCTTCAACCCTTAATTTCTGATCAAAAATCTAGCCGGAAGCTGCGGCTCCTGAGCCCAGAGGTTCCGGCCCACCGTTGGTTTATACCCTCCTGTGGGTGGCTAGGAGTTTTTCTCTCTGCTCATTTCATCCCCTCTTTGCCCTAACTCACTCCCATCCCCATTTGGGCGATTTTCAACTCCAACCATCAAAAATCTTCGGGGATTCATGTTTCCTTCCTCTTTGGTGGTCGGAAACTCCGTCCCGTTGACATTTTTGCGCTTCGTCATCTCAAGGTATTGATTTCGATATCTTTCCTTAGGTTTTCATATTTTTTGACCCGATCTCTCAATATGTGAACCTAGGACTAGTTTCCCTTGGTGGAAAACCTTCGTGCACATCCCTAGAACATCAATCTATAGTCTTGCATCAAATGCATTGGCTAGTTTTGAAGATCAAGTCGCAGCCATGTGTTGACCGGAGGTTCCGGTCCTCAAGACTGGAGGTTCCGACCAGCACTCTCGGCCTGGCCAAGAGGGCTGGCCGGAGGCTCCGACCCTTGGGTCAGACCTTCCGACCGGCTGTTTCTGCTAGCCTCTGCAACCTTGGTTCTTCCAATATATCCTTGACCTCAGTACTTTCCTTGATTCCATGGTTGTATTTCAGTGTCAATGGCTCGAGAGAAGCGTCAAAAGGCAAGACAAGATGTCTCCACCTCCGGTACCCAAAGTAATCAGGAGTCGCCTCCTAGACGGGCTGACAAGGGAAAGGGACCATATCGTGCTAGCAGCAGTAGGAGGGCAGGTGGAGGCAAGTGGGCCGCTACACAGCCTCCATCTACCAGACAGACTCGTAGCTCTGCCTTGGTGATTTGGGATACAGATGCACCACCGCCACCAAGGCGTGGTGGATCTCGCAGTGGTGGCACTCGCAACTCTGGCAGTGGGACTTTCGATGACCCAATCCGAGTGATCAAGCACAGGGCTGTCAGCACTACTCCTTTTGGCCACATTGCTAGGTAGCATTTTGATTACCTGCATGATGTGGCAAGGGGAGGCAGAGACAGGAAGCTGAACCCAAACACTCTCCCTCAGGAGTTATTAGACCCCCGCTTTGTCACTGCTGTCTAGGTGGACAGGTACAACTCAGTTTTCATGAGTCGACCCAAGCCGATCATGGAGATGAAGTATATAGAGTGGGAGTACATGCAGCGCCAGAAGGGGCGGATCTTCAAGGATGTGATAAAGCTTTGCCTGGACAAGGACATTAGAGGTATCATGGGCCTACAGTATGACTGGAGTGAGGAAGTGATCGGTCAGTTTTACGCGACCGTATTCTTTGAGGAGAGTCCACAGCATGAGCTTCAGATGAGATGGTGGACTCAAGGTGTGGAGTACACAGTTACTATCTCTTAGTTCACAACCATTTTGGGGTTGGACCCTGATGATCTCAACCGGCCGAACCTGCACAGTGAGAAGATGTTGCCCATTCAGAGGAACTTGTTTCTCTATGCCGATGGGGCGCCCAAAAACTGCATGGGCACTACCAAGGGGCTTCTTCCTCTCTACAAGATTCTCCTGAACATGATCAGGGAAACTCTATCTCCTAAGGCTGGCGATGCCACAGCTCTTCCCGCTCGCCACTACACTTCGCATGCAAGGCCGAGGAGAAATCTGCCACCTGTCAGCGTCATGAAGTACATTTGGTTTGAGATCTTCAACATCGTGGTGGAGCCCAAAAGAGGATGTGGCTATGCTCCTTATATCATGAAGATGATAGAGGAAGTGTCTAGACTAGTGTTTGAGAAGGAGGTGAAGCACAAGGCTTACCGTCCACCAGCTCCGCTTGAAGTGAAGTTTCCTTCAGCTACCTCTTGGTCCGGCTCTTCTTCTCAGTCTTCCGAGTCGCCCATCAAGAAGGCACTCAAGGCCATCTTCATCATATGTACTAAGAATGCTGTGAAGATCAAGAAGATGGAGTGCCAGCAAAAGGAGATGTTGAGGGATGCCGGCAAGACAGTCTCCAATGACTCTTCAGATGAGGTCTTTGAGGATCCTTTGGCCGCCTATGAGACTGCTCAGCACATCACTAGTGGCACAGGCCCTTCCACAAGACCATTTGGAGATTTTGAGTCTGAGACAGCTTCCGATGAAGACACAGAGGAGGACTCCTATCATGATGACGATAATGGGAAGGATGATGAGGAGGATAGGGACAACAGTGAGGACAATGGTGATGAGGATGATGAGCATGTAGCAGCTTCTCCATCAGTTCAGCCTACCTTTGTGCCGGGTGTTCCACCCTTCCAGCCTAGCTTTATACCTGTAGCTCCTCCTTTTCAGCCAGTCTACGACATTCCTCCCATTATTGAGAGGGATGATGATGCCGCCAGTGGCAATACCGAGATTATTGCCCTTGATGATGAGACCGGCATTGCAGGCAGTGCAACATCCGGCGACACTGAGATCATCCCTCCGACGATGACTGAGTCCTTTCTTCCCCTGGTTTTCCTCTCTTTTTGGTGCCTTGATGCCAAAGGGGGAGAAAATTCAGAATGAAGGGGCCTCTTTTCAATTTTGTTGGCTGCTCTACAGTATGGCCGAAACCTCCGACCATGAGGCCAGAGGTTCTGACCCCCCCCTCTCCTGTCTCTAGGTTTCCTAGATTTCCTATTGGCCTTTGGGCATGTATTGACCATATTCTGTGATGTAATGAATGTTTAATTATGGTCCTAGTTCAATTTCAGTATTTAAATTATTCTTATGATGCAATGCAATGTGATGTGATGTTTATTTCTCATGTTTTGTGTGTTTGCCATGTCATAAGCATTTTATATTCTGTTTATCATGTCATACTTTGCACCCCATGGATGAAAATAGATGAATAAGGCTTTCCATGTCTCTCAAATACTCAATATGCATATATACTTCACTCTCACTAATATATGCATATTTCTAGGGGGAGCCAACTTCATCTACTTTTATTCAAAATCAAATTTATATATTCATTCTGTTGTAAGCTTTAACCGTATTGTCATCAATCACCAAAAAGGAGGAGATTAAAAGTGCATCTAACCCCTAAGTGGGTTTTGGTCGATTAATGACAAAGCGGTTAAGAGACTAATGAGTTTATCAAGAATTGTGCAGAGAATTAGTCCCAGGTTGCTTGGTGTGGTGCATGGAGAACCCCACAAAGCCATGACGCAAAACGGCGAAGCGACTTGGAGTTTATTTTAAATTCTTTTGAATTTTCTTTTGAGTCGAGGAAAAACCGTACTATCAAGAGGGGTTGTAAACAATGTTCCAAGACCACTCAAGTGCTTAAGATCCAAATAGCTGAGAGTCCATCACTTTGGCACAACACATACACTTGGGATGGTCTAGTTTCAGTGTCAGGGTCGGAGGCTCTGACCAACCTTCTCGGCCAGAGACTAAGTGTTGGCCGGAGGTTCCTACCCTTGGGGTCGGAACCTCCTGGCCAAAATCTATGAGTAACAGCTAAATGACGTAAGTCATTGCCTATAAAGCCCAAACTTTTTTTCTAGCCGTTGTGAGGCCATTCCACTTCATTCCAACTATCTCCTAGCCTGTCCTAAGGTCCTTTGAGCTCTCTCAACTAGTTCTAGTGCATCCTTTGTGATTCTTGTGAGGATCTAGTGGGAAATTGAGTGAATTTTGTTGAGAAAAGTCTAGGAGGATCTTGTGCACTTGAGGAGGACGTGGATTGGCTGCTTGGAGCTTATTTCTCTTGGAGGGTAACCTCCTAGACGGTTAGGCATTGCCCGCGAGCTTCCTCGAGTTGTGGATTGTCCCGGGAAAGTTTGTGAAGGTTAACCTCGCCTCCGCAAGGAAAAGAGGTAAATTCTAGTGGATACCAAGTTGATCTTCGTGGTCGCTTGGTGAGGCAAGGGGTCAATCGAGACCCGGCTCTTTGGAGCTCCTCAACGGAGACGTAGGATCTTTGTGATCCGAACTTCGGGAAAAATCTTTGTGTCTCCGTTGTGGTTTCTCGTTATTGCCTTTTTGTATCTTCCCTTGCCAGCTTTTATCTCCTACCCTATTACTTGTACCACACTTAATCTCTATCAAAATTATCCATTATTGAGGTGTCTTGGTAGAGTCAGAACTCCAGGGTCGGAACCTCCGGCGTTCTTGGCCGGAACCTCCGGCCAGCCCTCTCGGCTAGTCTAAGAGAGCCGGTCAGAACCTCCTACCATTTTGGTCGAAGGTTTCTACCAGAATTTTACCGCTGCATTTGGAGAATTTTTCAGAAACGCCTATTCACCCCCGCCCCCCTCTAGGCGACATCAGCGGGCTTTCAAGTAGGAGTAGGACTTCTGTGGGTGCCATGGGCCCCGGGTACCTCATGACAAGCATATGGGCCACTCGGATAGAGGATGGGCCTAGCCTTGTAATTAGAGATATAGCCACACTCGGCAGACTTTGCCTTGTACGATAAGGAAAACACAGTCCTAGTTGGGTGCGTTATATCTCTAAGAGGAGATCCCTTGGCCGTAATCCTGTTGGGACTCCTACCTTGTAACTCTATCCCCCAGTATATAAGGGGAGACAGGGCGCCCCCTAAGGGCAGGTTGAGTTGTCTCACTTGAATCACCACCACAAATCCTCAAAGGAATAACACCACAACTGGACGTAGGGTATTACCTCGCATCGAGGGCCTGAACCAGTATAAAATCTTCTGTGTTCCTTTGCAATCCACCGAGTTTCCATCCGCCGAGTAGCCCCATATTCATATTGCCGGTGTAAAACATCGACAGTTGGCGCGCCAGGTAGGGGCTTTGGCAAGATCTACATCTACAAGCTCGATGGATCTAGCAACCGGAGTCGACGGCGGCAAATTCTCCCCCGGAGATATAATCTCATTCGGAAGCCTCGACTTCGTCGCCGACCAGATCGGCAACCTCACCTTGTCCGAGTCGGACTCAATCCGATCTGCCAGGGAATCGGCCAACTCCGCACCAGTCAGTCCACACGACACTGCAGCAACCCTCATTGACTTGCTGCGGCAATCTTCATCTTGTCCGGGTCTCGGGACAACTCTTTCCTTCGGTGTTCGACTCGGACTCGGCCTTGAGCTGGCCAAGATCGAGCTAAGAAGGGAAGAGATCGTCAATCTCCCGTACAGACTTGGCAACGCCATGGATATCTTCAGACAACATCCGACGTGGCAAACCCGATCTCCTGGAATTCGACTCGGATACGGCCTAGAGCCGCTCGAGATCGGATCTAGGGAGGTTGGAGTTATTATCAGCCCCATAACTATTCTGACTACGACTCTCAGTTGGATTCCGACTCTAAGTCGGACAGCAGTTCGGCAAGCTCCTCCCTACCACGAGAAATCTTCATGGCATCCAAAGACTCTACTCCTACCCAGGAATCATGCCAACTACGCGAGCAGCAAGAGGAGGAGGCCTGCCGACTGCAAAAACAACAAGAGGAAGAAGCAAGACGCCTGCACGTCCACAATGACGACCTGCGCTGGGCAGGGCGGACCGCTCAGCAATAAATCCTCCAAACCCAAGTCGGCGACCACGACGTCTTCATTACTCGTCAACAGAACATCGTGGCCGCTGCAACTCTACTGGATACAATCCAGCTCGGGCTTGATCACCAGGCCACCCCGATGATCGCAAGGATAAAAGCCATGCTTACCGCTGCTGCATGTCAGCAGCACCAACAGTTGGGTGATACCCTCATACCGACCAACCGGTCGACATCTCCAACGGCAGTCTCATCTACCTCAAAGCGACGCCGAGAGGCTGGCTCTAGTCAGCCGCATACGGAGGCACGTCAGGCGTCACTCGGCAACCCCAACGACAACCGGTGACGTCAAAGCAACTGTCAGGACGATCAGGACCTCCGAGACCGACTACGGCGTGACCTACGGCAAGACATCATTGCTCGGCGCCGTGAACGAGAAGAAGATGAGCAATGCCAACTGGAAGACAAGAACAAGCATTTCGGCCTCCACCACGAGCGGTTTCGGAGTCGGTGCCCTCATGAAGACAAAGGCATACCGGCCTTCACCCAAGAGCTACAACAGGTCGACTGGCCATCGGGTTTCAAGCCTACAGGCATCGACAAATACGACGGCAAGACCAATCCCGAGTCTTGGCTCACGGTCTACACTCTGGCGATCCGAGCAGCTGGAGGAAATCGCAAAGTCATGGCTAACTACCTCCCAGTCGCTTTAGCCGACTCAGCGAGGACATGGCTAACAGGACTTCCCAAGCAATCAATCAGCTCCTGGGGAGAACTCCGGGAATGCCTCATCGCCAACTTCCAGGGAACATACGAGAGGCCATCTTCCGAGTACGACTTATATCAGTTGCATCAAAGGAAGAACGAGTCTCTTCGTGACTTCATCAAGAGGTTCTCTGAAAAGAAGAATTCAGTCCCGAAGATCAAGGACGAGGTCGTCATCGCCGCCTTTTGAAAAGGAGTCAAAGACACCTCGTTCATCGCCAAATTCACTCGGAAGCCTCCCAACTCTGTCAAGGCTTTCTTCGACATGGCGAACAAAAGCGGGAGGGCACCAACGACGTGGTCCCGACTGAAGCCGGGAATCGCAAACGCAAGTCAGACGGCTTCATTGTGGCAGTCGGTCACAACCGTCTTCGACCTTCAACAACTGAAGATTATCAGAACAACAAGTGACATGCTTGGGGGCTCACAAGCTCAAATGCAAGGATGGCATCCCCACTCTGAAATACCCAATAGCTAAGTCGCTTCCTGATAAATATTTCTTCACTTGGCCTCGCCAATGCCACAGCCGCTTACACCTAATAGGTGTACAAGCTGTACCTTTTTCTGTTTTTTCTCTTAAATGATTGCAAAAGTATTCGAGTAGCATAAATCCTGATCCGCGAAACTTTGCTCCATAAAAGACGAACTCAAGTCACCCAAAACGCGTGTCTGGGAAAGAGCCATGAGCCAACTCTTGACGCTAGGGGGCTATGATTAGTCGGGCAGAGTGTTTAAACGTAAGGGGTCAACTACTCGAAGAAATTAATATCAATAAGAGGAAGAACTCATATTTACATATATTGTAAAATACATTTTATTCGGGTGATTGTTTTCATCATCAGATGCTACTCATCCGATATGTTTATAGTGCAGGGCCAGCTCCGGATACGCGTGACAGGAACTCAGGGCTGCGAGCCTATCTCCTACGCTTGGGGGCTGGACAAGTCTACCAAGAATCACTCGGAATGCCCCATGAGGGCTACTGATCGAGTACTTACGCCAGTCGAGATGTCATCTTCCCTGGCTTCGCTCCATGTGAGCTGACAACCGACCTCCGGTGCTAGTTGGGGGTCGTAAACTACTCGGCTGGGTGAGGTACGCCCCATGAGGGTCGCTAGCCGAATCCTATGCTAATGCTAGGTTTGGGTACCTTATTCGGTCGCAACTCGGGTAAGTAGGGTACGCCCCATGAGGGTTGCCAGTCGAATCCTATGTTAATGCTAGGATCGGGTACCTTATTTGGTCACAACTCTGTCAGGTTAGATACACCCCATGAGGGTCGCAAGCCGAATCCTATGCTAATGCAAGGTTCGGGTACCTAGCTTGGCTATAACTCTGTTGGGTAGGGTATGCCCCATGAGGGTCGCCAGCCGAATCCTATGCTAATGCAAGGTTCAGATACCCTTCTCGGCTTTCCTAAAGTCAGAGAAGACCTATGTCGTCAAAGCGCATCTGGAGTTCTCATGCACTGCGTCACACCTAAGGAGGGCAAGCAGATCCTGCAACATACCTACTCAGGCACCTGTGGCAACCAGGCTGCATCTAGAACATAAGTCGGAAAGGCTTGCAAATAAGGATTTCTCTGGCTGATTGCGGTTACCGACACCAAAAAACTCATCCTGACATGCGATGGATGATACTTCTATAGAGCTATGCTGGGTAGGTCGGCTCAGGCCGGCTTATTTGGTAGTAGCCACCAAGATATGAGTTCCTACAGTAGCATGCTCCATGTGGGCCGCTCGCAGGCTGAGTTGAAATTATAGCATTGGTGCTACCAACAGGAGCCGATGAGGTAAACATATATGCTTCATGAGAGCCTTATTGCTAAACATATATGTTTGGGTATCTGTTTTATCCACCAGGTCTCGAGGATATATCCTTACAAGGATCACAAGCTGGTCTTCATTAAAATTGGGGATGCAGCTATCTTTCTCGGGTACACCTGACCACGCCGTGGATTTATTTTCATAAAGTGGTACTCGGCCTACATGCGTGGCCATCAGTTGCCATGAGCAACATTATTCCCGCTGACATGATGCGGAGGAGTCTAACTTTCGAGTAGTGCACTACTTGGGAGAGACTATAAATTTCTCATTCCCGCTGACATGACGCGGAGGAGTCTAACTTCTGGGTGGGACGCCACTCGGGAAAGACTATAAACCCCTCTTTCCAGCTGACATGACGCTGAAGAGTCCCATATACGAGTAGTATCCTACTCGGCAAGACTATAAATACCCATTCCGACTGACATGAAGTCGAAGAGTCCTACATACAAGTAGTTCCCTGCTCGGTAAGACTATAAATCATATTCCAGTTGACATGATACCGAAGAGTCTCATATACCAGTAGTAATCTACTCGGGAAAGACTTCCAGGTTAAAGATCTTTGACTTTATGTTTAATTGTCTTCACAATTAAGCACAAAGTCGGGGGCTACACCTAATAGGTGCACCTATTCGGCGCACACTATTTATATATCTACATGACGCCCTTCATAGCCTCGCTGCCAGCTAACATGAAGCAAGACTCGGGAAGAAGACTCACTCGGACAAAGAGTACTCGGGAGCAATGCACTCGAGAAGACTTCACCGTGGAGGATGAGCACTCGGCATCAGCTGTGACTCAACTATGAAGGTCTCAGGGGCTACTGTGGGTGCCATGGGCCTCGGGTACCTCATGACAAGCATATGGGCCACTCGGATAGAGGATGGGCCTAGCCTTGTAATTAGGGATATAGCCACACTCGGCAGACTTTGCCTTGTAATTAGTGCACTACTCGAGAGTTAGACTCTTCAGCGTCATGTCGGCTAGAATAATGTTGCTCATGGCAACTGTTGGCCAAGCATGTGGGCCAAGTACCACTTTATGAAATTAAATCCATTGCGTGGTCAGGTGTACTCGAGAAAGATACCTGCATCCCCAATTTTAATGAAGACCAGCTTGTAATCCTTATAAGGATATATCCTCAATACCTGGTGAATAAGACAGACACCCAAACACATGTGTTTAGCAATTAGGCCTTCATGAAGCATATCTGTTTACCTCATCAGTTCCTGTTGGTAGCATCAGCACTACGATTTTAACCCAGCCTGCGAGCGGCCCATATTGAGCGTGTTATTATAGAAACTCATATCTTGGTGGCCCAACATCGACTTTGCGAGCCCAAGCCCACAAGTTGGAAACAACTCTATAAAAGGTGGGGAGAGAGAGAAAGGATTCCTTCATCTTCTCCAATCCACCAATCGTTTCATCTTTCGCTTCCGCGCCGAAATTTTGCCTCCCGCTTCGCTAGGGTTCGCTATTGCTCGCTCTTCCCCACTAGAACTCAGGCGATTCCGCTCTTCCTTGTCCACTTCAAACCTCCAGTAGCATTTCCCCCAAATCTTCTCAACCCCAACCATGCCGAGGGCGTCGGATTCAGTGGATGCGTCGGATGATGTTTGGCTGACTTCAAACTACGGGTCGCGCGAAGTTGAAGCTTCTGGAGAAGCAGCTAAAGTTGCAGAGCCAGGAGATTATCCACTGGCGTCCGGCGAAAGATGAATCGGCTCCAGAGCCCCAGGATGGTCAGACCGTCATTTTTGCCTCTTTTTTCCACTGGGGTCTTTCTCTTCCATCTTCCGAGTTCCTCCACCAGCTCCTTTCTTTTTACGAGCTCGAGTTAGTGAATTTGAATCCCAACTCGATTCTTCAAATCTCCATTTTCGTGACTCTTTTGTGAGTGCTTCTTGGGTGTGGAACCCCATCTGAATTTATTCAGGTATTTGTTCCATATCAAGCCCCAACCCTCCAAGAATGAAATCCAAGTGATTGGGCGGTTGGAGTCCAACTTAGGAATGAGATGAAGAAGATCTATTTAGATATTCCTTTGAAATCTTCTCTCAAAGGCTGGCATAAGGAATGGTTTCACTGCTCCAATCTTGAGCCATGCCTTCCCCCTTTTATGGGTTTGCCCCCGGTGATTATCGCCAAGTGGTCATCTCTGCCAACCTCTGAAGAAATGGGGCAAGTTAACACTCTAGTCGGCCGGATTAGCAAGCTGAAGAAAGCCGGGTTGACTGGTCCATGGGTGGCTAGACGCTTCTTGACTCGGGGCCTAAGGCCGCTAAAGCTGAGGTGCCACTTCGGCTGGGACTACAGGGGCAAAGGTGATCCCCGCCGGCAATTCTCCGACCTGATAGACAAGTATAAGGTGACCGACATCCTGCTGGATTTCTTCGCCAGTGGGGTGGTCGAAACTGAGGACACAGATCGGTCCGTGGTGGCTTACAGCAAGAAAAGGCCGCGCCCGAAGGTAACCTTTGCTGATGTTATCTTGTAGTTCATCTGTGATGAATGCTTGCAGATATGTGCCCAGATTGGCTCCATGGTGTATAACTTGTATTGTTGAACTGCTTGCAGTCATGTGAGGAGTTCGATGACAACTCTCGAAAATTGTCGGCCTGGAAATCGAAGAAGAGGCCGAGAAGTCCTTCTGTTGCCCAGCCCGACTCCAAAAGAGCGGGGAAGAGACCTGTTGTAGATCAGGGCAAGAAGGCGGTTATGAGGCCAAGTACCACTACCGGAAGTCTGAAGAAAAAGGACTCTGCCGGTGCAGCGCCCAAGCCATTGAGTCCTAGACCGGGACCCGTGTAGTTGAGCTTAGCATCATCGAGCCCAACCAGAGTGTCGCTGAGTACAGGGCCGATTCCAGCGCCACCAGGCTCAGCAACATTGAGCCCAAGAGTGGCGCCGCCGAGTACCCAGGTGCCCTAGCCGGCCGCACAAGGAGTGGGGCCAATCAGGATAAAAACGCCGCAGCCAACTGCCACGCCGATTGGCCCGACAACCGGCCGCAGCCCACCGCCGAGATCTAGATCTCCCGGGCAAAAGCTTAAGTTCTCCAAGAGGTAGGTTGCTCTGGCTCTTCCGAAAATCTTGTTTGTCATGGTAGTGTCTTGAAGTCTGACTCGTTACGCAGGAAGTGGGCCAATATTGATCTCAAGGAGACCGCTCCGGTCACTCCCGTTGTAGAGCCAGCCCCAGCCGGGCCAGCGTCAGTGAGTACACCTGCTGAGCCGGTGACGGTCCCAGTTGTAGAGACTGAGATGGTCCTGACTGCAGGGCCACCGACACTGGCCAACCAAGGGGTGGTTGTTGACATTGATGCTTCAGCCCCTGAGCCAGCCCCTGAGGGCCCAGAGGCCGCCGAGTTGAGGGCCGGGACCCCGTCGCCATCCTTGTCGCCGCCGTCGTCGTCGTTGCTGTCTCCTCCTTCGGACAGACCAGACCTCCCCAGGCTCGAAGCTCCTCCCCGCAAGTTCCTACGGACATTCCGCTGGATGGTGCCCGACGAAACCGCGAGGAGTTACAAGCATGATGAGGCTGCGGCGGAAAAGGAGCGTGAAGACATGCTTCGTGCCACAATCGCCGCGTCCCAGGGGATTCAGGTATGATTTCCATTGTATTGGAATCTTGGTAGTCTTCCTTGACGCTTGATGCTGCTTTGACTCGTTTCTCCCCGAGCAGAAGCTTGTTGATCGCTCGGAGAAGATGCACGAGGTCCTGACCCGGGTTGCCCCCTAGCTCCAAGAATTGTACCAGCTCTAGGCCTTAAAGACCGTATTGGAGAAGCGCCATCAAGGGAGGGAAACTTGGCTGAAGGATGCTGTCACCCAGCTCAAGGACAAGAATTGGGACCAAACCAAGAAGATGAGAGGTAAGCCTCTAGAATACCTCTTCTTGACCAAATCCTCAGTATATTTCTCCAGCTGTGTTGTTCCCGACTGCCCAGTTGTGTCTTGACTGCGACGTTGAGTTCTTGACAAATCTATCATGCAGCCCTCGAAGCTGAGCTGAAGACCCGAACAGAGGGAGAAGTCCAGCTGAAGGAGGCTGAGAGAGCCAAGGCTGGGCTTGAAAAAGACAAAGCCAACCTGACAAAGGCCAATGCCGAGCTTGAGCAAGAGAAGGCTGAGTTGAAGAAGGCCAACGCCAAGCCCGTGAAGGAAAAAGTTGAACTGGAGAAGACCATAGCCAAGTGGGAGGCCGACTACAAAAGTAAGTCTCTGCCCTGACATTGATCTTAACCAATCCATTAATTACCCCATCTGTAGTTTTGCCTCACAAGTTTGCTTGTTGGTGAACCCGGGTAGCTGCTAGAGCCAATGCCCAAATCCAGTTTCAGGCTTTTGTAGAGGAAATAAAGGTTGTCAAGGAGTCACGGAAGATCCTTACCGAGTCCGTGAAAGGACTCCTTGACGTGATGGATCCTCGCTATGTGGGAACCAGCTCCAACACGGTGTCTCAGGTGCAGGCGCGCCTTAACGACGCACCGAGTGTCCTGAAGAGGTACTCGGATGAGTGTACTGTTGTCGACATGGCCCAGACCCTAGCGATGACCAAGTCCATCTACCCAAGGGCAGATATTGAAGCCATCGGGGAGGGGTTCACCGAGGAGACGACACCTGAGGAGGCACTGGAGCTGATAGCCAAGGCGAGGCCGACTGCAGAGATGATCACCCGAGACCTGGGTATGTAAGAATAGTATATCATGCAGTCAGTGTATTGTGGATTTTTGTAAAGACATGTGTAAATATATACGCAATGCCGCCAAGCTCTGAATTGTTACTCAGTTGTCATTAGTTTTACCCGACTAAGTAGTCTACGTCGAGTTAGTCTGTAGGAACTTAATAAAATCGTTCACCACAGAGTGCTGTACTCGGGCAGATGTGACAAAGTCGTAGTAAAACTTCATAACTTGAGTAAAACGAGCTCGTATATTATTGACAAAGCACATATAATACATGCAGCCCCCAACTCACTACTCGGTTGAAACAAGTGGCGTAGTGAGTCAGAGAAAAACTGTACACATGGAAAAGTATAAAACTTAGGTATAGAAAGGGCGTAGCTGTTCTATATTCCATGAGTTGCTGATGAGGGCACCGTCTTCGGTCTTCAGTTAGTAGGTGCCTGGCCGAGTAACCTCAGCGATAATGAACGGCCCTTCCCAGATTGGGGATAGTTTATGCCTGTCTTTGGTGGTTTGTATTTTTCTCAAGATGAGATCTCCGACCAAAAAGGCGCGGCCACGGACATTGCGATTGTGATAGCGACATAGGCCTCGAAGATACCTTGCCGACTGGATTGTTGCGATATCCCTCGCTTCTTCCAACTGATCTAGTTCGACCAATCGGGTATTGTTGGAGATGTCTTCTGAGTAAGCCTGAACTCGCGGAGAGCCGAACTCTAACTCGGTTGGTAGCACAGCCTCAGCACCATAGACCAGAAAGAAAGGGTATTGCCTAGTTTCCTGACTAACCGTGGTTCTTAGGGACCAAAGTACAGATGGGAGTTCTTGTACCCACCGGCCCGCGTATGGTTGTAGTCGGTCAAATATCCTGGCCTTGATACCTTGTAAGACCATACTGTTGGCTCATTCAACCTGCCCATTGCTCCGCGGGTGTGCCACAGACGCATAGCAGATCTTGATGCCGAAGTCGTCACAGAAATCTTGAAACACGCCGCCCGTGAACTGAGTACCGTTGTCGGTGATGATGCAGTTGGGGACCCCGAATCGGTACAGTATACTCATGATAAAGTTCTTTGCTCGTGCCGTTGTTATGGTTACAACGGGTTTGGCCTCAATCCACTTGGTGAATTTATCCACTATGACGAACAAGTGTGTGAACCCTCCTGGCGCTTTCTTGAAGGGCCCGAGCCAAGAGATTGGGATTGTTTGGAGTTCTTGGGCTGGGAGATTGGTTTGTCTTGCGTAGAACTGGCAACCCTCGCATGTGAGAACAATATCTTTGGCATTTGTTACTGCTGTTGGCCAGAAAAATCCCTACCGGTAAGCCTTTCCGACTAACGTCCTGGATGCGGCATGGTTGCCATATAACCCAAGTGGATCGACTGCAGAATCTACTTGCCCTCCTCGGTGGTGACACAGCGCATGAGGACACCGGATACACTTCTTCGGTATAGGTCTTCTTCGACGACTAGGAAACTCTTGCTTCAATGTTTAACTTGTTCGGCTTGGCTGCGATCTTCTAAGAGTTCATCGTCCAGGAGGAATTTGAGAACATGAGTCCGCCAATCTTGACATATGTGCAGCACCTCGTCTGTCGTCGGGGTAGGTTCACCTCCTGATTGCTCCGGCGCCGGTTTCTTCTTGACTGATGGCTCCATAAGTTGCTCGACAAAGATCCCTATTAGGACCTCTTCTTGCTTGGATCCCATGTTTGCCAATTCATCTGCAGCGTCATTGTATTGTCGTAGGACGTGTGTTATCTCCAGCCCGTCGAACTTGTTTTCCAGCTTGCGGACCTCCTGACAGTATGCAGCCATGGTATCGTCGAGACATGTCCAGTCCTTCATGACTTGGTTTACCATGAGTTGAGAATCTCCACGCACAACCAGTCGACGAATGCTGAGTGATATAGCGATGCGAAGCCCGTGGATGACTGCCTCGTACTCGGCGACGTTGTGGGAAGCCGGGAAGTGGATTTGTAGAACGTACTTGAGTTTTTCGCTGGTGGGGGACGTCAGTACGACGCCAGCCCTAGCGCCGCCGATCCGTAGAGAACCATCGAAGTACATTGTCCAATACTCTAGCTTCGTTGTTGATGTAGGCATTTGAACCTCTGTCCACTCGGCCACGAGGTCGGCTAGAGCTTGTGATTTGATTGCTGTCCGTGGCTAAAAGGTGATGTTGAACGCCATCAACTCGAGCGCCCATTTAGCAATTCGGCCAGTGGCCTTGTGATTATGCAGGACGTCCCTGAGTGGATACGATGTGACCACCGTGACTTGATGTGCTTGGAAATAGTGCACCAGCTTCTGGACAGTGATGAGTAGGCCGTATAGCAGCTTTTGGACCTATGGATATCTCATCTTCGAGTCGGCAAGGACCTCGCTGACAAAGTAGACTGGCTGTTGAATTTTTTGGATGTGACCCGGTTCGGATCCCTCGACCACCAACACCGTGCTAACAACCAGAGTAGTTGCCGCTAGATATAGCATTAGCGGTTCTTGGGGCATGGGTGACGCCAACACGGAGGGTGATGTGAGTAATTGTTTGAAGTCTTCAAAGGCTTGCTGGGCTTCGGGAGTCCATTGGAAATTGTTTGCTTTCTTCAATAGCGTGAAAAAGGGCATGCCCCGTTCACCCAGTCGGGAAATAAACCGGCTGAGTGCCGCCATGCAGCCTGTCAGCTTCTGGACATCCTTCTGGTTAGTCGGGGGTGCCATGTTCATGATTGTGTTGACTTTCTCCGGGTTGGCCTCAGTGCCGCGATGCAAGACGAATGCTGTTGCGCCCGACTGCCGCCTCTTGTGATTGAGCCAATTCGTAACTCTCCTTGTTGCAGGTGAAGGCTTGCTTGACGTCGCTGCGGAGGGAGAGGACTCCTGCTAGCCTGGGCATCTTGAGCACCATGTAAGTATAGTGTGGTACCGCCATGAATTTGGTGAGCGCCGGCCGTCCGAGTATCGTGTGGTATGCAGTCTCGAAGTCGGCGACCTCGAAGCAGATGTTTTCTGTGCGGAAGTTATCCCGCGTGCCGAAAGTGACCGGCAAGGTTATCTGCCCGAGTGGGGTTGAAGATAGGCCAGGAATTATCCCGTGGAAGGGCGCCGTACTCGGCCGCAAATCTGAACGAGGGATCTTCATCTCATCCAGGGTCTTGGCGAAGAGGATATTGAGCGCGCTACCTCCGTCTATGAGAACCTTCTTCAACTTGATGTTCTTGACGACCGAGTCCAGGACGAGTGGATAGCGTCCCGGGTGCGAAACCCGATCTGGATGATCTGCGCGGGTGAACGTGATGGAGGTCTCTGACCAGCACAAATATTGGGGGGCGTCTGCTGTAGAGATTGTGTTGACGTCGCGTGCTGTTAGCTTCTGCTTGCGCTTAGACTCATATGCAGACGGCCCTCCGAAGATGTGGTTGAGCTCGGCCTGGGGATCTTGGAAATCATCGTCCAGGCCTTGATCTGGCTTATCTTTGTCCTTATCGGTGCCAGATGATGAAGCCTGCTCAGAGGCAAACTTTTTGAGCATGAAGCAGTCTTTAGCCGTGTGCTTGCCTTTGGGGTGGAAGGGGCATGGCCCATTCATGACTTTTTGGTAGTCGTTGTTCTGTTGGGGCCACGACTGAGTTCGCTCCATGTTGGCCACCTGTTGACGCCGAAAACCCGCCGGGGGCCGTCCGGCGTCTGGTAGACACGCGAAGGCCTGGGAGATCTGCTTAGCTCCAGTGCAAGTCCTAAAATATTTGAGGTTCGTAGGCGTGCCAGTCAATTTGACCCCACAATTGACAAGGAGAATATTAGCTCAGGGATTCAATCGGCCAATAAGAATCCCGCTAGCCGATTGCCGAAGGAATACTTGAGCATCGGCTGAAAGCCGATGATAAAACTTTGTCCGGACCCCAGCTGTCCGCTCCCGGGTCTCGTGCCCGTGCCCGGGTCCTCGTGCCCAGGTCCTCGCTCCCGGGTCCTCGCTTGTGCTCGTGCCCGGGTCAGCAGCAATTGCACATCGGCGATCGGCCGATACGGACTGATGTAGGCTCCTTGTAGCCGATGGCCGATGGCACCTGTGTATCGGCTAGGAAACTGATAACGCTATAAGCAAATAGATAAGCTGTCAGTATAACATGTGCATCGGCTAGAAGCCGATGATAAAATAGATAGGCAGAATAGTAAGCTAGCCGACTGCCAAGGAAACACATGTGCATCGGCTAGAAAACCAATGATAATATAGATGACCAAAATAGTAAAGATAATACAGTCGGCTTCATAAAAAGATAACCTATCGGCTAAGCACTCCGATAGAACGTCGCATATACACCGATCGGCTCGACAAGGACAAATCTATTATTATCAATCTAGTAGTTCAGACCTAACTGATGCAGCACAGATTAATAATAATAAAGGAACCTCAACAAGCCGATAGACCTAATGCAACTGTGATTTAATAAGATAACTTATCGGCTATACATTCCGATAAGACACTTGCGCAAAAATCATCAACCTAGCAGGAACGATTTATCGCTGGTAGCTCAGTAGGTCGGACCCAACCGATGCAGCACGAACTGATGATAAATCGCCCCCAGTAAGCTGATAAAATCTACGCACGCGTGATGTGGTATACTTGATCGGCCTAAGAGGTCGGACCGAACCGATGCAGCCGTAGACAGGGCAGATACACCTGGGTAAGGGGTGACGAGTCTTACCCTCTCGCAGGAGTTCGGACCTAACCGATACAGCCCCGCTCGAGAAGCAAGAACCCGTCGAAAGGGTGGCGATGCGCCGAATTTGATTGATCTGTGTGGATATCTTACAAGGTGCCCGGGCGTACGTATTTATACCCCGAGTTACATGAGTCCTTATAGGACACGGAACAGGACTTTCCTAACTAGAAAAGGAAAACTAACAGACCTGATCGGACAAGAGATCAGGTTTCCTAAAAGATAAAACTATCTAATAGATAAGATAAATAACTGCCATAACATGGTCTTCACGATTCCTTCTCAAATCCGGTTTCTTCTGGATTAATTTCCTCCGGTTGGTATAGCTTCTATCTTTACCGAATCTGATATGAGTCGTGCCAAATTTTGGCGTTAACACATGCCCCCAATTTCGGAGTTTGTTATCAAACTTCGAAATTCTTCTTCTGTTTGGGCCTCAATATTCCTTCCTGGCCTCTTGAAGTCGGCTTTCATGAGCCGATACCTTTTGTACTAGGTGTGCTAGGCTCTCGAAGTCTTCTGATGAAAATCTTTCCTTGATCGGAGCCACCAATCCTTGGAATGCTAACTTGGCCAGCTGTGCATCATCCAGACTTAAACTATAATATCGGCTTCTAACATCACGAAACCGCTGGATATACTCTGTGACTGATTCCTCCGGCTTCTGTATTACCGATGTCAAGTCTATCAAACTCATCTCCTGAATCCCCATAAAGAAATACTTGTGGAATTGCTTTTCCAAATCGGCCCAACCTCGAACTGAGTTAGGTGGCAATGAAGAAAACCATGTAAAGGCCGATCCGGATAATGATAACAGGAAGAGTCTAACTCTCAAAGCTTCCACAGCCGATGCCTCTCCACATTGAGCCAAGAATCGGCTGACATGTTCCACTGTAGATACATCATCTTGCCCTGAGAATTTGGAGAAGTCTGGTACTCTGTATCGGCGCGGCAACGGAGCTCTATCAAACCAATCTGGATATGGAGGCCGATACCTAAATGTTTCCTTCGGTCTTAGACCGAATTGTTCTCTCACCACCTCTGTGATTCTTGCTGTCCAATCTTCTTCCCTTGGATCTTCGATGTGATAACGCAGAGGTGGAGTTGGTAGCCGATTTTGCCTCTGATATTCTCTCTGATATTTGTACTCAGGGACAGCTCCTGGATAACTCTGTTGATGCCCCCCATAGTACGCAGTTTGATGATATCCTTGAGGAATTCCATCTTGTTGCCCCCCAGCCAGCTGAATCGGCTCCACTGCCTTCATGATCAAGTTCTGTAATGTGTTCACCAATATCCCAGATTGATCGATCAATGCATGATGAACTGCTTCATTAACCATGTCTTGAAGTTGCTTCTGTGAACTTGCAGGTGATGTATGGCTCGATTCATCAATCAGAACAGGCTTTGGAAATTGCGACTTCTGAATCGGCCCTTGATCTGTCATACCGAAGGATTCTAAACAAAGCTTCCGAAAATCATTGATGTTCTGCTCCACTTGTTGTCTCTGTTCTTCGGTCAAATCTTCCATTGTAACTGGGATTGTATCATCTTTGTTGACCTCTTTTCCAGCCATGTCGAAGTTCCGTGTCCCACCGGGCGTGCCAAAAATATGTTCGCACCAAAAACCATCGGGTGTGCCAAGAAGCTTGTTGATGATCTGGTTTGATGCGATTGAACATACGAAGGCCTAGGAGATCTGCTTAGCTACAGTGCAGGTCGTAAAATCTTCAGGTTCGCAGGCGTGCCAGTCAATTTGACCCCGCAATTGACAAGGAGAATATTAGCTCAGGGATTCAATCGGCCAATAAGAATCCCGCTAGCCGATTGCCGAAGGAATACTTGAGCATCGGCTGAAAGCCGATGATAAAACTTTGTCCGGGCCCCAGCTGTCCACGCCCGGGTCTCGTGCCCGTGCCCGGGTCCTCGTGCCCAGGTCCTCGCTCCCGGGTCCTCGCTTGTGCTCGTGCCCGGGTCAGCAGCAATTGCACATCGGCTATCGGCCGATACGGACTGATGTAGGCTCCTTGTAGCCGATGGCCGATGGCACCTGTGTATCGGCTAGGAAACCGATAACGCTATAAGCAAATAGATAAGCTGTCAGTATAACATGTGCATCGGCTAGAAGCCGATGATAAAATAGATAGGCAGAATAGTAAGCTAGCTGACTGCCAAGGAAACACATGTGCATCGGCTAGAAAACCGATGATAATATAGATGACCAAAATAGTAAAGATAATACAGTCGGCTTCATAAAAAGATAACCTATCGGCTAAGCACTCCGATAGAACATCGCATATACACCGATCGGCTCGACAAGGATAAATCTATTATTATCAATCTAGTAGTTCAGACCTAACTGATGCAGCACAGATTAATAATAATAAAGGAACCTCAACAAGCCGATAGACCTAATGCAACTGTGATGTAATAAGATAACTTATCGGCTATACATTCCGATAAGACACTTGCGCAAAAATCATCAACCTAGCAGGAACGATTTATCGCTGGCAGCTCAGTAGGTCGGACCCAACCGATGCAGCACGAACTGATGATAAATCGCCCCCAGTAAGCTGATAAGATCTACGCACGCGTGATGTGGTATACCTGATCGGCCTAAGAGGTCGGACCGAACCGATGCAGCCGTAGACAGGGCAGATACACCTGGGTAAGGGGTGACGAGTCTTACCCTCTCGCAGGAGTTCGGACCTAACCGATGCAGCCCCGCTCGAGAAGCAAGAACCCGTCGAAAGGGTGGCGATGCGCCGAATTTGATTGATCTGTGTGGATATCTTACAAGGTGCCCGGGCATACGTATTTATACCCCGAGTTACATGAGTCCTTATAGGACACGGAACAGGACTTTCCTAACTAGAAAAGGAAAACTAACAGACCTGATCGGACAAGAGATCAGGTTTCCTAAAAGATAAAACTATCTAATAGATAAGATAAATAACTGCCATAACGTGGTCTTCACGATTCCTTCTCAAATCCGGTTTCTTCTGGATTAATTTCCTCCGGTTGATATAGCTTCTATCTTTACCGAATCTGATATGAGCCGTGCCAAATTTTGGCGTTAACACCACCTTGTTGTCCGACTTCTGCTTGCGGTTGCCGGACTTGTTCTGTGATGGCTTGTTGTTGGCTTTCGCCTTCTGGTCCTTCTGTCGGGACTCCTTCTTCTCGTCGAGGGCCTCTGCGACCGCTTCGGCCGAGTCAGCGTATTTGTTTGCCATATCGAAGAGAGCCCGGACGGTGGCTAGAGGCTTCCGAGTGAACTTCGCGATGAACGGAGCGTCCTTTACTCCCTTGCGGAAGGCAGCGATGACGGGCTCGTCCTTGATCATTGGGATCTGGTTACACTTCTCAGAGAACCTCTTGATAAATTCACGTAGAGACTCGTTCTTCTTTTGGTGCAGTTGATATAGATCATACTCGGAAGACGGCCTCTCGTAGGTCCCTTGAAAGTTAGCGATGAACTGCTCCCTGAGTTCTCCCCAGGAGCCGATCGACCGCCTCGGGAGCCTTGTTAGCCATGTCCTCGTTGAGTTGGCCAGGGTGACCGGGAGGTAGTTAGCCATGGCTTTATGGTCACCCCCGGCAGCTCGAATTGCCAGGGTGTATACGGTGAGCCAGGACTCGGGGTTGGTTTTACCGTCGTATTTCTCGATCCCCGTAGGCTTGAAGCCCAACGGCCAGTCGACGTCCTGTAGCTCGTGGGTGAAAGCTGGAACGCCTTCATCTTCATGAGGGCTCCGGCTCCGACCGCAGGGGTGTTAACACCAAAATTTGGTACGGTTCGTTATCATGTTCGGTTAAGGAAAGAGGCTATATCAGCTGATGGAAGCTAATCCAGAAGAAGCCGAATTCAGGAAGGAATCGTGAAGACCACAGCATGGCAGTTAACTATTTTATCTATAAATTAGGTAGCTTTAATAATTTTTAGGAAAACCTGATCTCGTGTCCGATCAAGGCTTGTTAATTTTCCTTTTATAGTTAGGAAACTCCTGTTTCGTATCCAATCAGGACTGTATCAACTCGGGGTATAAATACGTATGCTCGGGGACAATGTAATCTATCACACAGATCAATACAATTTTGGCGCATCGCCACCCTTTTTGACGGGTTCTTGCCTCTCGAGCCGGGCTGCATCGGTTAAGTTCGACCTCCTGCGAGAGGGTAGGTCTCGTTACCCCGACTATCGTATCGGCTAGGACTTCCTCGGTTAGGTCCGATATTCTAGCCGGTCTATGGTAGTCGCTAACCACGGTGTATCTATTCTGTCTATGGCTGCATCAGTTAAGTTCGATCTCTTAGGCCGAGTCGATATATCACATCACGCGTGCATAGATTTTATCGGCTTACTGGGGATAATTTATCATCAGTTTGTACTGCATCGGTTAGGTCCGACCTACTAAACTGCCTGCGATAAGTTATTCCTGCTAGGTTGATAGATTTTATGCAAGCATCTTATCGACATGTATAGCCGATAAGTTATCTTTTACTAGATAAAGCCGACTGCATTGTCTTGATTATTATTTTGATTATCTACACTATCATCGGCTTTCCAGCCGATGCACATGTTCTATTGGTAGTCGGCTGATTTATTTATTTATATCGTTATCGGTTTCCTAGCTGATACACAAGTGTTGTTGGTAGTCAGGCAGTCGGCTCGAGGGAAGTCAGCTGGTTTTCTATCTTTTTATATTATCGGTTCTCTAGCCGATGTACAAGTGCCATCGGCAATCGGCTGGAAGGAGTTTGTATCGGCTTGTTGGCTGATTGGATCAATGATCTAACTTTTTTCTATCTCCTTGTCAATTGTTGGGTCAAATTGAGTGGCACACCCACGAACCTCAAATTTAGGACCTGCACTGGAGCTAAGCAGATCTCCTAGGCCTTCGTGTGTCTAGTACACCAAACCAGATCATCAACTCGTCTTCAGCGCTGATCGGTGATTTTCGGTGTCAACAAGGGATTAAACCGCTTGTGGTGAAGGCCGAAACGCTCATGCTCGTCCTCCATTCGGCGGCGCTCGTTCTCTTCACATTCGCGGCGCCGAGCGTTGATGTTGTGGTGAAGGTCGCATTGTAGTCGGACTCGGAGGTCTTGGTTGAACTGGCAGTCGTTGTTATTGGTGTTGCCGAGTGAAGTTTGCCGCGACTCCTCGTGTGGCTGACTGGAGCCAGTCACCTGGCATCGTGCTGATGTAGATGAGCCTGTTGCCGGAGAACCCGACTGGTTAGTCGGAACAAGTGTGTCGCCCGACTGCTGGTGCTGCTGATTGGCAGCAGCTGTAATCATTGCTTTGATCCTGGCGATAGTCAGGGTGGCCTAGTGATCAGGCCTGAGCTGGAGTGTGTCCAACAGAGTTGTAGCGGCCACGATGTTCTGTTGTGGTGTGACGAAGACGTCGTGGTCACTGACTTTGGTTTGGAGGATCTATTGCTGATCGGTTCGTCCAACCTTGCGTAGCTCGTCGTTGCGAACCTCGCGGTTGGCTTCCTCCTGTTGCTGTAGTCGGCGCACCTCCTCTTGTTGCTTCTCTTGTAGTCGGCGTACCTCCGGTGGAGGAGTTGAAGCCATGAAGACCTCTTGGGGCAGAAGGAAACTCGCCAGACTGGAGTCTGAACTAGTGTTCGAACCGTTATCTGACCTGGAGTCGGAGTCCGAATAGTTTATCGGAGTAAGAATGACTCCGACCTCCCTGGATCCAATCTGGAGTGGCTCTGAGCCATGTCCAAACTGAACTGTGGGGGATCGGGTCTGCCGCATGAAGTGTAGATCTGCGGTGTCGCCGAATCTTCGTGAGAAATTGACGATCTCTCCCCTTCGTAGCCCAACTCAGGCTGGCTCAAGGCCTAGCACGAGTCGGACACCGAAGGAGAGAGTTGTCCCGTGGCTCAGCGATGTAGAAGATTGCTGCGTCAGATTGATGATGGTTGTTGCAGCGTCCTGTGGGCCGACTGGCGCGAAGTGGGCTGGTTCCTCGGCCGGTTGGATTGGATCTGTGTCGGCCAAGGTGAGATTGCCGATCTGGTCAGTGACGAAGTCGAGGCTTCTGAAAGTTATTGTGTCTCCGAGGGAGAATTTGTCGCCGTCGACTCCGCTTGTTGGATCCATCGAGATTGTTGATGTTGATTTCGCCGAACCCCCTACCTGGTGCGTCAACTGTCAATGTTTTACACCGACAATATGAATATGGGGCTACTCAGCGGATGAAAACTCGGTGGATTGCAAAGGAACAAGGAGAGGTTTATACTAGTTCAGGCTCTCGATGTGAGGTAATACCCTACGTCCAATTGTGGTGTTATTTCTTTGAGGATTTGTGTCTGCTTCTATGAGCTCGTAGGTTGTTCTTCTGCCCTTAGGGGGCGCCCTGCCTCCCCTTATATACTAGGGGACAGGGGTACAAGGTAGGAGTCCCAGCTGGATACGACCAAGGGATCTCCTCTTAGAGATACAATCTACCCGACTAGGATTGTATATTCCTTATTGTACAAGGCAAAGTCTGCCGGGTGCTACTATATCTCTAATTACATGTCTCGGCCCATCCTCTATCCGAGTGGCCCATATGCTTGTGATGAGGTACCCAGGGCCCATGGCCTCCACATATTCACAAGCACGTAGATTGAAAGAAAAACCCCTACACATAGACAAGCTGAACTAAACAATCTTTCTCAAATTAACTTGCTCAATTTGCCTTTTAATAGCACAAAAAAATCTCTCAATTATTTCGGGTACGTCCTTGTCATGAACACTATTTCCAAGGATTCGGCACCCATTATTTTCCTCACCTCGGATACGTCCTTGTCATGAATACTGTTTCTAAGGATTCGGTATCCATTTTTTTTCTCTCATAGAAGCTTTTGTTTTTTTTTACTTGAGGAATCTCTAGAGCATTTAAGGAATGAAAATTTCAGCAAGCATGCATATGAGCATAAGTCATTCAAACAAGCACTAGTATCAATATTTCATATTTATTTAATTCAAGTAAAAGAATTATGTGTCATGCATCATATCCCTCAAAAGTAATAGCAAAGGCCCATATAAAGACTAGAATGCATACAAGCTAAACTAGCGATCAAAAGACCTCACTCATATTGCTAGCAAGCATAAGAATATACTAGAGGTATAAAACAAAGCTCCACTTTTATTTTTATTTTCAAATTGAGAGCAATGCAATAAATTAAACATAAATGTGTCGAAAAACATAAACTCCCCCTCAAAATAACCTCCAAACCCTCCCGACAAAAAAACAAAGCAAATCGAGAAGATATCAAAACTTTTGAAAAAGACAACCAATTGCCAATGATATCACCAAGGTTCTCATTAATTGACATATATCAACTTGCATTATTATCAAAAACTACTATCTCCATAACTAGCCAGAAGAAAGCTAATGAAGAAGTAGATATTATATTATCAATTCATAAGTAGATCAATGTTACCTTAAAAGCAATGACGTCTTAACCGTTTAATGCACATGGGGAGTATGCCACCAAAAGACCTATGCACAAGAAGATGTCGAGGCCTTTGTGTTGGGATTAGAAATAAGAAATTTAGGAATCCAACACTGAGACACATGACCAATAGAACCAGTAGGCAAAGCACATGTATATGTATAAATAGAATCAGTACCAGACCAATGCTGAAAAGTCGGTCTAACCACCGTCAGCCGTCGGTCTGATTGCTGATGTGCCAGTGGTCTAATTGCTCATGGCCACTGGTTGGACCTTCCTGGGGCTTGTGGTCTGACCGGGCCACTTGAAGAAAAGCTTGACCTTTGCCACCTCAACCTTGAAAGTTCACGTTCTCTGTCTTTTTTCTGTTTTCTTGCAAGTCTAAAGCAAAACTAAACCAAATGCCCATCCTTACCACAATGACAGCAATTGTACTTCACACGTGTTTTTTCCTTAGAAGAAGAAGAAGCAATTGCACAAGTTGTAGAAAGATTCGACCAGCGGATTTGAAAATTGTTTTCTTTGGTTCGGGTTTTGTCAAAATCTCACCGCTTTTAGAAAAATCAAGAATACCTGGTGAATGATTAGTAAAATAAGCATGTGCATCAAAACCTATTCCTCTGTTGTATATGCTCACTTTTGATTGATCCAAAATCATATTTAGTTTCTTATTTCCATCAAAAAATCTTTGTAAGGAACTTTTTAAATAAGAAACCTTTTTTTGTCAAATTAGCACAATTTTCGCAATCAACCAAAACACATTTCTGTTTGTGACAATTTGAGCAAGAAAGTACTTTGTGAGCTTTCATGTGGTTTTGCAAAAACTCAACATGACCAAGAGCATCTTTTAATTTCATCTCATTTAAAAAACACTTTGAGCAAGCTTTAAAACTTGAAACATTCTTGTGTTATTTAATCCTTTTAGCACTAAAAAATTGAACAAGGAACTAGCACCAAAAGTAACTTTATACATTTTCAAAAGATTCTTTGTTAATAACAACTCATCAACAACACGAGAATGCAAAGTAAAATCAAGAGCAAAAGATAACTCAAGCTTTTTAGTTTTCTCAATTTCAGCTTCCAATCTTAGAGAAGTGTTAGTATTGACATTTCTTAAAGCAGTAATTTCAGAATATAACACTTCACAAGATTTGCAATCATCATCATCAGGAATTAGAGATTTTAATCTTGCAATTTTAGAATTTAGAACATTAATAGTATGATCATGTTTTCTAATCTTTTTAGTACATTTATCAAGTTTATCAGCGAGATCAAAAGCAACATGTTCTAATTAATCGTAAGTAAAATTTACCTTGTCATCGTCATTGTCAGATTCATCTTCATCGGTCTTTGACACACTACGATCAATGAGAGCTAAACTTGTAAAATGCTTACCTTTGCCTATGCTTTCGCTGTCGCTTTCATATTCTTCGTCACTCAACTCAACTTGCTTGAAGGCTTCTAGCAATTGACGTTCTAGTTTGCATTAGCTGTTTTTTATTTTCTCTTCAAAAGTTAAGCGCTTGTTGTTCTTCTTGTTCTTCTCCTCCTCGTCTTCCTTGTTGGATCTTCCGAGCTTAGGACACTTGGAACAAATGTGGTTTAACTCTCCACATTCAAAGCACCGGACTGGGCCTCCTTTTTTTCTATTCTTAACATTATTCAAAGCTTGAGAAAACTTATTAATAATCAAAGCCAAATCCTTCTCAGAGACTTGGTCAAGTTGTTCATCGGATGTGGCTTTCAAAGCAGTAAGAGAAAATGACAAAGAAGTATCCATAGAAGAAGCCGAAGAAGATACCAAAGCAGTGGATTTAGAATCAATTTTGCGAGAAAGAATGTTCATCTCATGTGTCTTTAATTTAGTGTAAAGAGAATCCAAGGTTAAAGTATTCATATTAACAGATTCTTGAATTGATGTAACCTTCATCTCCTAGACAGACATATCAAGACCATTCAAAAGATGTCTAGCAATTTCGGACTGTGTATAAGTAATATCAAAAGAATCATCCACAGAATGAAGGTTGCTAAGAACTTTATTGAAACGTGCAAAATAATCATCCAAAGCTTCGCTAGGTTTCATCTCAAATTTCATATAGTCCTTTTTAAACACATCTTTGAGTATTTTCTTGATGTTAGAAGAACCTTGATGAAAATCACATAGGGCCTTCCACATCTTGTATGCAGTTTCAAAATAAGAAATCCAATCAAAATCTGAGCGAGAAACACCACTTAAAATTATATTTCTAGCTTTACAATTGTTTTCAAATTCAACTTTGTTTACTGCAGTTATAGCCTCAGGAATATCATAAGGATTAGAAACTTTTTGCCAAATATCATAACTCCGAGACATAATAAATGATTGCATCTTTTGTTTCCAAAATTGAAAATCAGCTCCATCAAAAACATGCGGCTTGGTTGAAAATCGATCAGCCATGGCTAAATCTCAAGATCGGTGAAGATCAAAAAGAGAAAACAAGGCTCTGATACCACTTGTAGGATCGAACACAAGAACCAAGCCTACCAGAGGGGGGGTGAATGGTAGGAACACCAAAAACCAAAATCTTTTGCGGAATAAAAGAAACCCTCAAACCTGGATGGAGTGCACCGGTCAGACCTGTCTCTATTGCGCCGGTCTGACCACCGCCTCGCCGCCGCGCTCTTGTCAGATGAACTGTCGGAATTCAGAAGGATACACACTGAAGATGCTCTTCAAAGTAGATTAACTTTATTGCATCAAGATGTGTTTACAAAGTGCACACAAAGCACTCCTCTCTCTCAAAACTAAATCCTAGCTTTTCTCTCTTCCAAAAGTTATGCTCTAGGGTCTCAACCCCTTATCTATTTATACCTAAAACCTTCTACACAAAGTAAAAGAAGGACTTCTAGTCCCACTAGGACTCAAACCCTCAATTACCAAATCTATTTACAATTTACCAAATCAAATTCTCCTTTCCATAGTCAACTTGGACTCAACTCCTAGTCCGAGTAGGACTCCACTCCTAGTCCTACTAGGACTTCACTTCTAATCCAAGTAGGACTCAACTCCTCTTTCCATACGCACACAATTCCTCTTGTATGCTATATGAAATTTTTAATTCCACGTGTATTGATCTCTAGCCTTTAGTATCCCGCATGATCTCCCAATCATCCGGACATCAATTTCTCCCAAGTCGACTCCTGATCCATCACCGGCAATACTCCCGAGGCCTCAAGACTCATCTACACATGCAAAAACAAAGGAACCATATCCGAGCACAAGTTCTTCCCAACTTGACTCACGTTAATCACACACACTCACACCAATATTCACAGTTATTTCCAAACCAACCTCTTATTAAATAAATCATTTGCAAAGCCAATTGTTCATCACAAAATATTAATCAGGACAATGATTCTACATAAACAGCTGCTCGGGCTGAGTAAAATCTTGTGACGAAGAAATAGTCAATTTGGACGGCTAGGTGTGTAACCTAGACTGATTTGTATGGGTGGTACAACCGCTACGCCCTACTGGTCCCGTGAAGACCAGCGGAGCAGCCGGGTCTTGACCATTTGTCTGGGTGGTAGGACCACTACGCCCGACTAGTTCCGCCGAAACGAGTGGCGTAGTCGGGTCTCGACCACTGTATGGGTGGTACAACCGCTATGCCCTACTGGTCCCATGAAGACCAGCGGTGTAGTCGGGTCTTGACCACTTGCATGAGTGCTCGGCTGGTAACTTAATGTGCATCCCATGTGACCAACATAGTTTGCATTTGTTTTACCAACTTGCAAGCATATCGGAGGGCTGTGGTTTACTTCAAGCTTCTTGTTGGAAATGTCTTTCCAATTGTATTGCCTTCCACGTATGTGATGAGGACATCATGTCTTTAGATACACACTTACAACCTCTTCATGATGAACAAGATATGCAACCGATCCAAGGACCAATTACTCGTGCACGTGCTCATCAACTTAATCGCCAGGTGAATGTGTTCCTAAGCTTACATAAGAATATTTCTACGAATGACATGCTATTTAATTCTTGTGATGATTTTATTGTTCTTAGGAACTTGGGAGAAGACCATAGAGAATAGCTCAAGAAACCACATATTGAAGTGGAGACAACAAGTGCAAGTAAACTCCTATTCCCGAGACCATTTCAGTTTCGGACTGGGAGACAGCATCAATTTCAAACGGCCATAACTTTTGATCTAGAAGGAGTTACAGGGCCTACAAGTACTTGCTGGAAAGCTTATGAAGTCTACTTTCAGATGGTTTTGGTTTCATGTCAAAATTCCTCCTGAGCTATTCGGAATCGTCAAAACAAGATATATACCTCTTCCAGTCCGAATCTGTTTTGGGCCTTGGGCCTTGTAACGGTGTCATGGGCTAAACCCAAGTGGTGTGCGCCATAGGGATAATCCTAGCACGTCCTAACATATATATATACAGTAGCCGTCATTGTTTAGAGGTGGGTTTTGCTTAGATTATTCTGTCCTTGAACAATTTCGCCGTTTATCGGTTTGTGGGACCCCAACTCGAGAGTATAATCATTCATCTGCAATTGAGTTGCAATCTTTCTTGTTCTTGCTTGTGTTCTTCGATTCACATGCAGGGATTAGCCTTCGTGGCGAGGTCAACTGGGTAGCGCACGGTTGATAACAAGAGGAGACGTGGTACTGCGATTGCAGGGTTCGGGTCTTGGTGATCAGAAGCCGGATCGTGAGTGTCAAATTTCCACCAAATCGAGAGTTATCTTTGCCTAACGGAAGATCGGGCACCCCATTGTCATCAAGTGGTATCAGAGCGAAGGTTGCCCATTAGGTATATCTTTTCCATCCTGTTCAATATTTGTTTTTCCTATACCTAGAGTCTAGAAAAGCCACGAAAAAAGAAGAAAATTGGTAGTCGTAGGTTTTTTCCGCTGTCCTACAACCGTGTTTAGCCTTTTGCATAATTCTGTTTCAGAGTCCGTAGTGTTGAGTTGGTGTCCTAGGTCGAGTTCGGTTGCTGGCCTAGATTGTGTTTGAGTCCAGTTCGTGATCCATCCACCGCACCCCTACAAACCCTAGCCACCACCACTATTGTCTATGTTTTCCCATATACTAACTATCTGGTGCAAGTGTTGGTCTTTGTGTGTTCTTTTTTAGTGTCATATATCACGTCCTTGATCACCCTACATCGCCATCCACCTCTCCAGTAGCCACCGCCACCATATCATCCCCGATTTCACCACCTGACTTTGATTTAGCCTCCACCAAAACACTGATACGGAGGGCCTTCCTTGAAACAGCCATAACTTTCACATACGGAGTCGGAATCAGGCAAATAAATAGTCTACGGACATCTACAAAAAATTTCCCATCCGCTACCCCCGGACTTTGTCAGGTTCACCAAAATTACTTTTGCAAAATTCAGGCCAGAAGATTGGGTTTTCGCACTCCGAAGTTCTAGCACACCTTTTAAAGTACGCTCGTGTATTTCCACAGTTCACACCTTATACCAGACTAAGCTACCACCTTCCTGAGGTTGCTGTTCCTATGCTCCTAGTTGAAAAAAAATATCAGAAAAATAAAAGAAAAATAAAAAAAGGGGTGTGAAAGAGAAAAAAAGAAAAAAAAGGAGAGGAGCACATTGGACACACCAGGGAGCCATCTGTGTGCTGTTTTGTGCTGTGTTCTTACCTTGTCCTTATTTCTTTGCAGCTGTCCTTTCATACTTGTTTGTCGCCCTTGTTTTATCACATCTGGTTTAGAACTCGTTTAGGCCAGCAACTAGGACAAGTGCTTGGGACATTTTTTTCAGCATTACTATCTGTTATTGAATTGTGTGCCACTAACATTTTTGGCCTCCCAAGCTCCACATATTGTTAACGCCAAAATTTGGTAAGGCCTTGTATCAGATTCGGTCAAGAAGAAATTGCAGATAACTAACGGAAGTTGATCCAGAAGGGACCGAATCTGGGAAAGAGCCGTGAAGACCGCAGTATGGCAGTTAATTGTTAATTAGGCAAGGATTAATATTTTATCTTTAGGAAATCTGACCTCGTGTCCGGTCAGGTCCTGTTTTTGTGTTTAGGAAATCTTGTACCGTGTCCAATAAGGACTCATATCAACTCGGGGTATAAATATGTATGCCCGGGTGCTGTGTAAGACATCTACATCAATCAGATCAATATAATCTCGGCGCATCGCCACCCTTTCGACGGGTTCTTGCTTCTCGAGCCGGGCTGCATCGGTTAAGTTCGACCTCCTGCGAGAGGGTAAGTCTCGTCACCCCGACTACCTATCGGCTAGGACTTCCTCGGTTAGGTCCGATATTCTAGTCGGTTTATGGTAGTCGGCTTACCACGATATATCTATTTTGTCTATGGCTGCATCAGTTCAGTTTGATCTCATAGATTGATTAGGTATATCACATCACGCGTGCGTAGATCGTATCGGCTTACTGGGTGTAACTTATCGACAGTTTGTGCTGCATCGGTTAGGTCCGACCTACTAAACTGCCACCGATAAGTTATTCCTGCTAGGTCGATCCATTTTATGCAAGAGTCTTATCGGGGTGCATAGCCGATAAGTTATCATAGTTCATCACGATCGCATTAGATCCATCGGCTTATCGAGATCTTGTTATTGTCACCAGTCTGTGCTGCAACGGTTGGGTCCGATCTACTAGACTGGTAATAATAACTTTTCTCTTAATAAGCCGATGGGTTTTGTGCGATGTTTTATCAGAGTGCTTAGCCGATAAGTTATCTTTTAAATACAGCCGATTATACTGCTTGCTTTGTTATGCATTCTTGCCTGCATTACTATTACGATCGGCTAGAGGCTAGCCGATTAGTCTACTCTGCCGATCCGAATGTGAGCACAGGTAGGTTCCCGGGCACGAGCTCAGGTAAGTTCCCGGGCATGATCAGCAGGCGAGGACCCAGGTGCGGGTACAAGTGAGGACCTGGGCACGGACAGCAGGCAAGGACCCAAGCGCGGGTACAAGCGAGGACCCCGGCACGGGTGGCAGGCAAGGATCCGGGCACGAGCACGAGCAAGGGCCCGGGTACAGGCGCGGGCGGTGCTACACGAACAATCACTATTACAATCGGCTGGAGTTTATTTAATCTAGTTATTTATGCATTCTGCTTATTTACTTTATTAGTTTACAACCGATTTTTGAGCATCCCTTTGATGATCTGCTAGTTTAATATTTGTTTATTATTATGCTACTGCTCATGCCATCATCGGCTTCCAGTTGATGTATAAGTGCTACAATTCAAATCGGCCATCGGCCGATGAGATGAGTCCAGGTCGGCTTCCAGCCGATTGGCTCATGAATTTAATACTCTCCTTGTCAATTGCAGGGTCAAATTGACTGGCACGCCTACGAACCTCAAGATTTTAGGACCTACACTGGAGTGAAGCAAATCTCCCAGGCCTTCGCGTGTCTCCCAGACGCCGAACGGCCCCCGGCGGGTTTTCGGCGTCAACACATATATATACTTCTGGTCAGCACGGTCTCGACCCTTGCAATCGCTGGATCACGCCCTCAAGGTATCACGAACCAGCCACCGGTTGTACCATTCCTTGCTCGCTAGTCTCAGAACCTTGTGAGAGCTCGGTAAGGTGCTTCCATTTGCGAGTGTCCACTATCCTTGCATAGTAGTAGTTGATAGGGATAATACTTTCCTGCTGTTTGTTTCCTATTTTCTACTAACCATGGCAGGTGAGGTGAATGATTTCGCTGATTGTGCTTCAAAAGAGGAGATCGTTAAGCTGGATCAGAAGATTGAGGAGAATGTAGCTACCGTGACTGCTATGCGGGAAGACCTCTAGGCTATCGTGGGGAGAATTACCACCCTCACTAACCGCGTCGAACAACTGGTAGCAAACCGTCAGCCAACACCACCACTTGTTGACGATGACGGAGATAATGAAGAAGAGAAAGCCGACAATAGCGACGCACATGATACACTTCGTGAAGAGCGCCTATGACAACGGCTGCGATTCAACCAGCGAGGTATGGGAGGTAACCGCCACCAAGGGCGAGGTAACGATGATCCTTTTGCTAAAGTAAAATTTACCTTGCCATCATTTTCTGGAAAATATGACCCTGAAGCTTATTTGGATTGGGTGATGACCGTAGAGCAAAATTTTAATTCCCATCTAGTTCCTGAAGTCCATAGGGTTAGGCAAGCAACTAGTGAGTTCAAGGATTTTGCCATTATCTGGTGGAATGAGCTAGTTAAATCTGGCCTAGAACCTAACACATGGGATAGACTAAAGCGAGCAATGTGGGGTAGGTTTATTCCTCCATCTTTCAAACATGATTTGAGAAATAAGTTGCAACGCTTAGACCAAGGGGAAAAATCTGTAGAAGATTACTTTCAGGAGCTACAAATAGGAATGTTGCGTTGTGAGGTAGAGGAGGATGAGGAGGATAAGATGGCTCTATTTTATGGGGGGTTTTGCTTAGATTATTCTGTCCTTGAACAGTTTCGCTGTTTATCGGTTTGTGAGACCCCAACTCGAGAGTATAATCATTCATCTGTGTGCTTGTCCCCATCGAAAAGGAACGCCTTTCTTTGTGAGCTCATTCATGGGTGCAGCAATGGTGCTGAAATCTCTCACAAAGCGACAGTAGAATCCAGCTAACCCAAGAAAGCTCCACACCTGTGTGACCGATGTAGGTGTCGGCCAACTCTTGATCGCTTCTATCTTGGTCTCATCTACTTCAATTCCCTATGGAGTCACAACATAACCAAGAAAAGAAACTCGTTTCGTGCAAAAAGTGCACTTCGTGAGGTTACCGAACAAACGTGCATCTCTGAAAGCATTAAAAACAGCACGTAAATGTTCTTTATGTTCATCTAAAGACTTGCCGTAAATAAGTATATCATCAAAGTAAACCACCACAAATCTACCAATGAAAGTGCGTAAAACTTCATTCATGAGTCGCATAAACGTACTAGGAGCATTAATCAAACCAAAAGGCATCACTAACCACTCATACAAACCAACTCAACTTATGATTGCTGATGCTTTATCCAGGCGCCATACTATGTTATCTCAACTTGATCATAAAATTTTTGGATTGGAGACAATAAAAGAATTATATGCTACTGATTTGGATTTTAAAGCAGCTTATGATCACTGTCGAGCGGGAAGAGCTTGGAATAAATATATGATGAATGAAGGATTGTTATATTGAGCTAACAAATTGTGTGTTCCTGCAAGCTCTGTTCGTCTTTTCTTTTTGCAGGAAGCACATGGAGGTGGGTTGATGGGACATTTTGGAGTGAAGAAGATGGAGGATGTGTTGGCTGCTCACTTCTTTTGGCCGAAAATGCGGCGTGACGTTGAACGATACGTTGCACAATGCAGCACTTGTAACAAAGCTAAGTCCCGTCTTAATCCACATGGTCTTTATATGCCTCTACCCGTTCCTAGTGCTCCTTGGGAAGACATTTCTATGGATTTTGTTTTAGGATTGCCTAGGACAAAGAGGGGGAGGGATAGTGTTTTTGTTGTTGTTGATAGATTTTTCAAAATGGCCCATTTCATTCCTTGTCATAAGAGCGACGATGCTACCATAGTTGCTGATTTGTTTTTCAGGGATGTCGTTCGTTGTAACACCCTGAAAATCGCCTTAGTTAAAAATTATCGCGGGTAAATGGAAATACAAGAATACACTAGAAATTTTTTGTTTGAGAAAAGAGTTTGAATAAAATTTTGAAATTTCCAATATTAAAAATCCCAAGGTTAAATCTTTAAATAAATACTTGGATGCTTTTATATTCCAGGGGTTCTGTCGGAGTATTTTAAGCATTTGAGTATTTATAATATTAAATTCTTCGTGTTTCGTGGTGGCATTTACTTCTGGTAAATTCCCCGTGATTTAATAAACTCTCTGAAATTTTCTTGGATTTTTCGGAGCTACAGAATTAATTTTAATACTATAAAGATCACTGAAGTAAATTAATTAAATATAAAATAAATTCCTTTTCCTTTCCCCTGTTCGGGTCGTTTCTAATTCAGTCCTTTGAAGTCTCCCCCGTTTATCATGAACTCTGACTCCCTTTTCTTCTAGGGTTTTGTGTCGTCCCCAAAACCCTAAAGTCACCTCAAAAACCTAAATTCGGAGTTACCAGATGTATTCATTTTTGAAACTCTAGAACTCTTTTGGACTCCCAATCCGAGATCCTTTGTATTCGAAATATTTATATTTCCCTTTGAGATAAATCCCAGATATTCCCTTAAACCCCTTGGTCTCCTCTATTCTAAATAAATATTCCGATTCTAAAAATGTCTCATTAATCCCGAGTTCCAAAAATAGTCTAGAAAACCACGCTCCTTTTTCCCTTTATCCTTTTTCTTTTTCCCTTTTCCCTGTTTACCTTCTTGCTCCTTGCCTCCTCTTTCTTCTCGTCTCCTTCCTCTGTCTCTCTCTACGTCCAGCCCGAGCCGGCCTGCTCCAACCCCGAGCCGCCCGGGCCAAGCCCCTCCTCGGCCGAGCTCCTCCAGGCCCGGCCTGCGCTCGGCCTACCACTGCCGCTCCCTTGGCCCGCCGCCGCCACCGCCGCCCGGCCCAAGCCAGCCCCTGCGCCTCCGCCCCGCAACAGCCACCGCCGCCCGGCCCAAGCCAGCCCCTGCGCCTCCGCCCCGCAACGGCCACCACCGAACCCGCCGCCGCCCCTATATATGCCTCCACCGCCAGCCCTGTGCCCTAGCCGGCAATGCTCCTCTCCATGCCGCCAGGCTACCGCCGCCCCGAGGCAGAGCGCCGCTGCCACCCTATCGTACCGCGCCGCCGTCTACACCTGCCGCCGCGCTGGCGCCCTGCGCTGCTCCCAGCCATCGCCGCCCTACCTCTGCTGCCTCCGCCGGAGCCACTGCCTCTTCCGCTCCTAGCGCCGTCGCCTGCGGAGCCGCCCTTGTTTCTCATCTGCCACCGTCGCTGTCCCCTCCAACGCCGGCCATCGCTGGGAGGCCCCAAGCCGTCGTCGCTGTCGTCTCTTCATGGTGAGCATCCTCGTAGCCGCCTCCCTCCTCCTCTGCCTGTTGTCGCCGTCGTCGTCGTCTTCGATCCCCGCCGCTGGTGAACTCCAGACCTGCCGTCGCTGTCTTCGTCTCTGCCGCCCGCCGGCTGCCTAGGACGCCGCCTCCTCCCGTCGTCGGTGAGCATTCGGACCGAAGCCGTCCTTCTTTGATTCATCGCTGCCATCGCTCTTTTCCAATCGGCATCGTCGCCCATCCTCCTTTGCCTCCTGTTCGTCGTCGCCGTTGCCAGGTAGTCGTCATCGTCTGTCACCTGTGCACCGTTCTCTCCAGTGCCGACGTCGCTGCCTCTGCCGCCCTCTGTCTTTCCCCATCTGCTGCCGCCGTCGCTTGGAGTCCGCCGCCTTGCCGTCTGCCTTGCACCGCTTCTGCTCTCCGCCCGGCATCGTCGCCGCCGTTTACAGCGACGCCCGTCGCGTCCTCATCTGGTTGCTGTGCGCCGCCGGTTGGTCACCACGCCAGCGGCAAGGCCATCTCGCCGCACCCACCTTTGCTTCGTCATCACCGGCATCTAAGCCTCCTCTCCGGCCGTGTTGTCCCAACGGTGCCTCCCCTCGTCGCCTCTACCTCCTGCTCCTTGTCGTTTTTCGCCAAGCGCCGCTACGTCCCCCGCTGTCGTCGTGCCGGCCGTCGCCCGCTCCCTCCTGGCCGTCCGCCGTCGCGTCGCCCGGGTCGCTGCTCCGTCGCCGGTCCGCCGTACCGTCTTCAGGCCGTCTTTTCCGCCACCCGGTGTCGTCGCCTGCCGTCGCCATTCCTGCTGTTGCCTGCAGCGCCACCATCGCTACGCCACCTCATCCCATCCCTGCTCTACTCCCCATCTGCCATCGTCCCGGCCGACGAGCCGTCATCGCCGTCTCTGTGATTCAGTGCCACCGGTGAACCCGAAGTCTGTCGCCATCGTCGTGTCCCTCCGGCTCGTCTTGGCCACGCCGTCCTCGGTCCGTCACCCTTGTTGCCTCTGTATGCCACGGGACACCGTCATCACATCGTCGGACATCCTCAGCAGTATTCTCCTTTGTGACCTCTGAGCCCCGGTGTTTCTCCCAGTGTATGACTAGGGGACCCGAGGCACAGTGCCCCAATAAATCTCAATCGTCCGATAATCCGAAGTCGATCTGAGCCGCCTTGGCCGTCTAACCCTTTTAATTGGTCAAAGCCATGTCAGCCCTAGCCACCTCAGCTGCCACTTCGGTTGCCACCTCATCCCCTTCGGCCACATATTATCCACTTCAACATTCCATCCGCCCCTCCTATTTCTAAATCCATGAACCAAGTCCACCATACGCCTGGTCACTGATCATGGATCTCATATCTCAGCATTTATCCAAAATAATTAGTTTTAATTCAAAAATTTAGAGAATATTCCCGAGAATATTCTTTTCCAATTCTTTTCGGATTTATTCCGAATTCAATATTCCGAAAGCCGTATCTTTTCCATCCGAACTCCGATTCGACCCGTTCTTCTTTCTAAATTCATATAAAATCATAATTTACTTGTTTATGTATTTTATGCATTGTTTATTGGAGTTTCTTAGGATTATTATTGTTTTACGTGTAGTTATGTATATTGCCGTTTTGGAAGACTGCAGAGTCTACGGAAGAGTTCGGAAGAGTATTTGAAGACTTTTGCGATTGCAAGGCAAGTCACACGACAATCTCCTTGAGCATGTTGATCCCATTTGCGAAAGCTATTTTATTTTAAAGTTATTGCATAAAATGCTTTAGAATAACATTATTATGGGTATATATTTAATAGCCAATATTCCTTGATAATTATGGCCATTTTGGTTATTGCTATCTATACCTTGATACCTTGGGTGAATAATACTGACTAGCCGAATGTTTAAGTATTTATCTGGCTAGATTATTTAGGAGTTGCTTAGCCATGCCTAGAAACTGTAGTGTCATTTTATATGGGAAACTATTCATTCATTCTGATTAATTAATGATTAATGGTGATATTTTCACGACGCTTGGTCGTGGTTGATTAATTAACTATATCAACTAAAACTTGACTGAATGGTGGGTTGTGAGCACCAGGGTTGTGTTTGTTGCTAGCGGTGCTCATGACAATTAAGGACCGGTTTGCGGACTACTTGTTGCGAAGCAACACTCGTGCTAACCACAAGCTAGTATGGGCTAGCAGGAGTTTGAAGTGTGCCGAGTTCAATAGGAGGCTCCAGGGCGTGTTTGTGGCTGGTATAAGTCCACACATGGCAGTGACAATAAGACCATGCTTCGAGCGTCGGACCGTCTTGCGGGGAGGGCATTGATCACCCCTACCGGAGACCGGAGGTTCGGCGGGAGGCTCTCCTATTGTGCGAGTTACATGAATGATCCTGTCACAATTCCTTTCCAAGGTACCGTGGTGGTACTTAGGCGCACATTGATGTGTTGAGGTACCGTGGTGGTATCGAGGGGCACAGTGATGTGTTGTGGAGTTATGTCTTGTGGGTAAATTGGTACATCTCTGGCCAGAGTAAAACTATTCGAATAGCCGTGTCCACGGTTAAGGGCGAGCCTAGCAATGTTTCTGTGATTAGTCCCACACTACTCATTAATAAAAATAAATGATGGAATATGGATAGCTCCTGTTTGGAGGAGTTTTGGTTTGGGCCTGAACTGCGTTGGAGCGCTGTTCAGTGGTTGATTCAATACTGATTAATAATTAAACTATACTGTTTTTAATGATTTTAAATGCAAATGTTTTAAATGCTGTTTTACGCAAATAAGCTATATTATGCCTTTCCTTTGGTATCCTGTTGCATTACATTGCATTCCCTAGTGTGGCTTGTTGAGTACGGTGGGTGGTACTCAGTCTTGCATTATTGCAATCTTTAGAGTGAAGCCTTGCGAGGAGGAGAAGATGGTGTTTGGCTTATACCCCAGTTGAGCTGCCTGTGGTTTGGAGCTGAAGCTACGCTAGTTGCCGTTCCGCTGCTGATTTCTTCTATGTGAGGACTAAGTGCCTCTGTTGTAAGTATTTATCGTTATTTCGTATTTGGTTATGTTTATCAAATTGTCAATTTGTGTACCTCGGCTGATTCCTGGACGAGGATTTACTGCACAAATTAGCTTTGGAAATTCTAGTGAATTTCTGGGCGTGACATTCGTCTACATGGTGTGCCCAATACAATTGTTTCAGATCGAAATACCAAGTTCTTGAGTCATTTTTGGATGACGTTGTGGAGGAAATTGGGGACGAAATTACTATTTTCTACAACTTGCCACCCCCAAACCGATGGACAAACGGGGGTGGTGAATCGTACTTTGTCCACAATGTTGCGGGCTGTTTTGAAGAATAATTTGAAAATGTGGGAAGAATGTCTTCCACATGTGGAGTTCGCCTACAACCGTTCGTTGCACTCCACCACAAAGATGAGCCCATTCCAGGTGGTATATGGCTTTAACCCTCACGCTCCAATTGACTTATTGCCTTTACCATTTTCAGAAAAAGTAAAATTTGATGCTAAGACATGGGCTGAATTTGTGCTTAAGTTACATAAGACCACTAAAAACAATATTGAGCGTATGAATGCAAAATATAAACATGCTAGTAGTCAAGGTAGAAAGGAGCTTATTTTTGAACCTGGTGATCTTGTTTAGTTACACTTAAGAAAGGATAGGTTTCCTACTTTGCGCAAGTCAAAATTACTGTCTCGAGCTGCTGGTCCTTTTACAGTTCTTGCAAAGATAAATGATAATGCATACAAGATTGATTTGCCTGCAGATTATGGTGTGAGTGATGTTTTCAATGTTGCTGATTTGAAGCCTTACTTGGGTGAAGAAGATGACCTTGAGTCGAGGACGACTCCAAATCAAGAGGGGGAGGATGATGAGGACATCATGTCTTTAGATACACACTTACAATCTCTTCATGATGAACAAGATGTGCAACCGATCCAAGGACCAATTACTCGTGCACGTGCTCGTCAACTTAATCGCCAGGTGAATGTGTTCCTAAGCTTACATGAGAATATTTCTACGAATGGCATGCTATTTAATTCTTGTGATGATTTTATTGTTCTTAGGAACCTGGGAGAAGACCATGGAGAATAGCTCAAGAAACCACATATTGAAGTGGAGACAACAAGTGCAAGTAAACTCCTATTCCCGAGACCGTTTCAGTTTCGGACTGGGAGACAACATCAATTTCAAACGGCCATAACTTTTGATCCAGAAGGAGTTACAGGGCCTTGTTGACGCCGAAAACCCGCCGGGGGCCGTCCGGCGTCGCGGCGACACGCGAAGGCCTGGGAGATTTGCTTCACTCCAGTGCAGGTCCTAAAATCTGAGGTTCGTAGGCGTGCCAGTCAATTTGACCCTGTAATTGACAAGGAGGAAAATGTTAGATCAATGAGCCAATCGGCTAGAAGCCGATCTGGACTCGCATCATCGGCCGATGGCCGATACGTACTGTGGCACTTATACATCGGCTTGAAACCGATGACGGCAAAAATAATATCATAATAATAAACCAGTGATGCGCTAGCCGATCATCAAAAGGATATTCAAAAATCGGCTATAACCTTGGTAAGGCAAGCAATTGTAATGCATAAATAAATAATCTCTAGCCGATCATAGTTTAGAATTACTGATGTCGTCATGAAAAATGCTACTCGTGTCCGTGCTCGAGCCCTTTGCTCGCATCAGCTCCCAAGATCTTCATCAGCTGCCTATACTCATGCTCGGGTCCTTACCTGAGATCGTGCCCGGGGTCTTGGCTGAGGTCGTGCCCGGGTACCCGCTCATGCTTGCACTTGGATTGGAAGAGTAAGCTTATCGGCTAGTTCTTAGCCGATCATGACAATAATGTATGCAAGAATATGTGATAAGGCATGCAATAATATAAGCAATAAATAATTGATGAACCAGCCGACTGCTGAACAGAGCGAGTATAGAATAAGACAATGAATAAATGTAGTCGGCTTTACCAGATAACTTATCGGCTAAGCACTCCGATAACAGCATCGCACAACACCATCGGCTCATCAAGAGTAAAGCTATTATCGTCAGTCTAGTAGATCGGACCCAACCGTTGCAGCACAGACCGACAATAATAACAATGCCTCAATAGGCCGATAGATATAATGCGATCGTGATGAAGATAACTTATCGGCTATGCACTCCGATAAGACGCCTGCGCACAAAGCATCGGCCTAGCAGGATCGACTTATCACGAGCAGTTCAGTAGGTCGGACTTAACCGATGCAGCACGAACTGACGATAAATCACTCCCAGTAAGTCGATACAATCTACGCACGCATGATGTGATATACCTAATCAATCTATGAGATCAAACTGAACTGATGCAGCCATAGATAAAGTAAATATATCGTGGTAAGCCGACTACCATAAACCGACTAGAATATCGGACCTAACCGAGGAAGTCCTAGCCGATTGGTAGTCGGTGTGACGAGACTAACCCTCTCGCAGGAGTTTGGACCTAACCGATGCAGCCCGGCTCGAGAAGCAGGATCCCGTCGAAAGGGTGGCGATGCGCCGAATTTTGTATTGATCTGTGGTTGATGATTACAAGGTCCCCGGGCATACGTATATATACCCCGAGTTGACATAGTCTTGATAGGACACGATACATGATTTCCTATCTATAACAGAAAACGCTAACTAATCCTGACCGGACACGAGGCCAGGTTTCCTAAAGATAAATACCCGCCTAATTAATAGGTACAGTAAATAACTGCCAAGCAACGGTCTTCACGGCTCCTTCCCGATTTCGGTCTCTTCTCTGTCAGTTGACTGCAACCTTCTCCTTTGACCGAATCTGCTACAGGGCCTTACCAAATTTTGGTGTTAACAGGCCTACAAGACCGTTTATCGGTTTGTGAGACCCCAACTCGAGAGTATAATCATTCATCTGCAATTGAGCTGCAATCTTTCTTGTTCTTGCTTGTGTTCTTCAATTCGCATGCAGGGATTAGCCTTCGTGGCGAGGTCAACCGGGCAGCGCACGGTTGATAACGAGAGGAGACGTGGTACTGCGATTGCAGGGTTCGGGTCTTGGTGATCAGAAGCTGGATCGTGAGTGTCAAATTTCCACCAAATCGAGAGTTATCTTTGCCTAACGGAAGATCGGGCACCCCGTTGCCATCAGTATGCCTCCTTTGGCAGACGACGACATGCTATATGTCGTCGTCGTTCAAGATCTCTGCTTGTCCATTTACAAGCGAAGCGCCTCCTTCACCCATAGTTTGACTAGTCGGTTTCGACCAATCGGGACGGATGACATGGATAGTGTCTCAACAAAAATGCCGGGAGATCAAGCCGGTAACTTTTGCAAGGTATCGTCCAATAACATTGCGATGGCACTTTAGGTGTCATCATTATTCAAGGTCTCTACTTTAATCATCATGATAGATGGCATAAGCAGAACCTCGGGCCCTCCGTTTACAAGCGGAGTGTCTCCTTTTATTACTATTTCGACCATGTCTGATCAGGAGTAGTTGGGATGGATGATGGATGAGTAGCGGAGTACTCAGATGCTCGGTGTCAAGCAAGTGCTCGTATAATTTCCTAAAAATATGACATCCAGAATGAAAAAAATATAACAAAAAATATAACAAAGATCCGTTGAGTAGGAACTTGCGCGGTTCCTATAAATCTTCTAGTTTTGTTAGGATATAGCCAGCAGATTCAGATCAAATATTGGGTACTATATTTACCATAAACACGCATAATTTATAAAAAAAGTAGACTAGAGCAAGCCCCCGGGGGTTAGACCGTAGTCAGCCTGACATGATATGAGCTTGCAAAATAAATATTGTATAAACATGTGCTCTAGGTAAACATGATAAACTATTGATCTGAAAGAATAAATTAATCCCTCTAGTCAAAGAGTTTGGATATGAAAGGATGTATGCAAAACTATTGCATACCTTTGTATATACATGCCGGATGTATCTACGAATTAGTAGATTATTCTATAAAACAAACAATCTACTAAATACCTTGGTTCACACGCTTGTGAAAGATCCATGTCTACGAACGTTTCTTGATAGTAGGCTTTGTCCGGCATGTAGCACACCTATTGTTTTTGTCTTTGCCTTCTCCTCCTCGTTGCTCGTCAATGGTCTGGTTGATGGCCTCACATACTGATTGGTTGTGGAGTCCTCGGACTCAATGGATCCAACTTGTCCTAGTAGGTTGTACGGTGATTGTCGTAATCGGGGGATGCTTGTGGAGATCGGGATGATCATTATTTTGATGCAGACTCATATTGTCATAGAACAATGGTTTAGTCGGGCGTAGTTGCGTAGTCAACCAGTCTAATCTGGTCGGATTTTTGGCAGTGGACATCAGTGCAGGAGTGGTTGGCCTGGATCCTCGATTCAAGGCCTCGTGGTCGAAGATGTTGAACCGTTGTTTTCTACGATGGCGATGTTTTAAAGCCATATTGATCCTCTTAGATGGAGCCAGTGAAGATTGGGACGGTAATGGTTCTGATCTAGAGGGGAACGTACTCTGTTCGGGTCATATCTCCCGATCTGAAGTCATTGGAATATACCTTGTCGGAAAATCCGTCTCTTGGTTATCATGTCTTCACGAATCCTCTGAATATCAGTGTCCCCTACCTGGCACACCAACTGTCGATGGATTGATACTCAACCGCAATATTTATGTATATATAGTGTATTTTAGGACATATGGTAATGCTGACATGAAGATACAAAGAAGATGGAAGGAGACATAAATTTTTATACTGGTTCAAGTCCCTAAGAGCATCTCTAGCAAGGCCCCCAAATAAAGTCCCCAAACAGTTTTTAGGTGTTGACGTAAAAAACAAGGTCTAGCAGAGCCCCTATTAGGGCCCCAAAATAGGGAGGACTCCAAATCACCCCCGCAGGTTCCTAGTCCTAGGGGCTCTACTACACAGCCCCCGTCCATGGTTGGGAGGCATGGGAGAAATTTCCCAGTGCACGCCTCCTTTTTTTCCACGCGGTGCCGTCTTCCTCCGCTGGTGCCCTTCCTCCCAACGGCACTCCTCCCCGGTGGTGCTCCTCCCTGGTGGCTCTTCCTGGCGCCCCCTCCCCGGCGCCCCTCCTCCCGGCGCCCCTCATCCCTAGCAGCCCTCACGGGCACCGCTCCTCCTTGGTGGTCTCCTCCTCCAGGCGGCTAGATAGCCTCCTCCAGCTGGTGCTCCTCCCCGACTGCCGATCTCTCCACACATCAAGGTAAAATGTTTTTTTTCTTATTTCAATTGATTTGTGGAAAATTTGTGGAATTTGTAGAAAAATGGATGGAAGTAGATGCATTTTGTGGATTGGTTGTAGAATTATGAAATCCAACTATTAAATCACAGAATGCAATTTTTCTTTTGTCTGTTAGTACTATTGAACCATTCCTATGTACTATTTGGTGTATTGAACATTTGCGTGTAGGATGTGTCATTTCCATGTTTAAAAATTTTAAATTTTAAATTTGAATTGTGGTGTTCCAAATTACGAATTTGTATATGGATGAATTCTATGCATTAGAAATATTTATGTTCAATTATTATGGTGTTAAACTAGCATAAACATAGATTGTATAGTGAAATAGAAGAGAAAAAGAAATGGGAACTAAGAAATGCGGGTTGTTGCTGGAGTTGGAAGCATTTTTGTGGTTCAAAGGAAATGGGGGCAGCCCCTAATTGGCCTTTGGGGGCTCTGAAATAGTGACTATTGCTGGAGATGCTTTAAGATAAGCAACAACCCTACTCCAGTTTGGTCAGGAGGCCAGTGTTTTCCACTATATCAATCTTATGAGTACAAAGTATGGTGAAAGAGAGGCTAATCTAGTCTGCCAGTATGTTAGCGTAGAGTTAAGGAATGGTGATCGGTGGCTAGTTGTCATCGGGCTCCTCTAATGTTGACTAGATGAGATTGGGTGTATCTGGCTTCTGTTGTTTGTCCTTGGCTTGTTTTGTCTTGGCATGTCCCTGCCCCCATGGAGGTCTTGTTGTTATACCCTCGGATGTCCCCTTGTCCAAGTAGAACTAGAGAGGCATATTAGGATACGAATCCGAGCAGTCCTATTATTGTCCAAGTAGGACTCCGTGTTTCTTTTCTTATCGGGGACTCCTTCCTTATTTTCTCCGAAATCTATCCATATGTATTGGGTTTGTTACCCTATAGAAATTGGTATATTGTACTCCGCCGATGTATGTGCATGTCTATGGGATATCTCCCGAACTCTACTCAAATGAAGATGTCGGCTAGTCCAATTGCTACGAGGATTCAACCTTGTGAGAGTAAATAAACATGTGCATGCATATCAAATTCATAACACTCATTATCTATTTATTCTTTTTACATAGTATAAGATTGTTGATGTTTTACACCGGCAATAAGAATATGGGACTGCTCGTGAGACCTAAACTTGATGGACTGCAAAGGAACACGGAAAAATTTATACTAGTTCAGGCCCTCGAGATGAGGTAATACTATGTCCAGTTGTGGTATATTGCCTTTGAGGTTTCTCTGGTGAGATTTCGATATGCCCTAAGGGGCTCCCTACCTCCCTTTATATACCGGGGGATAGGGTTATAGAGTAGGAATCCCAGTCGGACTCCGACCAAGGGATTTCCTTCTAGAAATACAACGTGCCCGACTAGGACTATATCCTCTCCTTGTTGTACAAGGTTATATATGCCGAGTCCTATTGTATCTCTAATTACAAGGTTAGGCCCATCCTCAGTCTGAGTGGCCCAAATGCTTCTCATGAGGTACCCAGGGCCCATGGCCTCCACAGCAGCCCCTGAGACCTTCATAGTTGAGTTACAGTTGATGCTGAATGCTCATCCTCCACGGTGAAGAATTCCCGAGTGCATTGCTCCCGAGTACTCTTTGTCCGAGTGCTTCTTCTTCCGAGTCTTGCTTCATGTCAGCTGGCAACGAGGCTATAAAGGGCTTCATAGAGAAATATGAATAGTGTGCGCCGAATAGGCGCACCTATTAGGTGAAGCCCCTGACTTTGTGCTTAATTGTGAAACAATTAAACATAAAGTCAAAGATCTTTAACCTTTTAGTCTTTCCCGAGTAGTATACTACACGGAAATTAGACTCTTCAGCAGATGTCAGCTGGAAGAATTTTTGCTCAGGGCAATTTTTGGCTAAGCATGTAAGTTGAGTACCACTTTATAGATTTTAACCCAATATGTGGTCAAGTGTTCCTGAGAGATACCTGCATCCCCAATTTTAATGGAGACTAGCTGTCGATCCTTATAAGGATGTATCCTCAATACCTAGTAAATAATGCAGATATCTAAACATATGTGTCTAGCAATTAGGCTTCCATGAAGTATATCTGATTATTTAATCGGTTTCTATAAATAGCGTCTGCACTATGATTTTAACACAACCAGCGATCGATTCAATAGAGCATGCCATTTAGAAACTGATATCTTGTGGCCTAGTACCGAATTTGTCGGCCTAAGCCCACTTATCAGCACAGGCTCTATAAAAGCGGGGAGAGAGAAAAAATTCCCTCATCTTCTCCTATCCGCCAATCATTTCATCTTCCAACCTCTGCGCCAACATTTCGCCCTTCGCCTTGCTAGGGTTCGCTGTAGCCCGTGCCCCCGCTTGAGACTCGCACGATTCCCCTCCGCTGCATCCATTCCAAGCCTCCACAAGCATTTCCCCCAAATCTTCTCACTACCAGGAATGCCGAGAGCCCTGTTTGAGATCCCGGATATGTCCACTGGAGCTTGGCCGATTTCGGACTATGGTTTGTTGAAGCTGAAGTACTTAGAGAAATAATTGGGATTGCAGCGTCAAGATGTCATCCATTGGCGCACCGCTGAAGGGGAATCCATGCCGGCACCCCAATCTGGTGAGACCGTCGTCTTCACCTCTTTCTTCGATCGTGGTCTTGCCCTCCCTTCATCAGATTTTCTTCGCCAACTTCTTTCTTTTTATCAAATAGAGTTGGTGAATCTGAATCCCAACTCTATCCTGCAAATCTCCATTTTCACCACCTTGTGTGAAGCTTTTCTAGGGGTTAAGCCCCATTTCAATCTTTTTCGATACTTGTTCCACAACAAGCCCCAGCCGTCCAAAAATACAGTCCAGGTTATTGGGGGAGCCAGCCTCCAACTTAGGAATGAAATGAAGAAAATCTATCTCCACGTTCCTTTGAAAACTTCCCTCAACGGCTGGCATAGAGAATGGTTCTACTGTTCCAATCTTAAACCTTCTCTACCCCCTTTCACTAGTTCTCCACCAACAGTTTTGCCCAGCTGGTCTTCAGTGCCAAGCTATGAAAAAATGGGCCAAGTATACCAGCTGATGGAGAAAATCGATCTGCTGAAGAGCTCGGGGCTGTCTGGTCCTTGGGTGGTGAGGTGTTTCTTGAACCGCCGCACCAGGCCTCTGAAGGCTAGGAGCCACTTTGGTTGGGATTACCAGGGAAAGGACGATCCCAGCCGCGAATATCCTGACTTAGCCGATAAGAACAAGGTCACCGATACCTTGCTCGGCTTTTTTGTCAACTGGGTAGTGGAAACTGAAGACATAGAACGCGCCCCCACGCCCTATACCAGAACAGGCCTCGTCCATAGGTAATCTTGAAAAACTGATGTTGAATTATTATCTCTCTATTACGAATGTCTGTGGATATCTGTCTTGAATTGTTCTGCAATGCATGATGCATGTCGTCGAAATACTTGCAGGACTGTGAGGAGTTCGATGATGACTCCTAGAACCAGCCGGCCACCAAAACGAAGAAACGGCTAGCTAGTCCTTCTGCTGCCCAACCCAGCTCCAAGCGGGCTGGGAAGAAACCAATTGACAACCTGGGCAGGAAGATGACAAGCAAGCCAAGTGTGGCCCTGGGGAGCTTGAGGATCAAGGACCCTGCCATCTTAGCTCCTAAGCCGCCAAGCCCAAAACTGATGTCTCCAAGCCTGAGGCCAGCAACATCGAGCCCAAGGCTAGCACCGCCGAGCTCAAGATCAGCAACATCGAGCCCAAGGCTAACACCATCGAGCTCAAGATCAGCAATATTGAGCCCAAGGGCAGCTCCGCCGAGTATCTCAACACCCCAGTCAGCTGCACCAGGAATAGAGCCGACTGGAGCCAAATTGCCACCGCCGACTGCTGCGTCGACTGGCCCAACAGCCGGTAGCTCTCCTCCGCTGACCAGGCTATCAAGCCCCTCGCTGACTGCTTCTGGAACTCCCTCGTGGAAGTTCAAGACTTCTAAGAGGTAAGTAATCTTCAATCTTCTAAGAATCTTGAATGATGTGGTAGATGTATTGATATCTGATATATTATGCAGGAAGAGAGTTGACATAGATCCCAAGGGGACTACGCCAACTGCTCCTACCACCGAACTCATCCCAGCCGAACCTGCTCCAGCAATGGCCCCCTGTCGAGCCAGAGACTGCTCCAGCTGCTGAAGCTGAAGCAGTCCTGACAGCAGAATCACTAACGCCAGCTAACCAAGAAACGAGTGCTAAAGCTGCTGCTCTAGCCCCCGAGCAGATCACTGAAGCCCCTGTAGTCACCGAGTTCAGAGCCAGGACCCCATCGCCATCAATATCGTCGTCATCTTCTAATGAAGTAGACCTCCCCAGACTCGAAGCCCCTCCACGCAACTTCCCAAGAACTTTTCATTGGGTCACCCCCGAGGGAGTTGCGCAGAGCTACGAGCATGACGAGCAAGCAGCATCGAGAGAGCATGAAGTTCTTCTATGTGCTACAATCGCTGCGTCCAGGGAAGTCCAGGTATGTAGCAATTCTCACCATGTTGGGTTCTTGATAATTTCCCTTGATTTGGTACTTTGCCATTTGACCCTATTTTCCTCTGTTTTGTTCTGAGCAGAAGATCGTCAACCGCTCAGAGAAGATAAATAAGGTCTTGACCGAGCTTGCCCCCCACCTCCAATGACTGGGCCAGCTCTAGGTAGCCAAGGACGACCTAGAGCGGACTAGCCAAGAAAGGGGAACATGGCTAAGGGGATCGGTTGATAAGCTCAGGGACAAAAACTGGGCTCTAGCCGAAAAGATCAGAAGTAAGTCTTCTGTGTTATCCTCCTGAGTGAATCCCAAGTAGATTTCTCCAGCTTTGTTGATTTCCAAATGCCTTGTTGAGTTTGGACTGTAATCTTGAGTTCTTGACTGTTCTAATTTGCAGCCCTCGAAGCCAAGCTAAAGGCCCAGGCAAAGGAGAAGAAACAACAAGATAACAAGCTGAAGGAAGTAGAAAAGGCCAAAGCCGAAGTGGCGAAGGCCAAAGCCAATGTGGAGACTGACTATGCCAGTAAGTCTCCTACTTGACAATGATCTTAGCTCAACTGCTTGTTGCTCCGACTGCGTGTTTTAGCTAACAAGTATTCTTGTTGATGCATCTGAACAGCTTCAAAAGCCAATGCCCAGATCCAGTTTAACACCCTTGCAGAGGAGATCAAGATTGTCAAGGAGTTATGGGAAATCCTTGTCGGATCCGTGAAAGGGCTCCTGGACATTATGGAACCTCACCATGTTGGGACCAGCTCCAGTACCATCTCCCGGTGCAGGCATGCCAAAGCGAAGCCCCAAGTATCTTGAAGAAGTACTCAGATGAGCGTGTAGCTATCGGCATCGCCCAAACTCTTGCCATGACCAAATCGATCTACCCTAGGGTAGATATCGAGGCCATCAGTGAGGGTTTTGTCGAGGAAACAACTCCCGAAGAGGCACTGGAGCTGATCAGCCAGGAGAGGCCGACTGCGGAGGCAATAGCAAAGGACCTGGGTATGTAAGAGCAAAGCAATTATGCAGTTGGAGTATATAACTTTTGTGAAGACATTTGTAAATATCGGTACAATGTTGCCGAGTACTGGCTTATTCTTAGTCGTCATTAGCTTTACCCGACTATGTAATCTACGCCGGGTAGATCGATAGGAACTTAAGAAAAAATGTTCTCCTCTGAAAGCTATACTCGGGCAAACTTAACATAATCGTTGTAAAACTTCATGACTTAGATAAAGCAAGCTTGGATTTTATTAACAAGATATATAATACATGCAGCCCCAACTCACTACTTGGTTGGAACAAGCGATGTAGTGAGTCAGAGAAAAAAAACTATATACATATGTATAGAGGAAATACAAGACTCAGGTATAGAAAGGACGTAGCTGTTCTATATTCCATGAGTTGCTGACTAGGGCATTGACTTCAGTCTTTAGTCGGTAGGCACCCGGACATGCCACCTCAGCGATAATGAACGGCCCTTCCCACAAAAAGGATAGTGTATGCCTGTCTTTGGTGCTTTGTATTTTTCTCAAGACGAGATCACCCACCAAAAAGGCACGGCCACGAACATTTTGACTGTGATAACGACACAGGCCTTGAAGATACCTTGCCGACTGGATAGTTGAGATGTCCCTTGCTTTCTCCAAATGATCGAGTTCGACTAGTCAGTCTTCATTTGATTTATCTTCTGAGTAGGCCCAAACTCGCGGAGAGCCAAACTCTAACTCGGTTGGAAACATAGCCTCAGCACCATAGACTAGGAAGAAAGGGGATTGCCCTGTTGCTCGACTAACCGTGGTTCTTAGAGACCAAAGAACGGATGGGAGTTCTTGTACCCACCGCCCTACATATGGTTGTAGTCGGTCGAATATCCTAACCTTGACACCTTGTAAGACCATGCCGTTGGCACGCTCGACCTGCCCATTGCTCCGTGGGTGTGCTACGGAAGCATAACAGATCTTGATGCCAATGTTGTCATAGAAATCTTGAAACACGCCGCCAGTGAACTGAGTACCGTTGTCCGTTATGATGCTGTTAGGAACCCCAAATTGGTATAAGATACTCATGATGAAGTCCTTTGCTCGTGCCACTATTATGGTAGCAACGGGTTTTGCCTCAATCCACTTTGTGAATTTATCCACTGTGACAAATAAGTATGTGAACCCTCATGGCGCTTTTTTGAACGCCCTGACCATGTCAAGCCCCCAAACTGCAAAGGGCCAAGAGATTGGAATTGTTCGGAGTTCTTGAGCTGGAAGATGTGTTTGCCTTGTATAGAATTGGCATCCCTCGCATGTGTGAACTATGTCTTTAGCATCAGCTACCACAATCGGCCAGAAGAAACCCTGTCTGTAAGCCTTTCCGACTAACATCCTGGATGCAGCGTGGTTGCCACAAATGCCTGAGTGGATCGATTGCAGAATCTGCTTGCCCTCCTCGGGTGTGACGCAGCTCATGAGAACTCCGGATGTGCTTCTACGGTACAGGTCTTCTCTGACTACAAGGAAACATTTGCTTCGAAGTTTGATCCGTTCGGCTTCACTGCAATCTTCTGGGAGTTCACCGTCTTAGAGGAATTTGATAATTGGGGTCCGCCAATCTTGAGAGATGATCAGCACTTCATTTGTTGCCGGGGTAGGTTCAGCCCCCGACTGTTCAAGCACTGGTTTCTTCTAAACGGATGGCCCAATAGTTGCTTGACAAAAATCCCAGTTGGGACCAATTCTCGTTTGGATCCCATTGTGGAGGCCATGGGGCCCTGGGTACCTCATGAGAAGCTATTGGGTCACTCGAACAGAGGATGGGCCTAACCTTGTAATTAGGGATACAATAGGACTCGGCATACATAACCTTGTACGACAAGGTTAGAATATAGTCCTAGTCGGGAACGTTGTATTCCTAGAAGGAAATCCCTTGGTCGGAGTCCGACTGGGATTCCTACTCTATAACCCTGTCCCCTGGTATATAAGGGGAGGCAGGGTGCCTCTAAGGGCATAGCGCAAATCTCACCAGCGAAACCTCAAAGGCAATACACCACAACTGAACGTAGGGTATTACCTCATCTCAAGGGCCTGAACCAGTATAAATTATTCGTGTTCCTTTGCAATCCATCAAGTTTAGGTCTCACGAGTAGCCCCATATTATTATTGCCGATACAAAACATCGACAGTTGGCGCGCCAGGTAGGGGTATCAGTGAGATCATCTTCGATAAGCTTGATGGATTCAACCACTGGAGTCGACGGCATCAACTTCTTCCCCGGGCAAACAATCACCTTCGGGAGCCTCGACATCGTCACCGACAAATTCGTCAACCTCACCCTTTCCGATTCGGACCCGATCCGATCAGCCAGGGACCAAGGCGACTCCGTGCCACTCGGCCTACATAACACTGCAGCAACCCTCATCGACTTGTTGCGGCAATCTTCAACATGCCCGGGTGTGGAGGACAACGGCCCCGGGTACCCTCATCCAAGCATATGGGCACTCGATAGAGGATGGGCCTAGCCTTGTAATTAGTGCGGAGGCCATGGGCCCCGGGTACCTCACCACCAGCATATGGGCCACTCGGATAGAGGATGGGCTGAATTATGTAATTAGAGATAAGATAGCACCCGGTAGGCTTTACCTTGTATGATAAGAAAAAGTTTAGTCGGATAGGTTTCTATCTCTAAGAGGGAAATCCCTTTGCCGTATCCGGCTGGGATCCTTATCATGTACCCCTGTCCCCTAGTATATAAAGGGAGGCAAGGCGCCCCATGAGGGCATGGAAGATCATTGATCAACACAACCCATCAGAGGAATAACACCACCACTGGACGTAGGGTATTGCCTCGCATCGAGGGCCTGAACCAGTATAAAATCTCTTTGCGTTCCTCTAAAATCCACCGAGTTTCCCCTTGCCGAGTAGCCCTATAGTTCTATTGCCGGTGTAAAACATCGACAGTTGGCGCGCCAGGTAGGTGCTCCGACGAGTTTCACATCAACAAATTCAATGGATCCAACAAGCGGAGTCGACAGCGCAAGTTCTCTCCTAGAGACACAATTTCCTTCGGAAGCCTCGACTTCGTTGCCGACCAGATCGGCAACCTCACCTTGGCCGAAGCAGATTCAATCCAGCCGGCCGAGGAACCAGCCGACGTTGCGCCAGTCGGCCCACAGGACGCCGCAATCTCCTTCAACGATCTACTGTGGCAGTCCTTTACTTCGTCGAGAATTGGGACAACTCTCTCCTTCGGCGTCCGACTTGCGCTAGGCCTTGAGCCAGCCCTAGTTGGGCCAAGATCGGGGGAGATTGTTGGTTTCCCACACAGATTCGGTGACGCTATGAATCTACATCCCGCGCAACAGACCCGATCTCCTGCGATTCAGTTTGGACACGGCCAAGCGCCGTTCTAGATTGGATCTAGTGAGGTCGGAGTCGTTCTTACTCCGATAAACTACTCGGAGTCCGATTCTAAGTCGGATAACGGTTCGAACGTTAGTTCGGACTCTAGTCTGGCGAGTTTTCTCCTTCCCCGCAAGATCTTTATGGCCTCAACACCACACCGAGGTGCCCGACTACAAGAGAGCAACAGGAGGAGGCGCGCCGACTACGGACAACAGGAAGGAGGCCTGATCGCGAGGCTTGCATGACGGGCTACGCAAGGCTGGGCGAGTGCTCAGCAGCAGATTCTCCAGACTAAAGTTGGCGATCACGACGTCTTCGTCACGCGCCACAAAGAATGTGTTGTGGCGCCGCACCTTGCTGAACACGCTCCAGCTTGGGCCTGATCACCAGGCCACCCAACTATCGCCAAGACAAGGCAATGATACGGCTGCAGCTGCCAGCAACAGCTCAGCAGCAAGTCGGGCGACACCGTTGATACGACTAATAACCCGGTCGGGATCTCCAGCAGCGGGCTCATCCACGTCAGCACGGGTCGGGCGCCGGCTCAAGCCAGCCATGCGAGGAGTCAAGGCAAAAGTCACTCGACAACACCAACAACGACAACTGGCACCGTCACCAGTATGACCACCGGACCCAACCAAGATCTCCAAGGACGCCTACAACACGACCTTCGCCACACCATCAACGGCTCGGCGCCACGAACGAGAAGAAGAGCCGCCCGCGAGTCTGTGCAGGATCGCCGACCTCTGGAGGACGAAACCATCCACACACACAAAACGAGGTGGGCCTCAAAACAGGGATTCCAGCCTTCACTAATCGGGAGCTACAGGACGTTACTCTCACGGCTAGAACACAATCCGGTGGGAGTCCTTGAATGTGGGCATCTATGCACAGAGTAACTTATATTTCTACCCAAGCAGTTCGAGCTGGCTGGACGGCGACAACAAAGCCATGGCTAACTACCTCCCGGTCGCCCTAGCGACTGAACTCCGTACGAGGAAAGGCTGGACCCAGGGCTACTGAGGTGCGGTGAATCGTATATCAGGTTCCCGCGTTATCTGGTGGGGAGAGCTCAGGGAGCGTTCAATCGCTAATTCCCCGGTTCAAGGGTACCTAAATCTCGATGGAGCATAAATCGGGCCTCTTCTGACATGACCTATGATATCTACAACCATCCTCTACACCAGAAGAAGAGGGCGGCATGAGTATCTATACGAGATTAAACTCCACTTCATTGTTACTAAGGAAGAAGAATTTTAACTCGAAATAGAAGCGCAAGTGCTACAAAAGAGATCTCGCAATGATCTGAATCCAAGACAGAGGCTGCCATCGCTTCCCCCCGTCAATCGCCGCTCTACCCTGCTCCTGGCAAGGGAGTAAAGGATGCTCCTAAATCATCGCGAAAATTCACTCCGGAAGCCACACCCACTACGTGTTCTACGGCTCTTACCTTCGAGGGCATAGCCAACAAATACGCCAGGCGACTCTATGGCTGAATCTGCAGGTCGTACTACACGACGTCGTCACTCGCCTCGACGAAAGAAGAAGGTTCGCAGTCTCAGACAGAAAGGCGACTAGCATCCTACACAAGCTGTTGCATCGCGAAGCCGAAAATTGAACGAGTCACAACTTCTCTAAAACAAGTGGACCAAGTCCAGCAGCCATTACAAGCGGAAAAAGTCGGCCAAAACAAGCACAGGTGGCTTACAATATGGTACAAAGTATTGTAGACATTCACTACCCACATCACAGAGTCAAGGTCGCGGCCCCAACGAAAACATAACAGAATAGCGAACCAAGCCGCCTACCAGGTCCCCAAAAGCCCAATTCATGAGTGGGGCCATGCCTTTCCATCCCGAGGGCAAGCACATAGACGCCAAAGAACTGCTACATGCTCAAGATGTTCTTATGCCTCTATGTATCACGCTCTCTGCGTTCCGTGGACGAAAAGACAAAGGACAAAGCCAGACCGGGTCTGGCTGAATGACTTTCAAATCCCAAAAAGCCGGAGCTCAATCACATTTTTGGAGGGCCGCTCGCGTACGAGTCCAAGTGCCAAAACAGAGCTATCAGCGCGCGACACAACACGGTCTCTACGAACGGAGACCCCCGGATAACAGTAGATCCACCGTATCCTCTCTGCGCTGGTCTGGGAGATGGCCTTACCTTCAACCGCGCAGTCACTAGATGGGTTTCACACCCGGGACGCCTATCCACTCGTCTTGGACTCGGTCCATAGAATATCAGGCTGAGAAAACCTTATCGACGGAGGCAGCGCGCTCAACATTTTATTTCACAAGACTTGGGCGAGATGATGATTCTCATTCAGAATATTACGACCGAGCACTGCGCTTTCACGGGATAATTCCTTTTGGCCTGTTCATCAATCTACTCGGGCAGATCACATTGCCAGTAACCTTTGGCAGCGGGAATAACTTCTGCACGGACAGGTCTGCTTTGAGGTGCCGACTTGAGACCGCGTACCACGTGCTACTCGGACGACGACACTACCAAATTAATGTGGCGATACCCACTATCATATATGTGTGAAATGCAAGATGCCTGGCTTAGCAGGAGTCCTCTCCCTCCGCAGCGACGTCAAGCAAGCTTACTGCGACAAGGATAGTTGCGAATGGCTCAATCACAAGAGGCGGCAAGTCGGGTGCAACGAGCTCCAACAAGCCGCCAGCAACTGAAGTCGAGCAAATTAAGTTCGGCAAAAAAGGTGGCGAAGTCAGAATTTCAGGGACTATAACGAAGAAGATCCCCCTGACCTTCCGCCCTCCAAGACTGCCCTGTCGGGACGCGACTCGACCCCAAAATAGGAAGCCGCTCATCACCTCTTCCTCCAAGCACAAGGACATATTTGCGTGGAACCGTCCGACATGCCGGGCGTCCAAGGAGGTGATTGAGCACACCCTCAATGTAAGACAGATGCCTAGCCGTTAAGCAACGGCTGCGGCGTCTTCGCTCAATACCGCAAGGATGCCTATTCGGAGGAGATCACAAGTCCTCACGCTGGGTTTCATCAAGGAGGTCTATCACCGGACTGGCTGAAACCAGTTTTGGGTCGCGGAAGAAAAAACGGTAAATGGTTGTATGTGCGTTGTACACGATCTCACAAGGCGTGTCCCAAACCTTTGGTCCCCTTCTAGGAAGATAGGTTGGTGATCCCGGCGGGTGGCGACCTACTTAGGTTTCTGGACTGCCATCGGGTCCATCAAAATCAGCCTGAGGGAGGCAGACTGCTTAAACATCTTTCGTCACGCCGTTTGGAGGTACCTGCTACAGTCAATATGCCGTTCGTTTGCAAAATGATGGAGCAACCTATAAAGGCAATTCGCGTGTCTGCACACTTAGATCGGGCGCAACATGGAGCGCTACGTCGACGACGTGGTGATCAGACAAAGTCGAAGAAGACCTCCATCGTAACCTGGAAGAAACCTTCCAAAATTTCTTTGACGATTCAAGATCGAAGTTGAACCTAGAAATGGCGCCTTCGGAGTGCCATGCCGGCAAGTTACATCGACTTCATCGTCTCGCTCGTGGCATCGAGGCACCGGAGAAAGTCAATGGCCATAATGAACATGGCTCCGTAACCAGAAGGACGTCCAGAAGCACAAGGCTGCATGGCGGCACTTCAGCGATTTATTTCCCGACTGAGGCGGAACGGCGTATGCTTCTTCAAGCTATCAAAAGGGCCAATTTTCAATGGACTCCGGACGCCCAACAAGCCTTCGAAGACTTTAAACAATTTCTTTGACATCACCTTCTCGTGTTGGCGTACCTTGCCAAGAAACCGCTAATGCTATATTGGCGGCAACACATAGGTAGTCAACACGGTGCTGGTGGTCGAGTGATCCGAACAGGGCACATCCGAAAATAAACGCCAGTTTACTTTTGTCAGCGGGTACTTACCGACTCAACAGAGAGATATCCGCAGGTCATAAAAAAAAGAAGCTGTTATATGGCCTACCTCATCACAATCGGAAGCTGGTGCACTAGCTTCCAAGCACACTCAATGTCACGGTGGCTACATTGTTTCCACTCGGGATATCTTCATAATCGAGAGGCCAATCGCCGAATCGCTAAATGGGCACTCGAGTTGATGGCGTTTGACATCACATTTCAGCCACGGAGCAGCAAATTAAACACACTCTTAGCCGACTTCATGCCGAGTGGTAAAGTCCGACTGCCTACTCAACAGCGCAGCCAGAGTACTGGGATCAATGTACTTCGACGGTTTCCCTACGGATCACCGGCAGCGGGGCTGGAGTCACATTAACTCCCCGGCGAAAAACTCAGGCGGTCGGCAAGCTAGAAAGCAGTTTCACGGGCTAAGAAATAACACATGTCCTGTGCAATATAAGACGCGGCAAACAGCTGGCAATATGGGATCCAAGCGAGAGCGGTTTCGACTGGAATCTTTGTCGGCAACTCAATGGAGCATCAGTCAAGAGAAATGGAGCTGGAGCAGTCGGGAGGCGAACCTACCCGGCTATAGATGAGGTGCTGCACATATGTCAAGATTGGCGGCTCCTGTTATCAATTTTCTCCTGGGACGAACGAACTCCTAGAAGTCGCAGTCCAGCGTGCAGATCAGCATCGAAGCAAAACCTTCCTACTTAGTCGGAAAGCCCTGTCGAAGGAGCGATCCGGTGTCCCAGGTTGCGTCACCACCGAGGAGGCAAGCAGATCTGCAGTCGATCCATCGGGCATATGTGGGCAACCATGCTGCATCCAGGACGTTAGTCGGAAAGGGCCTATGCAGGGATTCTTCTGGGCCCACGGCAGTAACAGATGCAAAAGAAATTGTTCGGCCAGCGAGGTTGCCAGTTCTACGCAAGACAAACAAATCTCGCAGCCCAAGAAACTCAAACTATTCCTATTTCTTGGCATTCCGCAGTATGGGGGTCTTGACATGGTCGGCGCCTTTCCAGAAAGCGCCAGAGGGTTCCACATCTATTCATCGCAGTTGACAAGTTCTACCAGTGGACTGAGGCCAAACCCATTGCAACTTATAACAGCGGCACGAGCAAATAGGACTCTATAAAGTATACTATTACCTATTCATGGTCCCTAACTGCAATCATCACCAGACAACGGTATGAACCACTCGTTCAACGGGCGGGCGTTTCCAAGACTTCTGCGAAGATTTTGGCATCAAGATCTGTTATGCATCTGTGGCACACCACGGAGAACGGGCAGGTTTGAGCGAGCCAACAGTCCTGGTCTTACAAGGCATCAAGGCTAGGTATTCGACGCAACTACCCATATGCGGCGCCGGTGGTCAAGAAACTCCCTCCGTTCTCTGGTCTCTCAAAACGGTTAGTCGTGCAACAGGGCAATCCTTTCTTTCTGGTGCCCTCGGTGCTGAGGGCTATGCTACGATACGAGTTACAGTTCGGCTCTCTGCGAGTTCGGGCTTTACTAAGAAGAGTCTCAAACAATACCCACTAGTCCGAGCTAGATCAAGTTGGAAGAAGCAAGGGGGACATCGCAACAATCAGCGCAAGGTATCTTCAAGGCCCGTCGCTACCACAATCGCACTGTCCGTGGCCATGCCTTTTGGTCAGGAATCTCGTCTTGAGAAAAATGCAAACCACCAAAGACAGGCACAAATTATGCCCCAATTGGGCACCGGGCCGTTCCATAATAGCGAAGGACACGTGGCCAGGCGCCTACCGACTGAGACCGAAGACCGGTGCTTTTGTCAGCAACTACTGGAATAATAGAAAGCTACGTCTTTCTATACCTGAGCTTTATAATTTCTCATGTGTAAGTTTACTGACTCACTACCTACTTGTATCAACCGAGTGTGAGTCGGGGGTGCAAGTATATATGTGTTTTGTCAATAATAGTAGAGCTTGGCCTTACTCCAGTATGAGTCTTACTACGACTACGTTTGCCCGAGGTACAGTTTTCTACTTGAGCGATTTTTATTAAGTTCTGACAGACTAACTCGGGCAGACTCCAGCCAAGTAAGCTGAATGCACTGAGTAATAATTTCAAGCTTGGCGGCATTGGCACATTATTTCCACTGCTTCCCACAAAGTTTATCCACTGATACATGATATGTTGCTCTTAAGACCCAGGTCCTCGGGTTCATTATCTCAGGCAGTCGGCCTCGCCCGGCATCACTCCAGCGTTCCTCCTCGGCATACGTCTCTTCGCAACCTCCCCGATGGCTTCGATGTCTGCCTTGGGTAGATTGATTTGGTCATGCCGGGTCTGGGCCACGCGGAATGACATGCTTTCCGAGTACCTCTTAGGGCACTCGGTGCAATTATCAATGACGCACCTCCACTTGGGGATTCCGGCTGCGTGTTCCCACAGGGGCTAGGATCCATCAGATCAAGGAGCCCTTTCCACGGACCCGACGAGGGGCCCCGTGACTCCGTGATGACCTTATATCCTCTGTGTAAAACCGGTATAGGGCCTGGGCATTGGTCTAAGGTCTTGCCAGGTCGTCGAAAGTAAACTTGTTAGGCAGGCTGCAGATGGAACGATTAAAGGCATTGGTTAAATCACTGTCGGGACCGGAGACTTACTCGTGTATCAGCCTCCCACTCGGACGGGTCTTCTCAGTATAGCTTTTTCTTCGCCGAGCTTGATGTTTGCGCCTTCTCTAAATCGGCTTCTCCGTTCGAGCTCGGATTGGCCATTGTTCAGGTCGGCCTTGTCCTTTTAGAGAGAGATTGGGCTTCTCGGCTCCTTCAACTGGATCCCTCTCTGTTTCAGGTCTTCAACTAGCTTGAGGGCTGCACGAAGAATTGTCCAAGAACTCAACCCTTGCAGCAAGAGACACAAACTGGGCAGTCGGGATAGCGCAGCTGGAAGAAATTATTCAAGGTTCAGTCGGAAGCTACATTCAGGAGACTTACCTCTATATCTTCCGGCTTGGGCCAAGTTTCGTCCCTGAGCAGGTGGCGGCAATCCTTCAGCCAGGCTTCCCTTCGCTGTGGACGCTCTCATCCGGCCTTCAAATGCCCAGAGCTGCTCTAATTCCGCGGAATGGGGGGCCATCTTCGACAGGATCCCGGTCATCTCCTCTTACGACAACAAGCTCTGCTCAAAGGAGAGAACAAGTCAAGATGCAATCAGACGTGGAACGTGAAGATGTTTGATGGCAAAATTTGGTAAGGCCCTGTATCAGATCGGTCGAGGG